>CM061232.1:78397221-78871045 GCA_030844895.1 Ambrosia x helenae
ATAAAGAGTGGCCTCTGTACAGGGATCAGGAAACTGAGTTGTCACATATAAGTCAATGTCAGCAGCATCTTGTATTTTATATTGAGATGTAACCCATATTAGGGTATGGCAATGTGGTAATCCTCTTTTTTGAAACTCAATAGTATATAAGTCTGTAAAAAAACAAAAGCAAACAATATTATATCATAAATTTAAAAAGAAATAAATAAAGCTAAGAAGAACGTAGAAAGAATACTAACATGCGGCCGCATCACCAAACGTCCTATCCTCTTTGATAAATTTTATGAATTCGGTAAGCTTCAGCTGGAATACGCGGGATATGATATCTGGGCGGTCTTCCGTGTGTAAGCAGTTAACCTTTTTGAGATGCCTAGTAATCTCCGGCCACTTAACGTTACACGTAAATGTGATAAAGTACTGCGGATTACCGTGGACTCTACATATCGCAAGTGCATCTTGATAATGTTTATACATATATCGTGGACCTCCTATGAACGATGATGGTAAAAATATTCTTTTACCTATGGATCGAGTATCAGTATCTCCTCTTGAAAGAGCATCATACATGCCAGCAACATACTCAGAGCGTAACGAATCTTGGTTTGCATTTATATAATCTAAGCGGCCCTGTTCTATGCAAGTGTATGCATCAACCAAGTATTGCTGGAAGAGTCTACCACCTTTCAAGAGAAGAGAGTATATCCCATAACGATCATGAATTTGATAGCTATAGTACATGTTGACCGTTAACTTGTTATCTTCTGAGGCGGCTTGAACACAGCGACGAAGTCGAGGAGACCAACCTTGCTCTCCGAAAGGGAACAGCAGTGGATATTGCAATGGCATATAAGATGGGTGGAGTTTGCTTACTCTTTGAGGCGTACCATCCTTTGTATGAAGAATGATATCATACGTATTAGCGTTTGAGTCATCACCATGTACAATAGCACCTAACGTACCAGCAACAGGAGCATTGTATCTTCTGTCTGGAACATTGTTATAAAGTCGTATGCTGAAGTTTGAGCCATCCTCCATACCGCATAATTCGAAAGCATTTTTGAAGACATGAACATATTCATTTATAGACTTTAAAGTGTCACTAAGACAGCGTATGACATCAGGTGAAATGTTGCGTTCATCTGCTCCAGGGAAAAATCTAAGTCTGTTAGCTATCTCATTTTGTGTATCATATATATACATTTGCAAAAACCGTGGCTTTTCATTCGGAGAAGGGCATAAAGAGCCTATCCAATGTGAAACCTGACCAGAGACCTTAAAAACGTAGGGTCTGCGACCGTCGTTGATGTTTTCGTCAATCTTAGCACCAAAAGAAGTCATGGCGAACATGCTGTTATAAACTCTAATTTTCTCCATGAAAATAGGATCATCATATAATTGTTGAATAACTCTGGGAGGCTGAAGAGGAAAGGGTAATGCGACAGTTCCTGATTTGCAACATTGATTATATACCGGATGATTAACACGTGAAGCATGAATTACCCTTTCGGCAAACCAGAACATAGCACTACAATATTCACACACGTAAGCACAATCGCCACAATCAGAATATGGAGGAAGCACCTGAGATGAGGTTAATATTGCTGATACCCTTGGGCTCGTACGCCGGCGAGAAGCAGTTGACGACTCGCCAACCTCATAAGAGCTATAAACCCGTGAATGCTTACCAGAGGGTCCTCTTGAATTCATCTTCATACATACAATAAACAAAGTGAGAGAAGCAAGGAGGTCAACCTCTACGGAGATAGTAAACAAAGACAAATACATAGCAACATATAAATGTTAGGAAAAAACTTGCAAAAATACAAACATACAAAACAAAAAATCCACTTTTGTTGTATATCTTAAACCATGTTTATAAAAAAGAAAAAAAAATCTATTCCAGTACCTATCCTATAGCGGATTTTTTTTGTAAAGATAATCAGTTATCCAATCTTATATCAAAAGACTTGCCCAATTATATGCTCATGAAGGCTGAATTATTAAAAAGCAACTATAAAATAACAATCCTAAGGATACATGTATATAATAAAAGTGGGAAAAAAAAAAGATGCTATTCTTAATTCACCACCACCGCCACATTCTTAGTTTCATCCTCTCCTTTCAGTGAGGAATCTCCATGAGTTTTTTTTTAAATACAGCCTATATGTTTTTAAACTTTGTGTGTTACTCGTATGACACATAAGATATCTGTTTACATGTTATAAATTATTATACAACACAGTAAAAGTGGAGGAAATTGCAGGCCATTTTAACTTAAATCTTAATCAATAAAAAGAAGGAGAAAGCGACCTGTGCCAGAGCATGTTTGAGTACCGGAAAAATCGTAAGGCGGATTAGGTGAGGGTGAACAGGGGAAAAAAGACGCAGGGGAAAAAAGACGCGCAGGTGGGCAGATTTGATTGGAATCAGAAGGAAGGAGCGGGAAGCTGGTGTTGCTAATAGAGGCTCAGGGTGAACAGTAAAAGGAACAGGCGGGTGTTGTTGATAGAGGTTCAGATGTGTTGGTAAGAGGAGTGTAGGTGTGGTGTTGAAAGGGGATGATGTTTTCTGATGAAGCCAGAGATGAAGAATGTGGAAAGAATGTTAGGATGTATATACAAGAGAGGAAATTACAAAAACACCCTGGGATCACTGTTGCCTAACATGTTGTTATTTAATATATAGAGTAATGTTGGGCTAATGGGTACAAGATTCTATTTGGGTCGCATTAATAAGTAATTTGTGTGGGCCATATTGATTTAGAAGTCGGATCCAAAGTAGAGGTGAACAAATCGTTTTTTTTTAGGAACCGGTCCGCTACAGTGTTGGTCCCGTTCGGAACCGGTTCCGGTTCCATCCGGTTTCGGTCCCGGTTCCGTCGGTTCCAAAGACCGGTTCCGATTCGGTTCGGTTCCGGTTTGGTTCCGGTTTCGGTTCCGGAATCAGTTCTTGCGCACACAATTAAAAAAAAAAAATAAGCCGATGGAAAAAAAATAAACATAAAATTACGACTTTTGTTATTTTTCTGGATTTCGAAACAAGAAACATGGAAAATGAAATTAAAACTTTCTACAACGTGCTTTTTTTCGCTATTCGACAAAAGACACAAGTCGAAATAACCATTTTCACCAAAAAGTTTGGCGTTTCGTGTCGTCTCGAAAATTTAAACAACGGTAGGCTCGTTTGTGGAACCGGTTTGGGATGGGTTTGAAGATGAATCCACGGAATGATGTAATAAAAGCAAAGCGAACACAATATTAAGTGTATACGATAGCGGTTTTGGCGTTTTCGGGTTGTTTCTTTTTGTGTTTTTGAGTGTTGTGATCAACCAAAACATCCAAAACCTATTTATACTAAATAAGGGTGGCAAAATGGTGATTTTGGGTGGTGTGCGTCTGATGTACACACCTCGGAAACAAGTACTTCCTCCACCGGCTCCTATCGCTCCAGCCGAGGCTCCTGCCTAGGCTGGCCCTGAGCCTCCAGCGCCTGCAGACCCCCAGCCCCCAGCACCAGAGGCACCTGAGCTACCCAAGAAGAAGCTACGTCTGAGATCTCACGCTCGTAAGAGGACTTACCTACCGACCATGGATGGATTCCTGGCCTACTCTGATGAGGACAATGATGACCAGACTCCTTCCACCTTTGAGATTGGTGAGTCGTCTCAGCCTCCCTCTGACACTCCGTTACCCACCGACTTTGAGCCAGCTCCTGTGCATTACGCCCTCTACTCTGTGCGGGACATGGTTGGACGTCACGACACTGAGATTGGGGTACTGCGTGGGAGAGTCCGGGACACTGAGGATGATCTCTATCTGACGGGTGCTACCCGTGATCCCATCCTCTATCGTTTAGCGGATTTAGGTACACGTGTGTATGAGGCGGATTAGGGACGCGCCGCAGCTGAGGAGCGTGTCGCCGAGCTTGAGGCTAGAGTTGACGATCTCGAGGCGAGGATGACTGCAGCTGTCGCAACCTTGTCTGCTGCTTTCCCACCCCCATGCCCATAGGTTATCACGTATTGTACTAGTAGTAGTAGTAGTTTAAAAACTTGTAAGGCAGTATGCCATTTAATTTTGTATTTAAAAACAAAATCGTATCAAGTATGTTTAACTTTCTATGAAAAGTGCGATATTTTGGTTTCCTATACTTTTGTTGTGTTGTGTCGTGCATTGGTGATCGTGTTTGTCATTCGTGTTGATTGTATGGTTGTTCTGTTTGGTGCATATGTTGACAATATTATACAGTAATTTGTGTCTCATTCTTTTAATCTTATGCATTAGAAGAACATGCCTCCCAAAAGAACTACTCGATCGACTTCTGAGGAAGAAACTTTTCCGACCACCTCAGCGGATCTAGTCAGGGTAATTGCACAGGCTATTGCGCAACATGAAGTGAACCGCGCCGATTCCAGTGGCGGTTTGGGCGCAGCGGGCCGACGCAGAATCCAGGATCCCGAGACTGGTAAAGCTTTTCTTTTTCTTTTCCTATCCTTTCTTAGTCTTGATCCTATCTTATGCCGACTCCATCGACTGATAAACCATTCGTTCCGACTCCACATAAGTAGAGAATACCGTGCGTGGGTGTTCCTACAAAACTTTCATGGCCTGCAAGCCTTGGAATTTTTGTGGGTCAGAAGGAGCAATTGGTATAGTCCATTGGATCGAGAAAACCGAGTTAGTACTTGATATCAGTGGTTGTTCAGAACACCAAAAGATCAAGTATGTCACTTGCACCTTCCATGATGAAGCACTGACATGGTGGAACCTACAAGTGCAGACCTTGGGTCGTGTAGCAGCCAATAATCTCTCATGGACCGAACTAAAAACCATGCTGATGGATAAGTATTGCCCGCGAAGTGAGCTACAGAAACTGGCAACCGAATTCTAGAATCTGACTATGAACGGGGTGGAAATCGCTGCCTATACCACCCGATTTCATGAGCTTTCTCGTTTGGTTCCCCACATGGTTACTCCTTAGTACAAGCGAGTGGAATGGTATATTTGGGGACTTTCTCCCATGATTCGTAGTATGGTTACCACTGTTGCTCCAACTTCCATTCAGCACGCTGTCACTCTTGTGCACAGTTTCACTGATGACGCAGTTCGCATGGGTTCCTTGACCCAAAAGGAATCCGACAAGAGTGCAAGTACTGGGAATTAGTGCAAGTGGTCCCATTTCCAGAAAGGGAAAAGTTCGGAAGGCAACTCCCACAAGAATCCCGAAACCATCAAAGTTTTTGTTGCCACCGCTACCGAAACTCGCAAGCCGTACAACGGGCCCCACCTGTTTTGCAGTAAATGCAAGTACCATCACGTGGGGACGTGTGATAGCATCAAGTGTGAGAAGTGTAAGCGGATGGGACATCCCATAGTGCAGTGCCGATCCAAAGCGGTTGTGAACAATGATGGGAAACCGGGATGTTTCAAATGTGGTGCCACAGACCATTTCAGGAAGGACTGCTCCAAGCTTAAAGGCCAAGCTCGTGGCAGGGCTTTTGTCATGGGTGTAGAAGATGCGCGCAAGGATCTTAACATTGTCACGAGTACGTTTTTCGTAAACAGTCATGCTGATTCTGTACTTATCGATACCGGTACCGATTTAAGTTTTGTGTCAACGGACTTTAAATAAGCCCTTGGTTTAGAGTCCCATAAGTTTCATACACCTTACTCTATAGAATTGGCCAACGGTAAGACAATTGAGTCCGTTAAAGTATTGAAGGACTGTACGTTGGAACTAGGAGGTCATGAGTTCTGTATCGATCTTCTACCTGTCGAGTTAGGAAGTTTCGATGTCGTTATTGGGATGGATTGGTTGTCGAAGCATCGAGCCGAAGTCATCTGTTTTGCAAGGATAATGTGAATTCCATTGCCAAGTGGTGAAATTTTTCTATTCAAGTAGAATGCTGGAAGACTCCGTTGCGACTCATATCGTGCACGAAGGCCCAGAAGTGTTTGCGGAAAGGCCATTTTGCGTTCTTGGCGCACGTGATCGAGAAGAAATCCGAGGAGAGAAGAATCGAAGACATCCCTGTCGTGAGGGAATTTCCTGAAGTCTTTCCCAAAGATCTGCCAGGATTGCCACCCCCGAGGCAAGTCGAGTTCCGTATTGAACTCGTTCCCGGAGCTGCTCCTGTAGCCCGTTCGCCGTACCGTTTAGCCCCTCTGAGATGCAGGAACTATCCAACCAATTGCAAGAAATACTTGACAAAGGATTCAATCGACCGAGCACGTCACCCTGGGGAGGTCTATTCTTATTTGTCAAGAAGAAGGATGGATCGTTTCGCATGTGCATCGATTACAGAGAGTTAAACAAGCTCACGGTGAAGAACTGTTATCCTCTTTCAAGGATCGATGATCTGTTTGATCAATTGCAAGGTTCGATTTTCTACTCGAAGATTGACTTGAGATCAGGATATCATCAGTTGCGTATCCATGAGGAGGATATTCCCAAGACTGCTTTCAGGACGCGGTATGGTCATTATGAGTTCCTAGTAATGCCGTTCGGTTTGAAAAACGCACCAGCAGTGTTCATGGATCTGATGAACTGGGTGTGCATGCCTTACCTTGATAAGTTCGTGATTGCATTCATTGACGACATTCTGATATATTCACAAACCCAAGAGGAAAACGAACATCATTTGAGGGAAATTCTCAATCTTCTTAAGAGCGAGAAAGTGTATGCCAAACTATCCAAATTCGAATTTTAGATTCGTGAAGTTCACTTCCTTGGTCATTTCTAGGGTTAGCTGGCTACTATCATCGATTCATCGAGAACTTTTCAAAGATTGCCCAGTCCCTAACAGTCTTGACCCAAAAAGACCAGAAATTCGAATGGGGATATTCCCAAGAATTAGCTTTCCAGCTTTTGAAGCACAAGTTATGCAGCGCGCCAATTCTCTTGTTGCCAGAAGGGACGGAAGATTTTATGGTCTATTACAATGCATCTCACCAAGGTCTCGGTTGTGTCCTAATGCAGAGGAACAAGGTTATTGCCTATTCCTCTCGCCAACTCAAGGTGCACGAATGAAACTACACAACCCATGATTTAGAATTGGGTGCAGTAGTGTTCGCGCTCAAGATTTGGAGACACTACCTCTGTGGGACTAATTGTACTATCTTTACCGATCATAAGAGCTTGCAACATATCTTTGACCAGAAATATCTGAACATGCGTCAAAGAAGATGGGTTGAGCTACTCAATGACTATGACTGTGAGATTATGTACCATCCAGGGAAGGCAAATGTTGTGGCAGATGCATTAAGCTGAAAGGAGCGTGCTAAGACATTGCGTGTCCGTGCGTTGGGCATGACCATTCATACCGATCTCACAGCTCGTATTCGTCAAGCTCAGTAAGAAGCTCTCAAGAATAGTAATATCGGGCATGAAGCTCTATACAGTCAGGTTGGTCAGTTAGAGACAAGACCTAACGGGATAAAATATTTCTTGAACTGAATATGGGTTCCATTGTATGGAGGTTTGCGTGATATAGTTCTGGATGAAGCACACAAGTCCAAGTACTCAATACACCCCAGTGCGGATAAGATGTACAAGGACCTCAAGGAGTTCTATTGGTGGCCTAACCTCAAGGGTTGCATTGCGACCTATGTCAAACATTGTTTAACATGTTCAAAGGTCAAGGCCGAATACCAGAAGCCTTCAGGTATGCTTCACTAACCAGATATTCCAGTATGGAAATGGGAACAAATTTCCATGGACTTCGCACTATATTGCCAAAGACACCTCATGGTCATGATACAATCTGGGTAATTGTCGATCGTCTGACAAAGTCTGCGTATTTCTTGCCCATCAAGGAAACAGACACGACGGAGAAATTATCCTGGATATACATCAATGAAATAGTGTCCAGACACGGTGTGCCTATCTCCATAATCTCTGATCGAGACAGTCATTTTACTTCAAGGTTCTGGCAATAATTGCAAGAAGCCCTTAGTTTCCGACTGGATTTGAGTACCGCTTACCATCCTCAGACTGATGGACAAAGCAAAAGGACCATTCAGACACTGGAAGATATGCTTCGTGCGTGTGTAATTGATTTTGGAGGAAATTGGAATACGCATTTGCTGTTGATCGAATTTTCTTACAATAATAGTTGTCACACTGTATCAAATCAGCACCTTTCGAAGCGTTGTATGGACGCAAGTGTCAATCCCTAGTGTGTTGGGCAGAAGTAGGGGACAAGCAGATGATAGGTCCTGAACTCATTCAGGAGACGACTGACAAGATTTTCCAGATTCGAGACAGACTGAAAGCTGCCACGTACAGGCAGAAAAGCTACGCAGACCAAAGGCGTAAACCCTTAGAGTTTCAAGTGGGTGACAGAGTCTTGCTAGAAGTATCTCCGTGGAAAGGAGTACCCAGGTTCGGAAAACGTGGGAAACTCAATCCCAGATACATAGGTCCATTCGAGATTCTAGCACGAATCGGACCCGTTGCATACAAGCTCAAACTGCCCTAAGAACTTAGTGGAGTGCATGACACATTTCACGTTTCGAATCTCAAAAAGTGTCTTGATGATGAGTCATTGAATATCCCTCCAGAGGAGATCTACATTGACAAACAACTCCATTTCATAGAGGAGCCACTAGAGGTAACATACTAGAAGATTCAGAAACTTCGTCGCAGTTAGGTCAAGTTAGTCAAGGTGCGTTGGAACTCCAAACGCAGACCCGGGTACACTTGGGAATGTGAGGACCAAATGAAATGCAAGTATCCACATCTCTTCCAAGACACCCACAGTTCATATGACCAACACCGAAAATTTCGCGGACGAAATTCCTCTAACAGGGGGAGAATGTGACACCCGTCAAAATCACAGGTCATATCCATACATTAGTTACACGTACACATTGTGCATGACATTTCATTTTGCATGTTTTACTGCAATTGAGCTATACAGGGCCTCAGCAAGTCAGTTTTGATGCTTACAGTCTAGCATTAGGTCCACTAGTAGGAGAAATTTCATAACTAGTTAAGTAGTTATCTGAGCTATAGAGAGATCATATCGAAAACCCTAGTTTAGGGAACTCATACGATGGTACATAACATTTCAATGGTGATTCAATCAATGACAAAATCAAACAATGTCCATATACAAGGAATCACCCGAACACAATGCCCACATTTGACTAGTAATACAACTAGTTAAAAATATATATATTGAACACAATTATATATATTTATGGCACCTAAACTTGTAAAAAGATCACACTTAACATCTAATTACAACATGTATATATGCATTTGTACAAGACATGAGTTTTAAATGTTCAAAAAAAAAAATATAATATATATATACACATGTATGTATGCGACGCATACATATGTATGTGTGTAGGATAGTATCTTCCAAAGATTATACTTCTAGTCATCAATGAAGCATCACTTCAAATCACTAAGATTCCATCACAAATAGCTAAACATTTGGCCTTGTAGTCATCCCATAGTAGTTGACTTGCCAAAAATAAAACCCCTACATATACATACACATATACACGACACACATATCCCTATGTGTGTAGTGTTTGTGTCTTCCACTCTTACACAAGTCCCTTCATTTTATTCTTCCACCAAGATTTTATAAGACAAACTTTAGTCACCTCCATCCCATTCCTAGACTTTACACCAATAAGGAAGGCATCTTATGACATCTAGGAAAGTCCTAAGTTGACTTACCCCATTTGTAAACCAACTCTTCCACCATTATCCTACCATAATTTACCTAGGATTTAACTAATGAGCATGCTTATCATACATCAACCTTAGATGATTTAGACTAAACAATAACCTCCCAAACACCCTCAAATATTTCAGCCCACATGCCCCCAAAGACAAGATCTTACCACATCAATTCTAAGATGTTCCAAATCCAACAAACACCATGATCATCTAACATCAAATCCAAGGGAGTTGACTTACCATAACCTTCTAAACTCATCCCCATTTTCGGCCCACTATATCCAAGAAAGCATGCATGTGTCAAGTCCAAAATCTCTTCCTAATCTCACCAAAATCACCTTTACAAGATCTTAATCCATATTTAGAAAGATGCTTGCTTTCACCTTTCCTAAGTTATGATACCTTGCCAATTTTAATCTATATATAAAGGGCCAAGGTTAGTGAGGTTTAGTGCACCAAAACCACTAACACACTACCTCCCTACCTCTCTCCCTCTCCCTTCTCTCGGCTCGCACCACCACCGATCCACATCACCACCACCGCCGAACCACCACTCGGCCAAGCTACCATGACAAACCATCTCCTACACCCAAGCCTTTACACATAAACATTAGCTTTCAAGGGATCATTAGGGGTACAAGGAGCATAACAAGGTTGTACAAGACCCCTAACTCCCTCTTTTCTTAAGACACTAGGAGGTATAACATTGTTATCTTAAACTTATGTTTTATTTTTCTTACATAGTCTTTTAAATACAAATTTGTTCACTAGTATGTTTACTCTTGTAATTTAATCAAACAAGTGGGTGAACTTAAGTTTTAAGACACATTGTGTTAGTGATAAAAATCTATGTGTATACATCCCTTAAAGCCGAAATATATATGGATATATATATATATATATATATATATATATATATATATATATATATATATTTGCCAAAAATTTTATAAAAGAATTTATATGTTTTCTAAACTCATTAACACAAGGCATAGTGTTGAAAGTTGTTAGTCGTAACAAAGCTTACAAAGATCCATGTGTTTTCAAGAAAAGTAATATTTGACATGAAGTATTATTATTTTCACAAAAGTTGTCAAGTATGAAAATAGTAAGTTAAACATACTTAAACATGGTAGATCTAAATACTTGACAAAACAAAGGTGTGAAACCTTCAACACATGAGTATATCAAAGTATATAAAACACTTGCTTTTCACAAATAAAAGTAATGTTTTTTCCAAGAAACTAAGCTATCTTTTATCAAAGATCACTAGCTTACATAAAGAAGGCAAATCTTTCCATTAAAGACACATTTAACTTAAAGAGATAAGTCACAAAGACAAGCGTAACAAGATAACAACTTGTAGACAGTACAAGTAACATAGACTTAAAATGTCTCTTTTACATAGGACACATAGGTCGATTTAGCTCAGACTCATTAGTTCATTTCCAAGACATACCATAAGGTGAGTTTCGCTGCCCCTTTTCACTATTTTTACATTTTTAGGGGAAAAACATGCGTACAAAGTTCAGTTTTCAGTTACATACATAACTATTATGTGAACATGAGACATCAAGGTTCAGAATCCATTAAGCCCTCGTGTCATACATCATACCATAACCATTAGCTATGGACTTAGCCATGAAACACCAGAATAGATCTATTGGGTTGAAACCCCCACTCTTGGTCAGTCGCTCTGACCGGATGACAGATTCCAAAGGAGTGCTAGTATTTCACATTTATTCATTGTCTTGAGTGTACAATGGGTGAGGCACAACATGTCAAGGTTTGGTTATGGGCTCATGTCAGATCACGTAATAATTATTGCCCTAGCTAGGCAGTAATTTAGTCGGTTTTGGATTACAGGTCTAACATACAAAAACCTGTGAACTCACCAACTTTATGTTGACCCATATATTTTTCATGCATGTTTTTCAGGAAATTAGCATGGAGCATGGAACTTGGGAAGGTCGCGTACGAGCATTCAAGGGATACCATCTTTTGAACTATTGTTGTGATGTTTTGATCTAAATACTTTTAACAATGGTTTCTAAGTTCAAACACTTAATGTTATGTTTTGTAAGACTTGAATGCTTTAAATGGTAATTCCTGTTTTATTAAATAATGCTCGTGTGACTTTTGTGTTTGGAAATTATTTCAGTTGCACCCCGTGTTTCCGCCATAGGCGGGATGTCACTACAAGAAAAGTGACCATCAGAGACTAAATTATTTGGGACTGATATATCAGTCTCGAATACTTTGTATTTGGGACTGATTTATCAATTATTAATAATATTGAGGACTGATTTTTATCAGACTTACATTTGGGACTAATAATCAGCCGCAAATGTTATTGCACCTTATTTAAGACTAAATCTCAGTCACAAAATATGTCCTAGTAATATAAGATTTTGTTTGGAACTTTTTTGTAATTGAATTTCAGTTCCAAATACGTTTTCTTTGTAATAGGAAATGAAAAAAAAAAGTGTCGTTGTCTGACTTTCAGTATCTAATATGGATTGAATATTGAGGACTGGTTTTTATATGACTTACATTTGGGACTAATAATCAGTCGCCAATGTTATTACACTTATTTGAGACTAAATTTCAGTCATAAAATATGTCTTGGCAATATAAGTTTTTGTATGGAACTTTTTCATGAAACTTTTCCAAATGTAAAGCCTCTAAAATGTACAACCTTCAACTTTCTTTGAATTCTAGGAAAGCCTTTAAAATTCTTGTAGACTTGCTTTCTTCAAAGATGGATTATAGAAATATTACTGATGGGATTGGGTACCGAATACACTATTCCACATACCCGAACCCGGAATAACATCGCCATGCGGAAAGAGCTCATGCGCAGTGAACAGTCAAAGTACATTAATGACCAGTCAATGGTCATACCTTGGTCAAGACAGAAGTCATGCATGGTCAAACGCCATGCATGAATTAAGCCTTCATGCACGTTGACTTAGCATTAAAGGCGGTATTATGTTCCACTATTCCCATTAATTATGCTTTCCATATATCACCTCACTAACATAATTAAGGGTGATGGAGACAACCTAACCACGGTTAGGACTTGGGTAATGGTGGCATACGGACTCTCCTATAAAAGGGATCACATCCCCAATAGGAGGGGACACTTTCTACTGACCTGGAGAGCCATCACACTTGATAGTATCCCCATTCACCCCGTTTTTGTTATAAACAACTACCTTGTGTAGTCGCTCCACACCCACATATTCACCCTTGTTTGCAGGTTCCTCCATCCATAGCTGTTAGTGAAGGATCAACCCCGTGGAACACTCATAATCTTATCATCCCTAACCGGTGGTGAGATTATTTGTTTCTTCATTGGCGCCATCCCTTACGGTTTTAACAATCTTTCAAACTAGCAACATGGCTTTCTCAAAGGATGCAAACAACAATAACACTGCTGAAGTAGATGCCACAATCAATGACGAAATCCAGGATGTCACACCAAACACTATCACGAAGAATGTGGCTCAGAAGAAACCGGCTTCGACATTCCAGTTCCACCTAATCAAGGGAGGATCTACTGGAGGAAAGAAGAAACAAGACAACCTGTCTCTGGTTGACCCGGACGAATGGTTGGCTCGACAAAATTCAAAGACAATCGCTGAATATCAGAAGATGGTAATGAATCAAGCTAAACTTAACGTCCAAAAGACGTTAAGTTTCGACACAAGAGAGGACGATTCAGAATCTCCTCGTGAAAACAACAATGGTCGTCGCAGCAAGGGACCTCATCAGACGTTGCGTGGTGGAGACCGTGGTAGAAATACTCACGGCCAGGACCCCGCCAACCTGCATGAGGAACCAGACGGCTATGAATCAGAAAATGAGGTGCATCATGATTCTAATAAAAAGCAGCATTCTAAATCTGTTGCCAGCAGCCTGGCACCCAAAGATGATGACCTCTATAAGCCATACAGGCCGAAGACTTTTGCTGAGAGATCAAAGTTCTGTGCGTGCATCGCGCTAGCACCAATGCCCCAAGAGTGCAAGCTACCAAGCACTATTGGGAAATACGACGGTTTGCGTGATCCAGACGATCACTTACATGCTTTTGATTGCGCAGGCATCTCCAAGCTATGACCGGTACAAGCCTGGTGCCATCTGTTCGTGCAAACGTTAACAGGGGCAGCCAGAGTCTGGTATGAAAGTCTGCCTGTAGGAAGTCTGGTGGACTTCGATGATCTAATAAGAAAATTCAAGAACCACTTCTCTCATCTGCGCAAACACAAGAAGGACAAAGCTCACATTCTCCTGTGTACGCACCACGAGAACGAATCCCTGGAAGATTACATCGTCAGATATAACAAGGAAGCTCTCCAGCTAGGATGCGGAGAAGAACTTACCCGTGCAGCATTCATACACGGAGTAAGAAATGACGACTTGATGAAGTGCCTAACGGGAAAAGATGGTGTGCCGCAAGCTTGGGATGAAGTGATTGAAGCTGCCAAAGTGTACGCATCTTCTGAATGATCCTTTTACCGTAACAAAAACACGCACCAAAAGTAGCAGCCACCATCCATCCTCAAACAACAAAGGGAAGGGCAAACAGTCTGTCTGGTCTAGAATTTCAGGCACAGCGGAGGAAGGAAAATATTCCTCCGCGCAAGATGCACGAAACATGCTTAGCTCAAGAGGGCCCCGTGATCACAAAGGACACTCAAAGAAGAATTACGAGTGGACACCACTGTCCAAAACGCCATCTGAGGTGTTAAAAACTGAACAAATTCAATTCCCAAAACCGCAAGAGCTCCGAGGTGACAGGCGGAACGTGGATAAGTCCAAGTACTGTGAGTATCATGAAGACCACGGACATATGACAGACAACTGTTATAGTCTGAAGATGGAAATAGAAAACGCCATAAAATCAGGGCAGTTAACGCACCTTGTGAAGAACATGCGGAGAAAGCAGAGAGACAACAGGGAGGGAGGCGAATCCTCTCAGAAAAGGATACACAATCTCAATGCGCATCATGTGTATAACACATCGCGCAATACATGCAACATGATCCATAGAAACGCAAATCACAAACGCACCTTTGCGGAGACAAGAGATGATTCATGGAAAGAAGAACAAGTGATTATGCCAAGAGTAAAGGGCGGGGCTTCGTCCACAGCTCCACTGATCATCACAGGCGTTGTTGGCCACTATCGAACAAGATATATGTTCTTGGACAACGGCAGCAGCACCGACATTATGTACCAGCAATGTTTCGACCAGCTGGATGATGACGTCAAAAGAAGAATAATACCAGTGACAGAGCCAATTTCGGGCTTTATTCATGAAACAATCTACCCACTGGGCATGCTCACTTTTCCAGTAACACTCTTAGATGGAAAGCACTCGCACACTGAAACGTGCGACTTTATAGTTCTTCCCGTTAATTCCTCGCACAACATCCTACTACGGCGAGAAGGATTGGCAAAGTTCAACTGCAATGCATCCATGCCACATCAGATGACAGGTTTCCCTACGCGAACAGGGGTCGCATTTATTCGCGGAAACAAAACATGTCACACAACAGAAGCACCGAGGTCCGCAAAGCAAACAAAACCATCTATCAGAACCGAACCGGAAAAATGGGTTATTAACCCTGCATTCCCGGAACAGACAGTTGTCATCGGCCATGTAATCTCTGACTCTATTCGCACTCATTTGAAGCAACTGTTAACAAAGAACATGGATATCTTTTCTTTTAAACCAGCAGACATGGTTGGCGTCCCGCGTCACATCACGGAGCACAAGCTCAACGTCTACAAAAACGCCGAGCCAGTTACCCAGAAGAAGCGTAGCATGGGGCCAGAGAAAACAAAGGCGATGAATGAACAAGTGATGGAACTCTTAAAGGCCGGTATCCTCCGCAAAAGCAAATACCAAACTTGGGTGGCAAACCCAGTCATGGTGGGAAAATCCAATGGCACCTGGCGCATGTGTGTCGATTACAAGGACCTGAACAAGGCTTGCCCAAAAGATTGTTACCCACTACCCGAAATTGACCTGAAAGTCGATTCTTTGGCACCCTACAGGTTTAAATGCTTCCTGGACGCTTACAATGGCTATCATCAAATTTAGATGGCCAAAGAGGACGAAGACAAGACAGCAAACCGCACAGACATGGGCACCTTCTGCTACACCAAGATGCCGTTCGGGCTAAAAAACACAGGGGCAACATATCAACGTTTAATGGACACCGCGTTTGTATAACAAATAGGTGTAAATTTGGAGGTGTACGTTGATGACCTGGTGATAAAAAGCAGAGAAGAAGACCAGATGTTAATTGACATTCAAAAAACCTTTGATCAATTGCGCAGTGTGCGGATGAAACTTAACCCGGGAAAATGTTCCTTCAGGATGGAAGAGGGAAAATTCCTCCGAGTCGTTGTAACAAAAGATGGTTTTCGGCTCAACCCGGATAAGCTACAAGCAATCGAGCGAATGCCATCCACATCTTCAGTCAAAGAAGTCCAAACTTTGATGGGGCGACTTGTAGCTTTGAACAGATTTCTGTCAAACTACGCATCCAAATCCTTCCCCTTCGTGGACACACTTAAGAATTGCTTGAAGAAATCAAACTTCAACTGGACTGAAGAGGCAGAAGCAGCGTTTCAAGACATGAAGAAGTGTTTGAGCAATCTGCTAACACTCACTGCTCCGCTACCAAAAGAACCACTCACCCTATACCTGCCTGTCACAGATAAGGCAGTAGGTGCGGTGCTTATGGTCGATAGAAAGGGGGTACAAACCCCGATATACTATGTCAGCCGTATGCTGCTCGACGTAGAAACCCGCTACTCAACAATGGAAAAGTTGATTCTCGTGCTAGTCCACGCTTCGAGAAGGCTGCGCAGATACTTTCAAGGGCATCCGATCAATGTCCTCACAGACTTCCGCGTCAACAACATCTTGCGCAAACCAGAACTTTCTGGACGTTTGGCCGAATGGGCAATAGAATTGGGTGAACACTTAATCTCATGCAAAGCAAGGCCTTCCTTCAAGAGACAAATCCTTGCAGATTTCATAGCGGAAGTCCCAACAGACAAAGTTGAAGAATGTACAAAAGAGACATCATCAAAATCAACTCCGCCTGATGAGACTCAAATATGGAAACTATTCACTTACGGTGCTTGCAATGACGAAGGGGCCGGCACAGGTTTACGTCTGATAACTCCGGAAGGAAAAGAGTACACCTATGCAATACGGCTCAACTTCCAAACAACTAACAACAAGGCAGAATATGAAGCACTGGTCGTAGGCTTACGCATTGCTAAAAAGATGGGCGCTCAATACATCGAAGCCCATGTTGATTCAATGTTAGTCGCCAATCACATCGATAGCTCATATGAAGCCAGAGAGCCATCCATGATTTTATACTTGCAGCACACTAAAGAGCTGATGAATAGTTTCCTCCACTGCAAAGTAACCCACGTCTGCAGAAGCCAGAACAAGCCAGCAGATGCTTTAAGCAAAATGGCGTCAACTGCATTTGATCATATGGCGAAAGATGTATGAGTCGAGGTGCTGACCAAGCCATCCGTGCCGCAAAAGCAAGTGAACGTGGTTCAGACAGGAAAGGAATTTTGGATCACCCCCATAATGGCCTTCCTTACCAAAGACATCCTCTCATCAAACAAAGCGGAAGCAAGGAAGCTACAACACAAGGCCTTACATTATGAGGTCGCCGACGGTATCTTATACCGACGGTCTTATCTTGGACCATTGCTCAGATGTGTAGATTCCGCAGAGGCCACATACTTAATAAAAGACATTCACGAAGGCATGTGCGGATTGCACGCAGAACCTCGAATGGTCGTCGCCAAACTCATGAACGCTGGATACTATTGGCCGGGAATGCACCTCGATGCATTAAGCGAGCTGCGCAAATGTGACGCCTGCCAAAGGCATGCGCCTGGCACACTTAGACCAAAGAATAACTTGATACCAGTCACCACAGCATGGCCATTCCAAAAATGGGCCATTGATCTAGTGGGACCTTTCCCTACGGCGCCAGGCAACATCAAATACTTAGTGGTCGCCATTGATTACTTTACTAAATGGGTGGAAGCGAAGACGTTAGCCACAATTGATGGGCGCAACATTAAGAAATTAATATGGGAATTTATCATCTGTAGATTTGATCTACCACTGGAAATTGTAAGCGACAATGGAACACAGTTTGCGGACCAACACTTACAAGAATGGCTCTTTTCAATGAAAATCAAACAGATATTTACTTCAGTAGCTCATCCTCAAGGCAATGGCCAGGTAGAGCGCGCAAACAGAAGTATCGTTGAAGGCAATAAAACACGCCTGGGAACAAGACGTAGCGGCTGGGTAGATGAATTACCCCATGTTCTTTGGGCTCACCGCACACTTTCCAAAACAATTACCGGGGAAACACCGTTCAGCCTAACATATGGAACTGAAGCGGTAATCCCAACAGAGGTCACGCATCCGTCCCCAAGAGTTTTGCTCGCGCAAAAAACTGACAATGATAAAAAGTTGAGGATGAAACTAGACTTACTAGATGAACGCCGAGATTCGGCCTGTGTTCGAGAAGCCTCATTCAAGAGACAGTTAGAAAAATACTACAATGCGCGAGTCAAAGAACAATCTTTCCGCGTTGGCAATTTCGTTTCCCGCAATAATGAAGCTTCAAATGCGGAAAAACCAGGAAAGCTTGCTCCAACTTGGGAAGGACCTTACAAAATCCAAGAGGTACTAGGAAAAGGAGCATATGCTCTAGAACGCCAAGATGGTTCGCCAATACCACGTACTTGGAATGCAGCGCAACTGCGCATATGCTACATGTAATCTACTATTTCATGAATTTGTAATAAGGACTTTATGTCCAACGTCATTTATATTACAAAAAGCATTTATCATACAAGCTATTGTTCGACAGTACAACATACAAACCCAATACGTAGATTGTTGCTACACATACAAAAAGGAGATCAATAGAAAAACAAACTCCACTCCACGGACATGATGTTCAACAGCAATTTCAAAAGACTTTACTTATAATATACACATAAGGGCTTCAACATACTAGAAACACACATTAACCTCTAACCTTCCTGGTTTTAGCCTTGGTTACATCTCCTAACTCTGACAACTTCTTCATCTTCAACGGCTGCCCATCAGAAGTACCTTGATCATCCAGATTATCAGGCCGCATGTCTTCTTGGGACAACAAGTGTTCACAATATTCGGCTAAACGATCAAGAGCATCAGTCGAAGGCTGATCATGACTAGGATGCTGAGATAGCCTCATCATCCCTTGTAATGCTAATCTCTCCATGACACCAAGATTGTTGTTGGAGGAGTTAGTCGCCATTTTTCCAGAAAGAATGGTGTAATTTTTTAAACAGGTAAATAATGGAGAAGATGAAAGATACACTTAATATATAGAGGAGAGAGGCTATGGCCATTAATTACTATTAATTGTAACCACTCGATTACCCTAGGGAAGTGTGACAGTCGCCCTGACAATTGTCGGCACAACCGTCACATCAATCATGAAGTAATCTGACAGACACTTGTGTCAGGAAACGAAGATGACATCACCAAATGATTAGTACACACACGTGTAAAACAAAGGATACATTACATTAGTTCTACAATAAGAAAAGTGAAATAAATTGTTCATCAGAAAAGTTACAAGCAAAGACAAGGAAAGGAATAAATCATTCAACCAAGATTCAAATACTGAGATATATCATCAGCATTAGAACCTTCTACACGCTTGTCGCTGGCCGCGGATGATGTCCCGGCCCCACCATCAGTAGCAACTACTTTGGCCTTTTCCTCTCTTTGCGCCTTTTCCGCAAGTTCCGCACCAAGGCGATCTGATTTGATAAAATAATTGCGCAATTCAACAGTGGGGTCATTAGTCTTCATACAAGCCTCCAGCAGCTTGAATACTTCAAATTTCAAATGCTCATAATCGTCATAGGCCTTCATCAAATCATCGTCATACGACTCGTTCTCGTACGGACCGGCTTCCTTCTCCATACCATCCGCATGATGGCAAAAGCCTTCGCAAAAACCCAGTTTCAATCCCTGCTTCACGGAGGTACTGGAAATGCGGGCAATCACCTCTGTCAGTGTAGGATCATTCCAGACGCGCTTAAATATCTGCATGACCAAATTATTACATCAAAAAGTGAAACAATCAATAATCAGTTATGCAAAAGGTATTTCTAGCTTACCCCAGCGACACCATCGCTCATCAACCAAGCAATCCTCTCATTGGAAACAACGGCCATGTCAGTGGCTTGTCCAAACAAAGCTTGCACCTTATCCAACTCCAACTTCGCCTGTGAGCAAGAAGACTCCGCCAAAGTCTTTTCTTCCTGATGCTTGGAATTCTCTAACACCAGATCCTTTATCCTGGTCTCTGCATCAGACAATGAGGTGGTCGCCTTGAGAAGATCATCATGCTGAACATTGTACTTCTGGATAGTATCGGCAAGTTCCGCCTGCTTCTCTTCATAAGATTTCTAGCTTTGCTCCATTTCCGTCTTCAGACGAGCATTCTCAAGCTTCAAATTCTCAATAGTGGAGCCCAAAAGCTCAGTTTCTTGATTCGTCCTCTTACAAGCAGCGGACCAGGCCTTGGAGGCTTCAGCCTTATCCTTCTTTATCTGGTTCATCTCTTCAATAGCATCGTGAGCCACTTTCTTGTGATGCTCAATCTCCGACCGAATCTCATAACGAGCGCGTTGAAATTCTTCTTCGCTCCTCAGTAAACTGGCTTCTGAATCTTTCAGATTTTGTTAATCTTGCTGGAATTCGTTTTCACGCCTGATAAGAGAACCAAGGCCACTCTTACCCAATGAGAGATTCATCGCCATATCAATGAACAAAGATCGTCGATCAACACTATCTGCAGGAGGAACAGATAACATGACTAACTCCTGCGCATCAAGTGCATTTGTAAATCGAGTAGTATCAAGAATGTCCCAACGCGGCTAATATGGCCTTGGCGAGTCCGCTTCACGCGAGGAATACATTCTTCGCCGGTGACCAGTCTGACCAGAACTATCACCACCACCTGCAGAGGCCTCCCTATAAACCACAGTAGATTCCACTACTCTGCGCATAAAGCTGGAAGGGTTCTCACCAACAACTTCATTTCCCTTCCCTTTCTCAAGAGCAACTTCGAATCCCTGCGAAGAACTCGGCTCTTGTACTTGCTTCAGTGATAGGTCAGGGCAATCAACATTCAAATTTGGAGTTGCGGACTCATCCACGTTCTTTCCCGCATCCTTATCAGCATCAATCACCAAGTCATCTGGGGTGGGCTCAACCTGTGGTGCCACATTATCCTTCGCAACTACCTCAACAACCTTGACGGCAGCTGTATCCTTTTCGAATCCGCAGCCACGCCAACATTCTCAATAGGCTGGTCAGACGAAGATACCTTCTCCAACACCGTAGTAGATTGCTTCATGCGAGATTCTGCAAAGGGATGTTGTCCTACATAAAAAGCTATTCACAATATTACAAGACATATCGTTTAAAAATACGCAAAACAGAAACAAAAATATACATACCAGACAAGTGCCTTAACGTCTTCATAGGAAGATTCTCACGCACTGGTGGAGGCTTCACAGGAACTTCAAGCTTATCACTTGTTGGCCAAGACAATGGTTTAAAAACATCAACCGGAACCGCTGCAATAGGCTCCGGACGCAGCATACTGACCGCTTCTCCCGACGACTGAGGGATTTGAACCTGTTTCTGATTCAACTCTGTAACCCTTTGCTGGTATAACTCTTCGGTAACACTCTCTGACTGGCGGACAGGAGACGAACGCCTAGCGCGTTTATGCTCTAACTCTGAGTCCGACTCTGTTAATTTTTCATCTACCTCCTCAACGATAATGAGAGCAGTCGGCGGTTTGGTTTTCTTACTTATTATGGCACGCTTCCTAGATGTACCCATGCCTGGTGCGGAAATCACATTTGTATACATTAAACTATGTGTGAGGAATTAATAAAGGAGTTATAAAGACTAACCAACAGGTTTCTGGCGCTCAGAAGTAACTTCCTCGACATCAATTACGGCCTTTCTGTGGAGTTGTATACCCGCACCTACCACAAAGAATGCGCTAAATCAGTACGCAGGATGCATACCTACTGCGCTTCCTTCGCGCACAAAAGAAACTTATAAATAATAAAAGAAATGGATGGGATTCATAACCTGTTCTGACATATTGCTTCGGAGGATCAATGAGATTAGGGAACAGAAAGTTCGCACTAGTCCTCTCCGATAACCGCTGCGCGCCTGCGACAGGTGGAGTGTACAACACTTTTGCCTCACCACGCTTGGCAAATAATTCAAACAGAGAAACACCTGGATATAATCGCACAACATAAACACCAATACAAGAAAGGATATAAACAAAAAGCATGGACGACCTCATTACCTTCCAGAGGATTCGGATCATGACCTTCAGGGAAGATAAGACTAAGTCTCAGCAAATTCAAAACACTTTCTGGACGTTCGTCCATCATCAACGGAGTAGCATGATCACAAAGCGACTTATACCAAGTAGGGCTGTACACGATCCGAGTCGAGCCGAGCCAGGCCCAGCTCGAGCTCGAGCTCGAACTTAAACCGAGCCAGCTCGGCTCGGCTCATTTTTCTGGTCGAGCTGAAAAGTCGAGCTCGAGCTCGGCTCGTAAATGTTCGAGCCGAGCTCGAGCTGGCTCGAGCCAGCTCGTTATATTTTTTTATTATTATTTATTTTTTTTACAAATATTTATAAAATAAAAAACAATAAAATTACACATAATTATGTATATTTTTTTTTCTTTTTCTAAGTTATGGTTTATTTATTATGAAAAGATGGGGTAGATAGGTAGTATGAGCGGGATTTTCAAATTTTGAATTTTAGAATTAGGTTTGGAGCCAAAATATATTAGTTTCATCTATATATTAATTACACATACACGAGCTGAACACCCCTGGCTCGAGCTCGGCTTGATTACAAAACGAGCCAGCTCGGCTCGGCTCGAAAACAAAACGAGCCTCTTCGAGCCGAGCTTTCTTCGAGCTTTTTTCGAGCGAGCCTCGAGCCGCGAGCTTTTTGTACACCCCTAATACCAAGCCTGCTCTTTGAATCCTGCCATTGGGGGGAACTCAGCAATTTTTTTCCTTTAACCCTACCATCATCCATTGAAAAGCAGCAGGGATAACACCACGGTTGATATAGAAAAACTTATCTTTCCACTCATACATGGACTTCACCTTCTCCGATATAAGTTGCTTCACCTTCCGGTGAATGCCTAAGCTATACCAACCGCTACTGCCACGGGCTGCTTCAAGAATATAAAACACATTCAGCCTCTCAAATGTAGCTTCAATCTCCAAAGCTCTACAAGTAGCTTCAAAGTGAAGCAAACGGCACCACCCATAAGGGGTCAATTGTGTAGGGTGAATGCCGTATTTCAACAAAGCATCCACCACAAACTTGGTAGCCGGTAGACGGAAACAACATTTAGTAAAAGCCGCTGCATACAATGTCATCTTCCCAGGGGGTGCTTGTAAAGCATTTTTCCCTTCGGCCGGAAGCTCTAGCTCCCATTCTGACAGAATGCCATACTGATCAAGGAAATTCAAATATGAGGGTTTGTCCCACTTAATTGTGGTGGCTTCCATACTTTTTGATGATTTTTTTCCCAAGATCTTTGACAGAATCTGACGTCTTACTAGATTCTGGAACATTTTGTGAATCTTGAGACATTGTTAAAGAAATAACGATATTTGGGAGAATAGACGTTAAAGAAGAATTCAAATTTTGAAACAATCGGAAATGGGAAAAGCCATAATTAAAATTCAATATATAGGCTTTGCAATTAATACAGCTGACGACATGCTCAGTGGGCTATCTAGACTTTTTCGTGCATGAGTCTAATAGGGAAGTGTCACGTGTACACCTGAAGACAAACAGACGTCACACGCGCCCCACACGCCCACTCGCCTGACAACCGCCGCTCAACATGTCTGCACACATCTCAACTGCAACCGTCACGTCAGGCCCACTCGCCATATGGGCCACAAGTTTTAAAGATCATGAAGAACTGCCAAGTGTCCATAGCAAACCACCAACGTGTCCCACACCTGCGGAACTTTGACGTAAATTCCTATCACCCATTCTCCGCATGAAACATCCGGCAGCTAAAATACCACTCAACAACCCCATATGCGCAGGTTACCACTGAAAGACAAGCTTTCATCAAAAACACACATTTTATAAGTCCGACATCCCTCCCATCTCATCATAACTTCTCAGATAAGAGACACACTGGACTGGGGGACTTGATGGGATTGGGTACCGAATACACTATTCCGCATACCCAAACCCGGAATAACATTGCCATGCGGAAAGAGCTCATGCGCAGTGAACAGTCAAAGTACATTAATGACCAGTCAATGGTCATACCTTGGTCAAGACGAAAGTCATGCATGGTCAAATGCCATGCATGAATTAAGCCTTCATGCACGTTGACTTAGCATTAAAGGCGGTAGTATGTTCCACTATTCCCATTAATTATGCTTTCCATATATCACCTCACTAACATAATTAAGGGTGATGGAGACAACCTAACCACGGTTAGGACTTGGGTAATGGTGCCATACGGACTCTCCTATAAAAGGGATCACATCCCCAATAGGAGGGGACACTTTCTACTGACCTGGAGAGCTATCACACTTGATAGTATCCCCATTCACCCCGTTTTTATTATAAACAACTACCTTGTGTAGTCGTCTCCACACCCACATATTCACCCTTTTTGCAGGTTCCTCCATCCATAGCTGTTAGTGAAGGATCAACCCTGTGGAACACTCATAATCTTATCATCCCTAACCGGTGGTGAGATTATTTGTTTCTTCAATTACTTTACAATATTCTTATTTTTGTTTATGTAACTTTTTGAGAATAGTTGATGTATATCCATTGATACTAACCAATCCTTTGTTGATTTTCAAGTTATTATGTTGTGTTTTGTAGAGATTTGGATCGTTTGTTTAGTAAAATACAAACTGGTTTACAGACATCTAGTCTTTAAAATAACATATATGGGACTAAAAAGATCATATTAAGGATTAAAATGTTGTGGCATCAAAAACTGATTCCCACTCCCTAAATTATCTCATTAGGGACTGAAATGTTAAATAATCAAGAACTTAATGAAACGTATTAGGGAAAAACATATATGGCTTAAAGAAATGTTTTTCAGTCCCTAAAGTAATGCGTTAAGGACTGAAATAACTTAATATCAAAGACTGAGTTTCATTCACAAAAAAATGTATCGGGGATTGATATAGCGTGGTATCGTGAAACAGATTTAGGACTAAAATTTTATATATTTAAGACTGAGTGTTAGTCCTTGTTGGTGCTATACATTGGGGACTGATTTTTAGTTACTAAACTCACTATCTAGGACTAGGTTTCCGCCACTGGCCGGGGACTGGCGAAATCAGTCCCTGATAGCTATTAGGTACTGATTTGGTCGTATGAGAGACTAATTTTTCAGTCCCAAATACCCTTATTTTTTGTAGTGTGTGACACATCACGGGCATCACTACTCTCTGTATTTGAGTTCCATTCGTTAAGGTTCGTATCCTTCTCCATACGCTCCCCTATATGGTCTTAGATAACACCATTCATATCGCTTCTTCCCCTAACCTCATCTACAACTATAACTACAGGAGCCGGCCTAATTGAATTTTCACCGTGATATGTAGCTAAAATGTCATTGTTCTGAAGGGTATGAAGTCAAAGTTATTACACATTCTACACGGACATCTAATCGATCCTGTTGTGTTGACGAATTGTTGGGCATACTCAATGAAATTGTCAATTCCTTTTTGGTCTCGGTGCACAAACGGTTCGGTAATTTAATCTAACTTTTATCGATCGACATGATAATGTGACTGAAACATAATTTGGGGTTTAAGGCACGAAAATTTAAATGAAACATATTATTAACACCTAAAGGGTAGGTTGCTATACCCACATTTTGAATACCTTATCTCATATATGAATGTGTATTACATGGTTGTTTATTTAAGAACAATTCAGCAGCATTTCCCCTTAGCCCCTAAGTATATAATATAAATATATACCCGGGGAGCAAAGAAGAAACAACAACCGAATCTTTCAATAAAAAAAATCATGCAGTACACATTCACATAAATGGGATAAAGTATTCAAAAAGCAGTTCCAAAATGGGGACTACCCGAAATTAATTACTAAATC
The DNA here is from genome assembly GCA_030844895.1 of Ambrosia x helenae. Taxonomy (NCBI): domain Eukaryota; kingdom Viridiplantae; phylum Streptophyta; class Magnoliopsida; order Asterales; family Asteraceae; genus Ambrosia; species Ambrosia x helenae. The sequence continues at coordinate 78,423,234 of CM061232.1, forward strand.
AATTTCGGGCGAGTATTTCTAAGCTCACTATGTTTTAAATGATGATTTAAACATACACGAATACATACATATATACAGACACGTACATACTTACACACATACATACTTATACATATACATACATACACGCTTACATACACACATACATATACATACATACTTACATTTGTACGTACATATATTTTTTTAAAATATACATACTGTTGGGTCTAAATTTGGTAGTCTAATATTATCAACAAAGTCAAAGTCAACAAGTCAAAGTTTGGTCAACGAACGTCAAAGTAAAATGGCTCGCAGTCAACACGTAAGGCGACTTGAGAAATCGGAATAATAGATCGACGAGTGAAGCTCTAGTTATGCTCAAGAAAGGCGCTACGGATAATAAATATATTTTGTTTAGACAAAATTAATATATTTTGAAAAAACAAAATATATTTATCACTTTAAAGAATGGTTTACTTGTTTAGTGAGTGTTTTAGTAATTTATTAACCCTAGGGACCTAAATGTAACTAGCTTAAGTATGTTTAGGCTATAAATAGATAGCTAGATTAGAGTTTTTAGGCAACACACATGCTAAAGATTTGAGGGGCTTTATTGTATTTATCATTTGCTAATCATCTAGTGGGTTTTCATTGATTATTTTGTGAGTTCATATCTATTTAATCATCAAAATCAGATTTTAGCTCGAAACCGATCCTACAATTTGGTATCAGAGCTTGGTACTCGAATTTGGGATTTAACCATCTACAAATTCATCTTTTAATCTGATTTTCGTTGAAGATTTTATAGATTTTTAATGTTTTTGGATTTTTCATTTTTCAAACTCATTCTTAAAATACAGATCTAAAATATTTCGTTTAGTTGTTTGTTCAATGAGCCTTGATCAAGGTGTAATTAGGAAGATTTAGAGTGACTTTTTAAATCATTTAGAGCTGTTTTGAATCAGATCAGAGAGTTTCTTAGCCATTTTCAGAGTGTTTAATTTAATCTGGGCGTATTTGTTCTTTATTTGTCTGCGTATTTAACAGAACCGGCGTACTTAATTTTCCGGTGACATTACCGGCGTACTTGTATGTGTTCAGCGTACTTGTGGCATATTTACCAAAGGAAACTTTGGGGACGGCGGTTTAGTCTTTTGCGACTTTATCACGGTGTATTTATTATATCTCTGCATGTTTTTCCGGCATATTTGTTTGGGCGAGCATACTTAAAATTTTAATTAAAAAAATAGAGATAGTAGAAACAGAAGATGTTTAGGATTTCTAGTGTTTTGTTCGTCTCTCCGCCACTCAAATCACTTGTCACCACCACTTGATTCAACAACAGTCGGACCACCAACATCTTCACCAACCTTCCCCAATCACCACCGTCACTCACCACTGCACGTGTTCACCAACTTCGAAACACCACAAAACCCGAACCACTAAAATCTCCGACGTTCGACACACAACCACCGGTCTCCCACCATATCCACCCCATGAAACATATTCTTACCGTTTTTGTGCTTGTGTATTTGAGTTAAAGAGATTTGCATATATAGAAATTAAAGGATTTGCTTTTTGTGGATGTATTTTCATCGAGTAATAGAGAGAGATGAAAATGGGTTTGGGAATACACAATAGACATAAATAACTTAAAAAAGGTTTACAGCTCATCCTCGATATCTGTTCACTAAATCATAATTATGGTTGACGTCCGATCAAGTTAATTCATAATTTCAAGTTCAGATATTTTTTTTTTGTGAGCTGACAGTTTAAAATTGGGTGTGGATATAAATTTGAACAGTCAAACGTCTATTGATTGACTGTTGACCAAACACCTTTGGGTTACATTTTTAGTTTGAAGAAAATTATTGCAATTAACAAAATAAAAATCAATTAATTTGATTTTTGCTATTGGCAAATTACCTCCTAAAGTCTTAATTAAAATTTTCAATTCATTTGGTGGGCCTTTGTAAACAATACTTGCTTAAGAGTTCATTTGTGGTCCATCATAATTTTTTTTAACATAGTCGGTACTTCTAAAAACTTAATTTGTGGGCCTAGAGAATTAATGCAATTTTGGGTTGGGTATTTAACGTTTTATTTGGACCTACTCATTTTAAAACTTGTGAAATATCAAGAAAAGAGTCAATACGAGTTTATTTTTATTGTGATCTGAACCAGCAAAAAAAATAAATAAAACTGTTTGGATTAAAATCTTTAAAAACCAACGTCTCTAAGGGCACATGGGGTGGTCACCATTTTATCACACCCATCACACTATCACACCCAATCATCTTGTGCCACCTCATTTCATCACATTCTATCACATTTCATCACTAAGCCCATGTGGTGGTGTTCACAATTATCACTAAAACCATCACACCCAATCACCTTGTGACACCTCATTCAATCACACCCATTACTATTTTTTAATAATAAAACAAAGAAAAGGTTGGACCACCACCTTTGTCTTTTTTCTCCTTTTTTAATAATAAAACAAAGAAAAGGTGGCTGACTTTGGCTGGGACCACCAATATTTGGCTGCTTTTGGCTATCACACTCCGTGATATATATCACGAAATGAAACAATCGCGGGCGTGAAAATTTCGGTGGGCCGGTGTTTCGCGGTATCACAGCCATCACGGGGTGGCCACCACGGACCACGCCGTCCACCCTAAGAAACATGACACTAATAACGCAGGTAGAATCTGAAACCGGTACCGCAACATGTCTACCAAAATTGAAGGGTGCTCAGGACTTTAGGACTTGGAAAAACAGGATGAAAGCATTTTATTTTGTCAATGATCACACTGAGTGGACTTGTGTTCAACTTGGGCCTCATATCCCAATGAGAACCACTGATGCTGGTGAGGTGTATAATGATGATCCATCAACGTTCACAGAACTTGACAAGCAGTTGATTCAACGTGATCACAAAGCCTTAGATGCTCTTACCATGGCTCTATCGAATGATGTTTTTAACATGTTCGAAGAGTATAACACTGCTCAATATTTATGGTCTGCCTTGTGTGACTACTATGAAGGAAATCAGGACATGATTCACAAGAAGCAAAACATGGTTCAAAAGGAGTATGACATGTTTGGAGGCATTCATGGTGAAATTTTAAGCAGTCACGTCGATCGTTTCATGAGTATGCTCACAAAGATGAAGAAAGTTGGGATTCCTATTAACAACCGCAATTCTATCAAGAAGTTGTTCAATTCACTCCCAAAGGAATGGAACTTGAAATTCATGACGGTCATAAAGGAGTTTATGATTTTTCCAATGACTTTGATAGATGTAGAAACATGGCTTCCACTGCTCCTATTAGTGCAAAAAGCTCTACTCCATCCTTTATTTCAGCTGGGACTGTTAATAATTCCTTAGCAAATTCTAGAAATGAGATCAAGCATACAAAAGGATTGGTAGCAGTAACAGATGAAAATGAGGCTGCTGAAATGCAAGCACCAAAGGCAATTGGGGAGGATTGTGACTGGGTGAAGAAGCTACAGCTGTAGAAATCGACAACAACAAAACTCTTGTGGAAAAGATTTGTACCAAGGTTGCTCCTCTAGTGACCATCTCAAAAGATGTGGATGAAAAATGTAAGAAGGAAGATGTGGAAGTAACATTGATTGCTGAAAAGACAGAAAGCAGCAAGATTGGAAACGGCAACATGACAGGTAAGGCTGTGAATGACGAATCAAACAAAGATCATGCGTGTTGTGGGTGAAAATCCTCAGGATGATTTTACCATACATCCCTAATATACCATCCTCGGGATGTTGAAGGACTCTGCTGACTTCAGGATGTAACTGTAATTCAGCATGTGCACATCCTGAGAATGAACTAACGAATTAGCTTTTCTTATATGATTGCAGCTACAACTAAGTTATGATATGGAACTTTATGATAAAGAAACATCTATATTATATCTCTCAAGTGAAGAAATCAGTGATAGAAGTGTAACTCATGGTCTATGATTGAAGATGGAGTCAAACTTGTAACCGATACATATTCAATATCGGCGATAAACAAGGAAACGGCTGAATCATTGACTGACCAAGAAGAAACAATCAACCAACGACTAGTTTCTATTGAAAGACCTCCAACGTTCACCTGAAGAAGTTGTTACACAACATTGAAGACTTTAACTACTTAGCGGATTTCGCGGGATCCTTTAGTTATTCTCATGTATTATATATATGGGAGTATGGGACGAGTATAGGACACTTACATACACTTTGCTTACTCTATAGCTACACACAAACACTTAGACACATACACAATCATTGTAACCTTAGTACACTCGTCCACATACTCATCTAAACTTGTACTTTGTTTTTACCAAATTAATATTAACAAACAAGGCAGGGGCCTAGTCTCCTCCCGAGGTTTTATGCCGGCAATCTACTATTGATCAAGGGCTTTCCTTGTATATCGAGTGTTGTTCTTTATATTTTACTTACTCATTCGCTCATTACAAACAGTTCCATCCCGAGGACATAACTGTCCATCCCGAAGTAAACCTAAGCCATCCCGAGCATAGTTGTCACTAATTTACTCTTTTTTTGCATCCTGATTGAACCTTTTCAGAATATAACTGGTTTCAATAGCAAATTCACATTCTTAGCATGCTACCTCACAATTTCTAATTTGGAATACAAGATTATTTTTTCTAGATAATTTTTGACCAAAACAATTTGGCGCCCACCGTGGGTCAAGTGGTGCTATTTAAAAAAAAAACTTTGTTAAAAACTTTCTTCATTTACTTCTTTTTTACAAAACTTGACAACTATGTCGTCTTCCCAGAAAAATGTTTCCTCATCCATGCCTTCATCAACTTCTACCCGAAATACTACTTTACCACCTTCACCTGCATTCTCAAAGAGTGCTACCTCTCAAATCTCACCTAGGCCAGCATTGGGGGCATCTGGATTTTCTCCTGTTCTAGTTTTGAACGATGAGATCCTATCTATGTTTTCAATGGTGAAGGATCAAATGCAGCAACAGTAGGAGACCAACAGAATGCTGATGAGAGAGATACAATCCCATAAGTCATCATCAAAAAGACCAAGTGAAGAAATGGGGACACCGTTATAACCATGGGTGTTAGATTTCAATTCTGGTATCTCGGGAGGTGTTCATCAAGAAGATTTCATCCCCATGAATACTGGATTCTCTGCTCCTGAAACGACTACTGCACCCAGGATGGCAACTACCAGGGATGCAGGATATGCACCTGTGCCATCCCAAGGATATAACAACAACGGTAACAATTTGAGTTCTAGTACTTTTGCTGCTAATGATGTTGCTTCTTTGAAGGATACAGGAATAAGCCCTCAACTAGCAAGGGAGCTTCAGAAGATCAAAGATATGGTATCGAGTGTGCTTGGGATAGTGCAACCTATCCCTGAGGTATCCTCAGCATGCCATAGGGTGTCAAGATTCGCACCTCCAATATGTGATGCAGAGATCCCAAAGCGGTTTCAAACTCCAAGCATGAAGCTCTACGATGGATCAACTGATCCCGAGGAGCACGTGGCTTAATATAGGGAAAGGATGGAAATAAATCCAATCCCTATCAACCTAAAAGAAGCATGCTTATGCAAGGGATTTGGTTCAACTCTCACTGGTCCAGCCCTGAAATGGTTCCTAAGTGTTCCTCCCTATTCTATTACTTCTTTTGCACATTTAATTAACATGTTTAATAATCAGTTTTCTTGTAGTCGAACGTTCGAACGTTTGACAAGTGATCTATACAGGGTGACTCAACCACAGGGGGAATCACTAAGAGAATTCATTAGTAGGATTGGAAAGGAAGCACTTGACATCCCGAACCTGGATGTCACAACAGCGGTTCAGGATTTCAAGATGGGACTGCAGAAAGATTCACCATTCTACCGAGAGTTGGTGATGAATCCATGCAGGAACCTAGATGAAGTCAGGAACAGAGCCTTAAGATTCATCCGACTTGAGGATGATAAGAAGACACAAGAGAGGATAGAATCATCCTCAAAATATAACCATCCCAAACGAAAATCCACTCTCACATACGAACCATATAAGCATAAACCATATGCTAGGCCTGATAATAAGAAGGTCAATGTGGTAGAGGATGACGATGAGGATGACTGCCCTAAATTGTTAGACTATCGTTTTTCTGTGGATGTAACAGGTTTGATGTATGCCATGAAGGATCTAGGGGACAAAGCAAGATGTCCAAGGAAGGACAACAAGGCAGGATGGAAAGACAAATCCAAATGGTGTGCCTTTCACGAAGATTTTGTCCATATCACTGAAGATTGCATTGCACTAAGAAAGGAGATAGCATATCTCTTAAGCAAGGGTCACCTCAAGGATCTCCTGGGCAAAAAGAAATCAAGATCTCAGGATGGTACAAACATCCCGGAAAGAGCAGCATCCCCACCTAAGGATGCTGGCATTATCAACTTCATTTCAGGAGGGTCAGACATTTGTGGAACCTCATACTCAACTGCTAAAAGACATGCGAGGGAAACAAAGTCTGAAAAAGGAGAAAGACCAACGAAGAAGACCATCCTGACAATCTCAAAAGTGATAAGCTTTGAGGAAGAAGACAGAGAAAACATCCTTGATCCTCATCATGATGGTTTGGTTATTACTTTATATATTGCTAACCACTTTGTTCGCAGGATTCTTGTAGATGGAGGAAGTTCAGTAAACATCATCCAGCTCGAGGGCCTCAAGAGGATGAACATCCCAGAATCGGAGATAGTTTCCAGGTCATCAGTTTTGGTGGGCTTCAGTGGAGAAATCAAGAGCACAGTGGGTGACATCAACCTACCAGTATATGTAGAAGGGGTGAACTCTATCTAGAGATTTTGTGTGATAGATTCCCTATCCTGCTACAATGTCATCCTGGGGAGACCTTGGATACATGATATGAAGGCAGTGCCTTCAACATATCATCAATGTGTGAAACTACCCATACCTTGGGGAGTTGTGAAGGTCAACAGCGATCAACAAGAAGCTAAGGATTGCTACACGACATCAATGAAGCCCTCATCCCGTCAAGCATAGCAATTACAACAGGATGCACAGTGCCATCCTTAGAATGTTAAAGCACATCCTGATCAGGATGTAAAACTGTAACAACCGGCAAAATTAAGGTAATCCCGTACTAATTAACTAAACGCAATTAACGTAATTAACCGTAATTATGTGCTGATTATTTAATTGAGGCCTTAGAAAGATAGAAGTTCCCAAATAATGCATAGGAATGCATAAGTTTAATAGCAAAGCGTGATAGAATCATGCGCAAGCAAAACTATCCGGTATGGACACTGGCGATTACCCGGTAAAACTAAAATAAGCGAAACGAACTCCAGACACCCGGAATATAAAATAAATAATATTTTCACAAAATATAATGAGTTTTGGAAACCCAAAGCCATACGTGAAAGCTTATTGTACAAATCTCCCGGTAACGAATAAAGTGCGCGTACCGCACCCGATACGCGCGTAGCACGAAATTTCACCCGGCAAAAGCCGAAATAAATTATCAGTAATTTAACTGGGCAAAATTTAATGAATATTAACGGTATTTTAATATTTAGGTAACCCACGGTTAAAACCCAAGAAATACCCGGGCGGTACCCGAAAGAAATTAACTTAAACATATTATGGAGTAATATTTAGCAAAGTGGACCCCACCAACCACCCTATAGGGGCCGGCCAAGGGCCCACACAAGTAAAGATTACTTGAGTTTTTCTTGTAAAAATCCATAATATTATTGCAAATGATTAGATTGCATGTAAAGTTATTGGGTAGAAGATTAACCAACTCACCTCTCCCTCTCTCTCTCTAAACTCGGCCCAAACACCCTCCCACTTAATCCCCAAGATTTTTAAATATCTCTCACAAATCTTCCATAATATCACTCAAAGATCATCAACCAATCCAAGCAAGATACACTGGATCTTTGGAAGATTGAGAAAGATAATATAACCACTTGAAGAACACTTGAAGAAATCACAAAAATTCTTCCTCTTCTTCCTCTTGTTGGCCGTGAGTTTGCACCTCCCCACCAACATCTCTCTTTCAATTTTTATACCTCTAAATCATCTCTAAATCATCATTATTCAAAACCCCTTTTGTGTGTTCAAGAGTTTGGAGCATAACCCACTTGGAAGAACACATTAAACCTCACCCAAATCCAAGATCTTTGTCTTCCCTAGCCTTGAGCTAGTAGTAAGTCTTACATTGTTTTATTACTTGAATGTTCATGTTTTGTGCTATGAAAGCAAGTTGTACATTAATGGGTAATAAAATGGATTTTATAAAGATAATGGGTTTTGTTAGAATAAAAATGGAAGAATAATAATAACATTGATGAATCTTGGATTTATATTAATAAATGTAATGTTTGAAGAAATGATGATGAAATGCACATACACTTGAGAAAAATGATGATTTGGGTATAATTAATGAGAAGGACTTGAATGAGATGGAAGATGATTTTAATCATCATAGAATGATATATTAATGTCAAAAAGATATTAAAATGGGTTAGAAAGTCATAGGTGAAAAAGCCCCATGTTCAAAGTCCACTCACTTGGATGAGTGAAAAAAATGGGTATTTTGGATGAAAATATGGAATAAACATGTTAATGACATCTAGGATGGATTACAAGATCATTAAAGGTGAAAAGAAGTAAAAACAACTAAGCATTAAGAAAATGGTTCTTCAAAGTCCACTAAAGTGGAAGAAAAATATTAACTTTGAAAGTTAGGGTGAAAAATGCAACAAGTATAAGTTAAAGGACTAATATGGCAACTTTGGAAGTTGAGGGACTAAAATAAATATTTTGGAAACTATTAGTCCAAAAACACAATAATGGAAAGATTGGTGTCAAAAGGGTAAGTAATAATTTTACAAGGTTGATTTGGTAAATACTAGTAACATACTTGGGCATTTTGTATAAAAAGTATATTTTTATAAAATGGAAGTTTTATAAAAATAAAAGGAGTAACGCAAGTATTTTATAAAATAAGATTTTATAAAATAAAGACTTGGGAAGACTTGTGCAAAAATAGGATACTTTTATATAAATGGGAATATAAAAGTATCGGAAACATTTTTGGGTAACAAGTTGGACAAGTTGGGCTAAAACGTACAAAGTATATATTTTTCCAAGAAATAAACGTTCGGAATCGGAAGTAGGAACAATATTTCCATGAGGACGCGCAATGGAAATAAATATGAAAAACGCTAACTAACGAACTTAGTTACACGAACCAACGTAAACGGACATATAAGAAAAATGCCATTACGACAAGATAAAAATATACATATATATTTTAAGGAAATAAAATATATATAACAAGGGTGAAACGTGCGAAACACTTTCCTAAGTGTAGAAAGAATATTCGTGGGAAAGGAGAAACACAACGTAACAAATTAAAAACGCTAAACGACACATGAACTTAACGAGTAGTATCCACGCGATGGTATATGTACATATGCTCGTTTTCGACGAAATTCTAGTATATCTATTTGAATGGGAAAATAGATATGCGAGAAGGAAAACCGAGACGAGTAGGTGAAATATATCTACGAACGTGTGAATACCGACAAGATCCTAGTACATTTATTTAAATGGGAAAATAAATGTATGGTGTGGAGAGTCTAGTCGGGCGTTAAGAATATGTTACCAAACGACAAGAACTTAGCATATTTATTTAAATGGGAAAATAAATATGTGGCAAAGTGAGTCGGGTCGGATAATAAGAAATCACATTATATCAAGCGAAACGATCCTAAGTATAATTATTTAAATGGGAAAATAATTATACGTTGGGTAGAGTCGTGTCGAGTATAATATTGTACAAGTCATAAAGAATATTAATGAGAATAATATATGACTTGTAAGGAAAGGGTAATCCATCGCCATTGAACCTAGGATACGAAACTATTAAACGGGAATCGGGAAAAAGACGTGGTCGGGAAGGTGGGTGTACAACTTGCCAAGGCACATACACCATAGGTGTAGTGACTTATACGCCTAGAACAATTGTAGGTGCGGGATCACAAACTTTACTATTTTCTTCTTTGAGCCGAGCACAGTTACAGGTGAGTCTCACGGCCCCATTTCTAAACTATTTAACGTTTTTACGGGGGAAAGATATGTTGGGATTGTATGACGGGTTGGATACTTGAGTAAAGATCGCCACTCGGGGTTGAGACCTCCCCACTATAATCATTAATTCAGGAAAGAGAAACCAAAGGGATATTTGGATAGTACTATTGGTGCCTGACAAGGCCCACCCCTAATCGATAGCGTCGATCATGCATCGGCGTATGCCTGGGGTGCACGTATTCTGAAATCAAGTCGTAGAAATACCGAGTAACGACTTGGGGCGGGGGCATTATTAATTGTCTTGGTTTGGTTATAGGCTCAAGTAAATTGTAGGACTTTGCAACTCCTATAAATGTCATAACAAGGATATTCCCACTTAATAAAGTTTTATTAAATCAAAACTTGTGAACTCACCAATATTTATATATTGACGATTTTCAAACATATCTTTCAGGTAATTGAATGATGGAGGTTAGCATGGCGAGCAGGGTCGGGGGTATCTCCAAGTTGGGCGTTGGGAATGTCGTAAAAGGGTCTCATCTCTTTATTCCATGGACTTAGGGATAAAGGAAGGAGCCTCCTTATCAATTTCAAAAACAATTTATAATTATGTATGGATCATTTGACATGATTATTGGCGTTGAATAAATGCCCGTTTGTTTAATTACTATTGTGGTTTGCATTAATCTTGGCTTAATCCTCTTGAACCGTCGCGCCACGTGTTTCCGCCATAGGCGTGGTGTGACAGAAAGTGGTATCAGAGCCAAGGTTATAGCGAATTAGCAGTTTTTAAAATCTAAACTATAACCGGATTTGGTTCAAAAGCTTTCAAAATAAATGCGAAACGCAACAAAACTAAATTTTTCTTTTCCAACGACCATTTGGGTATGTGGAGATTTCGACCAAGCTAGCCATGGTAAGAATACGTATTATTTTTGTGTTAGAAGGTTAGGAAGAGTACCGTAGATATGTGCCTTAACTACCTAACGAATAATACTTAAATATTAGTACGGTTCTTTTGCCAGGATGTCAGACGCAGGGAGCGTAGCACCGAGCTACGACAGTAGCCTTCAGATCATCCCAGCACCGCCAGCAGAGCCGATCGAGGTGGTGATACTCGATCCCGAGGATGACGAGATGGAGGTTGATGCCGCCATGGAGGGCGCCGACGGAGATAGCTCCGACGAGACAGACCCGAGCGAGGACCCAGCGTGGGCCCCCGCTGGAGGCGACGTGGCCGCCGTAGCCGACCTACCGATGGCCGAGGCTGACTTGCCTCTAGTGCCATTCCAGGCAGCACCACTGCCAGCACTTCCCATCCGAGCCGTCAGGGACTTCCCGGTAGGCTGTGCAGGTCCTTCGAGGCCTATCCCTACACAGTCGGAGACTGTTGAGTCTCCATATGACCGACGCGCACCTGTCGATCGTGAGCCCTTACCCACCCCACTCATCCCCGTTCCCTCAGGCATGAGGCTCGTGCCTGTCTGCCGAGGACACAACGGGTGGATTTCAGATGACTCCGATGATGAGTCGACTGCATCGGTAGAGCACATTGCTGTGCCGATCCCACCAGCAGACCAGGAGGAGCACGTCGCTCCGATGATAGGGCATGCCACCACTACCCCAGCCACCCTACCCGCCATGCCCGAGCCCGTACCACAGGATGGGCCAGCTTCTACTGGGCACATCCTTGAGGGCAGCTTAGCCCGTAGTCTGAGCTGCACCGAGCAGGTTTGGCAGCTCACGCCACTGCTAGCCCTCCCACCCCTACCACTGTGATATCCGCTCCAGAGTGGGTCGCTGTCACCCAGCCTCTCATGGTCCCACTCGCCGAGCTTATAGTCCCCTCACCCATATCCATGACACTACCCATCACCACTTTTCCCACACTACCACCCCTACCCGAGATGCTCCCTACACCACCACCTGCACCATTCACTATGGATGCAGGAGCCCCATTTCTGATACCCCCATTTGCACCATATGCTCTAGGTGCGGGAGACCCGTACCAGGTACCACCCTACTACCTCACCGGACTACCGGGCTTTGCCCCACCCTTCACACCCCTACCCATACCTGATATCGTCGGCCCGTCCCAGCCGACGTATACTGACATCCCCGGGCCGTCGCAGCCCCACGGGATGGCCCCACTGTCAGGACCAGCATGGTCCACGGTGATCTCACTGGAGAGAGATTTCCAGACCCTCACCGATACGGTGCAGCGCACCGTGAGTCAGATGGAGCAGCAGGCCCAGCTCATGTGGGCCAGGATCATTGATGCCAGGGATGCACTGGCACATTATGCTGAGGAGTTGCTGAGCATGGACGCTCATTGTGGTATTACGGGCGACGCACACTTTGCGCATCGCCAATTCTTGTACGATCGCATTATGGCGATCAGTATGACCATTAGCATGTGCGCACCCCAGTATCAGTACCCGCCGCCGCCGCCACCACAGTAGCGATACATCAGAGTCGCTTGGGAGATCACTTACGGACATAGTAGTAGTAGTAGTAGTAGTATGATAGCACAGTATGGGTTATAGCACCCATCTGCATTTTTCCTAGCCGAGCGGGATTGTGCCGGTATATGACATTATGTTTCTAGTATATTTCAAAGGAGCAATGTATGAGGAAGGTATCCTCGGTTTTTGTTATTATGAACAAATCATTGTACTCATGGTATTGAAATTAATGAAAATTTTGTTATGGTAAAATATGTGTTGTGATTGTCTACGATTATTATTACTTGTTCCATTTATATTGTGATTGTGTGATGTTGTTATTATTGTGATCATGTGTTGTGTTGTTATTTATGCTTCATGTATGACGATATTGTATGAATGATCGCCAAATTAACCTTTGATATTGATTATTGAAGAAAAATGGCACTAGCCACCCGAAGCAACAGTGGAAATGAAAGACTGCCCACGACACCCGAGGAGCTTGAAACCCTAGTTTCGGGACGTATCGCCCAAGCTCTCGCAGAACACAATGCCACGCGCACCGAAAGGTCGCGAGATCGAACCGGGAGCGACAGACGCGAAACCTCCCCAACCGGTAAGAAGACTTCGGATATATACAACAGGAGTCTTCGTAAAACTCCTACCTCATATAACATGTTGCTTTATTATTGCAGAAACGGCCTCACGAGAACGTGGCTGCACGTTTAAAGCTTTCCTGGACTGCAAACCGCTCAACTTCAGCGGCACTGAAGGTTCTGTCGGACTAGTCAAGTGGTTTGAGAAGACCGAAGCCGTGATTCGTATTAGCAGCTGTACCCCGCGACAGGCTGTCATGTACGCCACTAACCTGTTTCTGGACCAAGTTCTAACCTGGTGGAACAACCAAGTGCAAACACTGGGAGATGATGCCGCTTACTCCTTGTCATGGTTGGAGTTGAAGGAACTAATGATCGCCGAGTACTGCCCGGCAAGTGAAGTGCAGAAGCTAGAGACTGAGTTCTGGAACCTCGCCATGGTTGGATCAGACGTAGATGGGTACACGTCCAGATTTCATGATCTCTCCCGGTTAGTGCCTCGCCTGGTCACCCCGGAAAGCAAGAAGGTGGAAAGATACCTCTTCGGACTGGCACCACAGATACGCGGCATGGTCACTGCTTCCAAACCTACAACCATGCGCGAAGCTATCGACCTCGCCTTAAGCCTCACTGAAGACGCCATCCGAATGGGCACTCTAATCCGGAAAGTATCAGGATTGAAGCTTACTGAGTCCAGCAGTGTTGAGGGTAAGAATCTGGGTACAAGTTCAGTCGTTGGGTCAAGCGAACAGGGAAATAGGCCAAGGTTTGGGAAGCGTAAGCGCGATGAAAGGAAAAAGGATGGATCATCAGGAGGTTCAGGGAAGAAAGGAAAAGGGTATGTGGCCACTGGGCATGGAAATAATGGAAAGCAAGGTTACCAGGGCAGGAACGAAGTGATCTGCGGTAAGTGCCGTCGTTCGGGGCACAAGACAGAAGACTGCAGATCGGGAGCGCCAAAGAACGGAGGAGCGAGGCCCTGTTTCTCATGTGGATCGCTCGATCATTGGAAGAGGGACTGTCCCAAACTTAACAACCAAGCCTGTGGGCGGGCATTCGTGATTGGTGCCGGTGATGCACGACAAGACCCTAATGTGGTCACTGGTACGTTCCCTCTAAACGGTCATTATGCTTCAGTATTGTTTGATACTGGCGCCGATTTTAGCTTCGTATCTGTCGAATTTAAAAGATTACTTGGTTTAAAGACTAGTAAGCTAGACACACCATACTCTATCGAACTAGCTAACGGTAAGACTATAGAAACTCGAGAGGTAGCGAAGGATTGTAAGTTGGATCTCTGTGGTCACGAGTTTGGCATTGATCTATTGCCAGTCGTACTGGGTAGCTTTGACATAGTCGTTGGCATGGATTGGCTATCCGCACACCGCGCCATCGTCGTGTGCAATGACAAAGTAATTCAAGTTCCCCTCGCAAGCGGTGAAACCCTATCGATCCAAGGGGAAAGGCGTGGAACACCATTGAGAATTATTACCAGCATGAAAGCCAGGAAGTGCCTAAGGAAAGGTCTCGTCGCATTCTTGGCGCACGTAGTAGATAAGAAGGCCGACGAGCGAAAGCTAGAAGACATTCCGATAGCCAGAGACTTTCCAGATGTGTTCCCAGAAGATTTGCCAGGATTGCCACCACCCCGACAAGTCGAGTTTCGCATCAACCTTGTTCCAGGAGCAGCACCTGTAGCGCGATCGCCATATCGCCTAGCTCCTTCTGAGATGCAGGAACTGTCTGGTCAACTGCAAGAGTTGTTGGACAAAGGTTTCATAAGACCAAGCTTCTCACCCTGGGGAGCTCCCGTCTTATTTGTGAAGAAGAAGGATGGCACTTTTCGAATGTGCATCGACTATCGAGAACTGAACAAACTAACTATTAAAAATCGCTATCCTCTTCCCAGGATCGACGATTTGTTTGATCAACTTCAAGGATCCAGTTTCTACTCCAAGATTGATCTAAGGTCCGGCTATCATCAGTTGCGTATCCAAGAAGAAGACGTGCCAAAAACAGCATTCAGGACTCGTTATGGGCACTATGAGTTTCTGGTTATGCCATTCGGCCTAACCAACGCACCAGCTGTTTTCATGGATTTGATGAACCGAGTGTGTAAGCCATACTTGGACAAATTTGTCATTGTCTTCATTGATGATATCTTGATCTACTCACGCACTAAGGAAGAACACGAGGATCATCTTCGGTTAATCCTCGAGGTACTACGCAAAGAGAAACTCTATGCTAAGTTCTCGAAATGTGACTTTTGGATTCGAGAGGTTCACTTTCTAGGCCACGTAGTGAATGAAAGGGGTATACATGTCGATCCCGCCAAGATCGAAGCAATTAAGAATTGGGACGCCCCTAGAACTCCTACTGAAGTACGAAAATTTCTTGGCCTTGCGGGTTACTACAGAAGGTTCATCGAGAACTTTTCTAAGATAGCACAGTCTTTGACCATGCTAACCCAAAAGGATAAGAAGTTCGAATGGACGGAAAAGCAGGAAGCAACATTTCAATTGCTAAAAGACAAGTTATGTGGCGCCCCGATACTATCACTCCCCGATGGTACGGAAGACTTTGTAGTTTACTGTGACGCCTCTCACCAGGGATTGGGTTGTGTATTGATGCAGCGAGAGAAGGTCATAGCCTATGCTTCCAGACAGCTAAAACTTCACGAGAAGAATTGCACCACACATGATCTGGAATTAGGAGCCGTGGTATTCGCGCTCAAGATATGGAGACATTATCTGTACGGAACCAAGTGTACAATCTTCACTGATCATAAAAGTTTGCAGCATATCTTTGACCAAAAGGAATTGAACATGCGACAACGGCGATGGGTCAAATTATTGAACGATTACGATTGTGAGATAAAGTACCATCCCGGGAAGGCAAACGTTGTAGCCGACGCCTTGAGTCGCAAGGAACGGGTTAAGCCATTGCGTGTCCGAGCTTTGGGTCTAACCATCCACACGAACCTGACTGACCGGATTCGTGAAGCTCAAACTAACGCTCTTAAACCCGAGAATGTCAAAGGTGAAAGATTGCGGAAGATGGTTGAATCATTGGAGTCAAAAGCGGATCAAGCTCTGTATTTCATAAATAGAATTTGGGTACCAGTGTACGGTGGATTGCGTGAACTGGTCTTAGCCGAAGCCCACAGTTCGCGATATTCGGTTCACCCGGAGCAGACAAGATGTTCCATGATCTAAAGGAATTTTACTGGTGGCCAAATTTCAAGAGGGATATAGCGGCGTATGTTGCGCGATGTTTGACTTGCGCGAAGGTCAAGGCCGAGCATCAGAGACCATCCGGCTTGCTCCAGCAACCGGAAATACCAGAATGGAAATGGGAAAGGATTACTATGGATTTCATTACCAAGTTGCCCAGGACAACAAGCGGCCATGACATGATCTGGGTAATCGTTGATCGATTGACAAAATCTGCACACTTCCTCCCCATTCGCGAAACGGATAAGTTGGAGAAACTGACCCGTTTGTATATTAAGGAAGTTGTGTCGAAGCACGGTGTACCTATTTCCATCATCTCCGATCGAGATAGTCGTTTCCCCTCAAGATTTTGGGAGAGTTTAAATGAAGCCCTCGGTACTCGCCTTGACATGAGTACCGCATATCATCCACAAACCGATGGTCAGAGTGAACGGACCATCCAGACCTTGGAAGATATGCTACGGGCATGCGCAATCGATTTCAGCGGAAATTGGGATACACAATTGCCACTGGTAGAGTTTTCGTATAAAAACAGTTACCACACAAGCATTCAAGCTGCACCTTTTGAAGCTCTATATGGACGCAAGTGTAGATCGCCTCTATGTTGGGACGAAGTTGGCGAAAAGCAACTTACCGGGCCCGAAATTGTTCAAGAAACGACGGATAAGGTCTTTCTGATAAGAGAACGTCTCAAAGCGGCACGTGACCGACAGAAAAGCTACGCAGACATGAGGAGGAAGCCTTTGGAATTTCAAGTCGGAGACAGGGTCCTACTAAAGGTGTCACCTTGGAAAGGTGTCGCGCGCTTTGGGAAGCGCGGAAAACTAAACCCACGATATGTTGGACCATTTGAAATCCTGTCCAGAGTAGGCCCCGTAGCATACAAGCTCAAGTTACCACAAGAACTTAACGGTGTACATGACACGTTCCACGTGTCGAACTTGAAAAAGTGCTTATCCGACGAAACCCTCATCATCCCCGCAGACGAAATCCACATTGATGACAAGTTACACTTCGTCGAAGAGCCAATCGAAGTAACCGATTGGAAGGTCCAAAAGCTAAGACGCAGTAAGACCAGGTTGGTCAAAGTGCGTTGGAATGCCAAGCGTGGACCGGAGTTCACGTGGGAAAGGCTGGACCGGATGAAGCAAAAGTATCCCGCCCTATTCGAGAAGACCCCTATACCGGAGAGCTCGAAGTGAATTCGGGACGGAATTCTCTTAACGGGGGGAGAATGTAACAACCGGCAAAATTAAGGTAATCCCGTACTAATTAACTAAACGCAATTAACGTAATTAACCGTAATTATGTGCTGATTATTTAATTGAGGCCTTAGAAAGATAGAAGTTCCCAAATAATGCATAGGAATGCATAAGTTTAATAGCAAAGCGTGATAGGATCATGCGCAAGCAAAACTATCTGGTATGGACACTGGCGATTACCCGGTAAAACTAAAATAAGCGAAACGAACTCCGGACACCCGGAATATAAAATAAATAATATTTTCACAAAATATAATGAGTTTTGGAAACCCAAAGCCATACGTGAAAGCTTATTGTACAAATCTCCCGGTAACGAATAAAGTGCGCGTACCGCACCCGATACGCGCGTAGCACGAAATTTCACCCGGCAAAAGCCAAAATAAATTATCAGTAATTTAACTGGGCAAAATTTAATGAATATTAACGGTATTTTAATATTTAGGTAACCCACGGTTAAAACCCAAGAAATACCCGGGCGGTACCCGAAAGAAATTAACTTAAACATATTATGGAGTAATATTTAGCAAAGTGGACCCCACCAACCACCCTATAGGGGCCGGCCAAGGGCTCACACAAGTAAAGATTACTTGAGTTTTTCTTGTAAAAATCCATAATATTATTGCAAATGATTAGATTGCATGTAAAGTTATTGGGTAGAAGATTAACCAACTCACCTCTCCCTCTCTCTCTCTAAACTCGGCCCAAACACCCTCCCACTTAATCCCCAAGATTTTTAAATATCTCTCACAAATCTTCCATAATATCACTCAAAGATCATCAACCAATCCAAGCAAGATACACTGGATCTTTGGAAGATTGAGAAAGATAATATAACCACTTGTAGAACACTTGAAGAAATCACAAAAATTCTTCCTCTTCTTCCTCTTGTTGGCCGTGAGTTTGCACCTCCCCACCAACATCTCTCTTTCAATTTTTATACCTCTAAATCATCTCTAAATCATCATTATTCAAAACCCCTTTTGTGTGTTCAAGAGTTTGGAGCATAACCCACTTGGAAGAACACATTAAACCTCACCCAAATCCAAGATCTTTGTCTTCCCTAGCCTTGAGCTAGTAGTAAGTCTTACATTGTTTTATTACTTGAATGTTCATGTTTTGTGCTATGAAAGCAAGTTGTACATTAATGGGTAATAAAATGGATTTTATAAAGATAATGGGTTTTGTTAGAATAAAAATGGAAGAATAATAATAACATTGATGAATCTTGGATTTATATTAATAAATGTAATGTTTGAAGAAATGATGATGAAATGCACATACACTTGAGAAAAATGATGATTTGGGTATAATTAATGAGAAGGACTTGAATGAGATGGAAGATGATTTTAATCATCATAGAATGATATATTAATGTCAAAAAGATATTAAAATGGATTAGAAAGTCATAGGTGAAAAAGCCCCATCTTCAAAGTCCACTCACTTGGATGAGTGAAAAAATGGGTATTTTGGATGAAAATATGGAATAAACATGTTAATGACATCTAGGATGGATTAGAAGATCATTAAAGGTGAAAAGAAGTAAAAACAACTAAGCATTAAGAAAATGGTTCTTCAAAGTCCACTAAAGTGGAAGAAAAATATTAACTTTGAAAGTTAGGGTGAAAAATGCAACAAGTATAAGTTAAAGGACTAATATGGCAACTTTGGAAGTTGAGGGACTAAAATAAATATTTTGGAAACTATTAGTCCAAAAACACAATAATGGAAAGATTGGTGTCAAAAGGGTAAGTAATAATTTTACAAGGTTGATTTGGTAAATACTAGTAACATACTTGGGCATTTTGTATAAAAAGTATATTTTTATAAAATGGAAGTTTTATAAAAATAAAAGGAGTAACGCAAGTATTTTATAAAATAAGATTTTATAAAATAAAGACTTGGGAAGACTTGTGCAAAAATAGGATACTTTTATATAAATGGGAATATAAAAGTATCGGAAACATTTTTGGGTAACAAGTTGGACAAGTTGGGCTAAAACGTACAAAGTATATATTTTTCCAAGAAATAAACGTTCGGAATCGGAAGTAGGAACAATATTTCCATGAGGACGCGCAATGGAAATAAATATGAAAAACGCTAACTAACGAACTTAGTTACACGAACCAACGTAAACGGACATATAAGAAAAATGCCATTACGACAAGATAAAAATATACATATATATTTTAAGGAAATAAAATATATATAACAAGGGTGAAACGTGCGAAACACTTTCCTAAGTGTAGAAAGAATATTCGTGGGAAAGGAGAAACACAACGTAACAAATTAAAAACGCTAAACGACACATGAACTTAACGAGTAGTATCCACGCGATGGTATATGTACATATGCTCGTTTTCGACGAAATTCTAGTATATCTATTTGAATGGGAAAATAGATATGCGAGAAGGAAAACCGAGACGAGTAGGTGAAATATATCTACGAACGTGTGAATACCGACAAGATCCTAGTACATTTATTTAAATGGGAAAATAAATGTATGGTGTGGAGAGTCTAGTCGGGCGTTAAGAATATGTTACCAAACGACAAGAACTTAGCATATTTATTTAAATGGGAAAATAAATATGTGGCAAAGTGAGTCGGGTCGGATAATAAGAAATCACATTATATCAAGCGAAACGATCCTAAGTATAATTATTTAAATGGGAAAATAATTATACGTTGGGTAGAGTCGTGTCGAGTATAATATTGTACAAGTCATAAAGAATATTAATGAGAATAATATATGACTTGTAAGGAAAGGGTAATCCATCGCCATTGAACCTAGGATACGAAACTATTAAACGGGAATCGGGATAAAGACGTGGTCGGGAAGTTGGGTGTACAACTTGCCAAGGCACATACACCATAGGTGTAGTGACTTATACGCCTAGAACAATTGTAGGTGCGGGATCACAAACTTTACTATTTTCTTCTTTGAGCCGAGCACAGTTACAGGTGAGTCTCACGGCCCCATTTCTAAACTATTTAACGTTTTTACGGGGGAAAGATATGTTGGGATTGTATGACGGGTTGGATACTTGAGTAAAGATCGCCACTCGGGGTTGAGACCTCCCCACTATAATCATTAATTCAGGAAAGAGAAACCAAAGGGATATTTGGATAGTACTATTGGTGCCTGACAAGGCCCACCCCTAATCGATAGCGTCGATCATGCATCGGCGTATGCCTGGGGTGCACGTATTCTGAAATCAAGTCGTAGAAATACCGAGTAACGACTTGGGGCGGGGGCATTATTAATTGTCTTGGTTTGGTTATAGGCTCAAGTAAATTGTAGGACTTTGCAACTCCTATAAATGTCATAACAAGGATATTCCCACTTAATAAAGTTTTATTAAATCAAAACCTGTGAACTCACCAATATTTATATATTGACGATTTTCAAACATATCTTTCAGGTAATTGAATGATGGAGGTTAGCATGGCGAGCAGGGTCGGGGGTATCTCCAAGTTGGGCGTTGGGAATGTCGTAAAAGGGTCTCATCTCTTTATTCCATGGACTTAGGGATAAAGGGAGGAGCCTCCTTATCAATTTCAAAAACAATTTATAATTATGTATGGATCATTTGACATGATTATTGGCGTTGAATAAATGCCCGTTTGTTTAATTACTATTGTGGTTTGCATTAATCTTGGCTTAATCCTCTTGAACCGTCGCGCCACGTGTTTCCGCCATAGGCGTGGTGTGACAGAAAGCCATCTGCCTTGACGACAACAACAAGGATATCACTGTGCAAATCGGTAAGAATATCCCACATGATATTGAACAATCACTAATATCTTTTCTTAAATGGGGGATGTCTACTTTTGCTTGGAAACATGAAGATATGACCGGCATATCAAAGGATGTCATTACTCACAAACTTGGGATTGATAAGAGTTTCAAGCCCATTCAGCAAAAAAGAAGGAAGTTTGCTCCAGAAAGAAATATCATCATCCAAGAAGAAGTAGACAGGCTGCTGAAGTCTAAGATGATAAGGGAAGTAAAATTCCCAAGATGGCTGGCGAATGTTGTGGTAGTCCAAAAGAAAAATGGGAAATGGAGAGTGTGTGTGGACTACACAGACCTTAACAAGGCTTGTCCTAAAGATCCATTTCCACTACCACACATAGATTCAATGGTGGATGCTACAGTAGGCTACGAGATGCTGACATTCATGGATGCATCCTCAGGATTCCAACAGATACAAATGGAACCAGATGATCAGGAGGACACAACATTCATGACACCGTCAGGTATATATTGTTATATAGCCATGCCATTTGGATTAAAAAATGCAGGTGCCACTTATCAGAGGCTAGTGAACATGATGTTCAAAGAAAAGATTGGGGACACGATGGAGGTCTATATTGATGACATGGTAGTAAAATCAAAGAAAGCAGAAGATCATCTTCGGGATCTCAAAGAAGCTTTTGACATCCTGGATGCTTACAACATGAAGTTAAACCCAGCAAAGTGCCATTTTGGAGTTAGAGCTGGGAAGTTTCTTGGAAATTTGGTAACAAAAAGAGGGATAGAAGCCAGCCCTGAACAAATAAAGGTCATCCTTGATCTAAAATCCCCAAGAAATATTAAGGATGTGTAAAGGCTGACTGGCAGGATAGCAGCCCTGAATAGATTAATCTCGAAATCCTCAGAGAAATGTAAAAAGTTCTATGACATCCTGAAAAAGAATAACAAATTCGACTGGGGACAAAGGCATGAAGAAGCATTAAAGAAGCTCAAAGATTATCTTGAAGCAGCTCCATTGTTGATGAAACCTGAGGATGGAGAACCTCTCAAGCTATATCTTGCATTTTCTGGGAATGCAATAAGTGTTGTATTGGTAAAGGACTTCGAAAGGCAACAACATCCTGTCTATTATGTAAGTAAAACCCTCCTAGATGCTGAAACCAGGTATTCACATCTCGAAAAACTTATTTTAGCTTTAATAATGGCTTCTACTAAGTTAAGGCATTATTTTGAAACACATAAAATATATGTTCAAACTAACTATCCCATTAAAAATGTATTAAGAAAACCTGAAATGTCTGGAAGAATGGCAAAATGGTCAGTTAAATTAAGTGCCTTTGACTTAGAGTATGAGCCTAGAAATGCAATCAAGTCATAGGCCCTAGCAGACTTTGTGGCTGATTTCAGTAGTGACATCCTGAGTGAAGTAGAGTCTGAAGTTCAACAACTAAATGAAAATTTAGAAAAATGGACTCTATACACTGATGGTGCTTTGAATGCAAGAGGCACAGGTCTAGGAATACTACTAAAATCGTCACAAGGGGACAAGATACCCCATGCCATTAGATGTGCATTTCAAACAACCAATAATGAAGCTGAATATGAAGCTCTCATTGTTGGTTTACAACTTGCTAGAGATTTACATATTGTTAAAATTGAAGTCTTTGTTGATTCTTTGTTGATTACTAACCATTTCAATGGATCATATGCAGTAAAAGGACAAAAGTTAGCCATTTATCTTGAAATCATTAAAAATTTAGCTACTTCTTTTTTAGAATTTTGACTAACACAAGTACCTAGGGAAGAAAATGCTGACGCTGACGCCCTAGCAAATCTGGGATCCTCCTTTAATTTACCAGAAGGATCCAAGATTCCATCCATTCACATCTTGAAGCCGGCGATTGAAGAGTGGCATCCTGAGGATGGCCAGGCACATCCTGAGGATAAAACAGACCATCCTAAGGATATCACTGTTTTGGCCACTCAGAAACAAGACGACTCATCATGGATGGCTCCCATAATCAAATATTTACAAGAAGATGTCATTCCTGATGAAGAAAATCCAAACGCTTTCAGGATAAAGGTATCTAAATTTACAATTATAGACAATATTTTGTATAGAAAGTCTCTTGCAGGTCCATATTTGAGATGTCTCAACAAGGATGAAGCAATCGAAGTACTCAAAGACATCCATGAAGGAGATTGTGGAAATAATACAGGAGTAAGATCTCTCTACTCGATGACTCTGAAGACGGGATACTATTGGCCTACTATGAAGAAGGATGCCATGTTGTATTCCCAAAAGTGTGATGCATGCCAAAGACATAGCAACATACTTCACCAGCCTGCTGAACCACTACATCCTATTGTTTCACCATGGCCCTTCATGAAATGGGGAATGGACATAGTAGGAAAGCTACCCAAAGCTCCTGGAGGAGAGGTATTCATGCTAGTGATGACAGATTACTTCTCAAAATGTATTGAAGCTGAAGCATTTGTGCAAGTTAAAGATAAAGAGGTGGTCTCATTCAACAAAATAAACATCCTGACACGATTTGGAGTACCATCTGAAATCATTTGTGACAATGGTTCTCAATTCATTAGCAAAAGAACAACTGACTTTTGTGAGAGTTGGGGGATCAAGATGGTAACTTCAACACCAGTCCATCCTCAAGCTAATGGACAAGCGGAATCCTCAAACAAAATTATCGTCAACAACTTGAAGAAGAAGCTTGGGGAAAAGAAAGGAAAATGGGCAGAAGAACTTCCATTTGCACTTTGGGATGATAGGACTACTTCGAAGAATGCTACTGGTCAGACACCTTTCTCTTTGGTCTTTGGAACAGAAGCAATGCTTCCAGCAGAGATGGTCATGCCTACAGCAAGGAAGCATCTTCAGGATGCAACTACTAATTCTGAAGCATTACTACAAGACTTGGAAACTGTGGATGAACTCAGGGATGCCGCTAAATTAAGGATGGCAGCATATCAACAAAGGATTGCTAAAGCTTACAACAAGAATATCAGGATAAGAAGATTTCAAGTGGGAGACTTGGTATTGAGAAAAGCCTTCCAAAATACAACAAAACCAAGCGATAGTAAGCTAGCTCCCAAGTGGGAAGGTCCATACTTAATCGATTCTGAAGCAGGAAAAGGAGCATATTGGCTGTCAACAATGGAAGGAGAGATTCTACCAAGAGCTTGGAATGCTATACACTTGAAATACTACCATGTTTAAGGATGTATATGAGAAACCATGATCCAAATCACAGGTGGGATGAAGGTGAAGGCTGATAGAGATGAATCATCTCCATATGTAAGTACTTATCCTTGATTTATTTTGATCGATTATATTTTCACTAAACATGGTCTAGAAATAGTCCATCCTGAGAATTTTGCAGTACCATCCTGAAGATGGAATGCTTAGAAGACTAGGGGGCTGGCCACCCTCTCCTCCGTTAAGGTGTCTGACACCTTCCTAAGGTTTAAAGGTTTTCACCTTTCACATTGGGTTAGCAACCCTTGCCTGGAGCGCACGATGCCCATGTATATTCTCGGGATGGTGGGACCAGTCCATGTAAAAGTGGCTGACAATTTCATTATCTTTTAGATATACGATGGAGCTCTTAAGGTTTAGACATTTTTCAATGTCTCTATTGGTTAGACGTTTTTCAACGTCTCTTTGGGCCTTGTCGCCAGTTATTCCTAAGGGCCTTGTCGCCAGTTATTCCTAAGGGCCTTGTCGCTAGTTATTACTAAAGGCCTTGTCGCCAGTTATTCTCAAGATGATACATAATGGTTTTATCACCAAAATATAACAAAAGGGTTTTTGATCCCAGATTAAACCAAAGGCCTAAGTCGCCAGTATAATAAAATCTTCCTTTGCAGGATATTATCAAAACACAAGTCTTTCTTATAAAAGATTATAAGGTCTATTCTGAAGATATCACACTAGGGACATCCTTAGAATGCAAGACCATCCCAAGGATGGAAAAGAAACTAGATGCATCCTCAAGATGCAACACTATCCCAAAGATGAAGAAGAAACTGGGGACATCCTCAGGATAATGAAGACCATCCTGATGATGAGAAGAACTTATATGGAATATGACAGGATCAGAATAATTATTCCACAGAGAAGATACAAAAGGTATTATTTCAGATTAATTCTTTACAACCTAAGTGTTTGTTAATATTTGCAGAATACTAAAGGAAAAGAACACAGGAATAATAGCGTCAAAAGATTGTTACCATATATTACTATGCATCATAAAGTCAAAATTTGATGTCAACCCCTGGCTTCATCCAAAACCAGGACCCAACCACCAGGGGTCAACATCTATGGTCCAAGGTCAACAAAAAAGATTTGGGGCTTCGTCTTGAAACCAAGATCCCTCCACCCCAAACCTTATAATATCCTAAGTTATTACATACTAATAATTGTCTGAAATTGTTCTACCAAACACAACCATAAAGATCAAACAAAAAGTGGGCTCCAGCCTAGTCAACACATCCTTCATCGCCCACTGGAAGGTCCTTCACCACCTCAGCAACCTTGGCCTCCGTTGCCTTCACCTCTGCATCCTCAGGATCCTTAGCCACACCCTCAGGATTAGCAACAGAAACAGGCTCATAAACCACTTCTTTGCCACCTAGGCTCCTAATTTTTTCCTTCCAAGCCTCAACATCCCAGGAGTTCTGATCGAACCCTGGATCTTTGGCCTGGAGAGCCATCTTCACTCTGGCCTGGAATACGGAAACAGAAGCAGATTTGATAAGTCTGTTCCTGTGATCCTCGGCCTCCTTCTGATAAACCAACAAGGCTTTCGCATGCTCAGCTTTCACTCTCTTCAGCTCAGTCTCAGTCTCTGCCAGTTTGGCCTCAAAAAATTTGCCCTTCTGCTCAGAAATATTCTGAACATCTTCAAGCTTGGTTTGGGCTTCATGAAGCTCTTGAGCAACTGCATCCAGAGACTTTGAGAGATACTCATGGCCCTGATAAGAAAAAGGAGAAGGTAAGTACTCTTAACCATTTTTCATTGACATAAATAATGTTATCCTCAGGATGGGACCATACCTGGAGAGTGAATTCAGAGATCTTGTTGAGAATCTCATTACAGTTCAAACCCTCCTGGGCAAAGACAGCAGCATAATCCCCTTCCTCTTCTTTGAAGGAGCAGCAACAGCCCTATTCTTAGGGGGGGGGTTGGAAAGGGGAGTAACCATCTTGGAGCTGGAAGGAGTAGGAGAGGACACTTTGGTAGCCATGTCATCAATATCATCCAGATCAAAAGAAGCAGGTTTCTTGGCTGAGGCTAAGAAAATAGCAGGGTTAATAAATAAATAGAAAGATAAGACATCCTTAGGATGTAACATAACATACATACAAGACATCTTGGAGGTTTGGCTGCTTGTATCACTTTCTTCCACTAAGAAGGTCCTTACTAACTCAGGTAACTTGTATAGAGCTGAACACCGGAGAAAAGCGTCGTTCACAGGAGTAGCAAACTTGGAAAAGGAAACACCTGTTGAACAAAAATATCTCAGGATGTTAGCATCTTCGGGATGTAACTAAAATTTTTTCAAAAAAACATTAAAAATAATTTTACCACTTTTTAACCAATAAAGAGGAATCTTATCCCCAAAAGTAATAGAACTCCTCTTAACAAAAAAGAATTTTGTTTTCCAATCTTTCTCAAATTTGACCACATTAAACAGAAAGGGTGGTTCCTTTTCTATAACTTGAAAGACATAACGGTGGGAACCATGTGTCCTCAGTTTATAGATGTGAGCCAGGTCACCCACTTCAAGATGGACACCATGATATTCAACAAGCCTACTGCATACCATCAGAATCTTCCAGAGTTCAGGCATGGCTTGGGAATAAGCCATCCCAGTAATATCAAAGAAATCTTTGATAAACTTGGGAAAAGGATACCTCAACCCTAGAGAGAATGGTAAGTACAGGAAGCAGACCCATGTAGGAGAGACAAAGTCTGATCGTGCAAGAGAATCGTAAGGACGAAACTCAGTAGAGCTTGGGAAGACTCTTGAGCTTTTTAAAGATCGAATCTCCTTGTCATCAAAAGAACAGATCTCCTGTTCAGGATGACTAAAGAGGTTTTGGGGAATGAAGTCACCGAAAGTTTCTACACTCCCCGAAGCTCTTTTGGATCTCTTTGCCATCTTCAGAATATTACTAATATTTTTGCAGGAATAAGGAAGAAAGTGGAAGAAAGATGAGAGAAAATTACCTTCTCAAAAATCAAATGTGATTATAAAGGAGTAAATTAAGCCCTAGATATAGAGGATAGAGGCTGACGTTTTGTAACGGTCATCACATAACTACCGCCTGAAAAATAGCAGTTGTCATCCTGACAAGACATCCCATCAGTCATCGAGTGAAGCTATTCAGATTAAAAAATATTTTTACCTAGATATTTACGGTAACATATTTTTGGGGACAATTATTGTGGGTGAAAATCCTCATGATGATTTTACCATACATCCCTAATATACCATCCTCGGGATGCTGAAGTACTCTGCTGACTTCAGGATGTAACTGTAATTCAGCATGTGCACATCCTAAGAATGAACTAACGAATTAGCTTTTCTTATATGATTGCAGCTACAACTAAGTTATGATATGGAACTTTATGATAAAGCAACGTCTATATTATAACTCTCAAGTGACGAAATCAGTGATAGAAGTGTAACTCATGGTCTATGATTGAAGATGGAGTCAAACTTGTAACCGATACATATTTAATATCGGCGATAAACAAGGAAACGGCTGAATCATTGACTGACCATGAAGAAACAGTCAACCAACGACTAGTTTCTGTTGAAAGACCTCCAACGTTCACCTGAAGAAGCTGTTACACAACATTGAAGACTTTAACTACTTAGCAGATTTCGTGGGATCCTTTAGTTATTCTCATGTATTATATATATGGGAGTATGGGACGAGTATAGGACACTTACATACACTTTGCTTACTCTATAGCTGCACACAAACACTTAGACACATACACAATCATTGTAACCTTAGTACACTCGTCCACATACTCATCCAAACTTGTACTTTTTTTTACCAAATTAATATTAACAAACAAGGCAGGGTCCTAGTCTCCTCCCGAGGTTTTATGCCGGCGATCTACTATTGATCAAGGGCTTTCCTCGTATATCGAGTGTTGTTCTTTGTATTTTACTTACTCATTCATTCATTACAAATAGTTCCATCCCGAGGATATAACTGTCCATCCCGAAGTAAACCTAAGCCATCCCGAGCATAGTTGTCACTAATTTACTCTTTTTTGCATCTTGATTGAACCTTTTCAGAATATTAGTGGTTTCAATAGCAAATTCACATTCTTAACACGCTACCTCACAATTTCTAATTTGGAATACAAGATTATTTTTACTAGATAATTTTTTACCAAAATAATGCGGAGAAGGATCCGGTAAAAAACATTCCTCTTGAAATTAAAACTAAATTGTGCACACCAAGGTGTGTCACAGTAGTTGCTTACTGTTTGTCTCACAATCGAAAAATTTTAAAAGAAAGAGATGATATTCAAAAAATCAACAATGAAATGAAAGAAAATGAGTTGGCATATCAACGAAAGTTAGATGCAACTCTTGCTGAAAACTCTTACAGAGTTTGTTCTCAGAAAAGATTTTTTGATAAATGATCTAACAACAAAATTGGAGAAATCTAGAAATGAAACAAATCATCTTCAAATTATTGTGGACAAATGCAATGTAAGCAAGAAGGCTTAAGCTGACCTAGTGGATTGTTCAAGGCAATCTTTTGTTAAAGATGGAATTGAATATAAGGATAAAAATGGGATAGAAAGATCTTTATTTTTACCCCTGAGTCCAATACTAATATAAGTAAAAGCAATGCGGATCTAACACTTGAGGCGGAAGTCGTTAAGGATGATGGAAGTTGTGGTGGGAAAACCTTGGGTTTGGGATGTACAGGTTCCAATTATTTTACTGTTAATTGGTTTATTTGGAACAATGATAAAACAAACACTATTTTAAATTTGGATGACTGTACTGGACATAGACCTAATGTTGATTCGAATGGTGTGGTAAATGTTTGTGATAGGCAGAAACCTATCCTACGTTCTGATGTTTGTCATGATGATATTGTGCATGAATGTGCTGATTTAAAATCTGCATTTCGTGATGATAAAACTGTTTGTGCTCCACCTATTTTTGTGCTTGCTTTTGAGAATAACAGGTTTGGAAAGTTCTTAACTGAAGAAATTCTAGAGTTTACTCCGTCAACATCATGCAACGATGATTCACAAAGTGATTCGGAGTTTTGTTCATCTATTGAATGGGAAACCTTAAATTAGTCAGAGTCCACCGTGTCAGATTCTAATGAAAAAGTTGAAAATCAAGTACCAATGGATGTTCAAGCACCAACAACCTCAAATGACAATGCAAGTCAAGTCAATCAAGATTCACTGGAAGAAGATCTGTTTATAGAAGATTGCTCAACTTCAGATGATGAATCAGTGATTAATGAAAATCATAAGGGGTCAAAGATTAGAGATTCAAAAGGTGTTGTAAAACTAATGCTTCTCAACAAGCCGAATCAAGCTCAAGACAATCTACATCCCCAGTTGCATCACATAGGACAATAAAGCATCAAAAGCCATTCAAAGCTTGCTTTAGGTGTGGTAAAGTAGGTCATGTGCTCAAGAAATGTCCAGAACGACACAATCCAGATGGTAAAGGCAATGTGGATTGCTTCTCTGGATCAAAGGATAAAATGCTTACATCTTTGAATGTTAGAATGACACATATTCCATCAAGATTTCCACACGTGAAGCCGGTTTCACATGATTCAAAGATGAAAAGGACCAAAGAATCAAAACCACAATCTATTCCTCCATGTCTTAAACAAAAAATTGTTTCAAAAATTAAATCTTTCACAAACAGATTTTTTGAACCAAAACAGGTTTGGCGAATCAAACCAAAAGTTGAACAAGAAACTAATGAGGGAAAAGGTATGGTGTTTCAAGAAGTTACTTACATTGCTGCAAAAGGACAAACCAG
Organism: Ambrosia x helenae; assembly: GCA_030844895.1. NCBI lineage: Eukaryota > Viridiplantae > Streptophyta > Magnoliopsida > Asterales > Asteraceae > Ambrosia > Ambrosia x helenae. The sequence goes on from CM061232.1 coordinate 78,453,706, forward strand.
GACCACGATGGCCTGGATTCCACTCTCTAACTAATTTTCTCAGGAGTGCAGGAACTGCCATGGAGGACTGTTAGTAACATCGGTTACTAATGGTGGTTGTTCCAGGAATATATTTGGAGTGGAAATTTCACAGGTTTAGTTATGGTATCTAACCTGATTACACAATCGACACCGTTGTCACACACACATTTTCTTACTGACATACGGTTATGTGTGTCTGACATGGAAAACTTTATTTCTGTAAATATATATATATATATATATTATAATTTGTTAGAAAAAAGGAGGAAAAAGAATATGTACAAAAATAAAAAGTTTAGGGGGGGTATTAAAATACTTTCTCAACCGTGAGATGTGATTATTGCCCATGAATAGGATTTGAAGGACGTTATAGCTACAAGTTAATGATGTGTCGGTAGGTTCAGCACACAAATTGAGTAAACTGCTATCAGGTGAATAACAGTAAATCTACACGGAAAGCTGGATTCCCACTGTGTTTTAGGTCTGCACAAGTTGAGTTCGGTCATACATAGGTTGAGAGATTAAAAGACACAGAAAATTTTGTGCATATATACTCAAAAGATACCTAAGAGTGCAGGCTACCAATGCGGGGCCAATCAATCGAAATGAGCAACAAAAGACATGCAATGTTAGTGACGTGCAAATATATATATATATATATATATATATATATATATATAAATAGCTCAACATTAATCAGATGATCAACTTCTCTGGTTATGGAAACATAGACCTGAAGCTCTCATCATCTGATTGACATATGATCATCTTCTCTGCTTATGGAAACATAGACCTGAAGCTCTCATCATTATATCTCAATAAACCTTGAGGATTGGTAGACTTATACCTAGCACAAGTGGGGTCCACAAAATTTTTGTCAATATTACCAAAAAAAAACATTACAATCTCATCACCAAACGTATGTTGAAAGACAAGAGGCATGGACTTAAGAGGACAAACATACCGGCAATCGTTCTTAGGTTGTAGCTATCCTCAAGAAAGTTGAAGTGTGGCTAGGCTTTTCAAGTTAGTGTGATCCCATATCTGATCCCTTCTATATCTTGAAGGTTGATGGTTGTTTAAAAAAAAAGTGGATTAAAGAAAAACTAAAATCCAAAAATAATTTTATTTGTGTACAGTTGTTTTAAGTCTTTCATGTCACATTATTTGTGTCTCAAGCCGTTTGAGATACTTACTTGATTGCACACCATAGATGAATACGGTTTTATCTATAAATTGAATTTGTCTAAAGAAAATTCGGAGTTGTGTTTGTGATTGTGGTTAGGTTTCTTTGACTTCTTGCTACAATGATGGTCGATCAAGAGTTGAGCAAGATACCAAACAAAAGCACCTGTTTCCTCAAGTTTGCAGAAGACACCAAGATAGGAATTCTGCTCCTACGCCTATTAAACCACTCAAGCTACCGAGAGTTGAAAAAGTTTGTTCTTGATTTTCAAAGATGATGCACGCAAAAAGGGGGATATTGTAAGATATGAGTACTCAAAGAACAAAGTGACAAGAACTCCTTCAGTAAAGAAAATATGGAAAACATCAGTCTATGGGGAGTATTGTTAGGTACTGAATTTTAGATTGAAGCTTTCCAAATTGAAGATCAAAGTATGTAGAGATTGACGTTCTGAAGATGATACGAGAGATTGATAATATTAGACTAAGGGGGAAATTGTTGGGTCCAAATTTGGTAGTCTAATATTATCAACAAAATCAAAGTCAACAAGTCAAAGTTTGGTCAACAAAAGTCAAAGTCAAACGGCTCGCAGTAAACACGTAAGGTGACTTGAGAAATCGGGGTAATAGATCGACGAGTGAAGCTCAAGTTATGATCAAGAGAGGCGCTACAGATAATAAATATATTTTGTTTAGACAAAATATATTTATTACTTTAAAACATTGTTTACTTACTTAGTGAGTGTTTTAGTAATTTATTAACCCTAGGGACCTAAATGTAACTAGCCTAAGTGTGTTTAGGCTATAAATAGATAGCTAGATTAGGGTTTTTAGGCAACACACATGCTAGAGATTTGAGGGCTTTAGTGTATTTATCATTTGCTAATCATCTAGTGGGTTTTCATTGATTATTTTGTGTGTTCATCTTTATTTAATCATCAAAATCAGATTTTAGCTCGAAATCGATCCTACACATACATATACATACATTCACACACATGCATACTTACAAACATACACGCATACATACATACACACAAATATATATCTATACTATATTAATAAACACTAGCGGGGCACCCGCGCGATGCTGCGGGGGTGAGAATTTATAAAAAAAGTGAGCGACTATTCTAACACAGTCGCTCATCTATTATAGCATAATCCGTAATGACAAATCTCCTTTTAAACTAAGTAAATATACGATGAATGGAAATTAAAGAGAGGTGGTTTTAAAGTATTAAGAATCCAAAGGTTTTTCAAACTACTCATGTTACTTAAGTAATCTAGTGTTCGAAGCAACCTACAACATGGGTCATACGACAATGAGATCAAAATTAAGAAGTCTCTTCATCCGAAATTTCAATATATACGATACATACTACACCAAGCAAAACTCAAAAAAACAATATACTTACAAGTCACACCAACCACTTTAAAAAAAATAAACAAAAATCAACACTTTTCTTCCAATTTCTAAAACTTCTTAAATAATCAACATACCAATAAGAATATAAAAACTATATGGCAAGAAAAATAATAATAATCACAAGTTTTTAGTTGCAGAAGTAAAAGGGTATAATCACTAATTGGGAAATACCCGACTACCTATGATCTTTAGGCTTAACAACTTGAATAATATTTGTTGAATTGCAAAGTTGTGACTTAGATAACATTGCATGCTCCTTGAAGAAATTTTCTTGAACATAAGGCTGAAAGACACCTATGAGAGTCAAAATAAGATTGGTAAATGCAAAAAAAAAAAAAAAAGTGTTACATAAATAATAATATCATATATAATATATTTTTCTTAATATATAACATAAAGCCTATACTTAGAAAATACCAACTATACACAAGTAATTCATGACATATTATACCAACCAATGAATACACAGTAATCCTCTCTAGTCATGCCTTTGATTTCTTAGTCATAGCAAATAAGAGCATAAATACTGTTTTTTCATTCACTGAACATCGTTGACTATTTATTACAGTTACACCTTCCCCTAGGCAATACACCAATACACATGAGGCTATACGTTCAAAGGCAAGCTATATCACTCCATCCATGATTCAAAGAAATGACATGGAAATTAAAAACACAGGGCATAACAAAGTCACAGAAATAGCATTTTATTGAAATAATACAAATCCATTTACATGAAGAACAGAACTACATGCGTTTGTAATTCTCTTTTAACCTTCGGATTGCACCACACCACCATGATAGAAACCTACTACATTCGAACCATATTCACCCTCCTAAATCGATGCATCACAACCACGAAAGCATTAAAACATCGTACACAGTATTCTTAATCGAATGAATGGGTGAAAACATTACCTGTGATAGAGCTCTGACACACTTCTTTCGCTTCATCATTTGCGCAAAACCACAAAGATTGTAATTACGTTCATAATTTATTGTAGGAGATACATGATCTGTAACCGAATTGAATCAAGGGTGGGGCGATTGGAATTTATGATTAGTGAATTTAATTGTGGTCAGTTACGATGAAGTCATGAAAAGTAGTTTTTCAATTAGCTTGAGGAACTTTAAAGGTTTACCACTCCGGCGGACCAACTATAATAGAGACATGAAGAGATGAAACTCATAGGCAATTTTAAGAATTTTATTAATTGGTGGGATTTAATTTTATATATAGTTAGGATTGATAAAAAAAAAGGAGAAATGTACCCCTTAACTAACTTCATTAAGTATTAAGCACAAAATTTTGTAATTACTTAAATTTGATGGGTATCCTTATCAAATGTTTTATAATATAGTATAGATAAAATATATGTACATAGTTTCATTCTCCATCGCTTGCTTCGATTATGTTGATATAAATGAATTGCTTTTGTTTGATTATATGTTTTGAAGTGATACTACCTCTTCGTTTCCTTCCAATAAACACAATAAAAACAATTCTTAAAGCTTCTTCGTTTCCTTCCAATAAACACATTAAAAACAATTCTTAAAGACAATTCCATGGATAATCTATTAGTATGGTCATGAGGGTAGGATTGGAATAGAATTTTAAGTTGTGAGTGAGATGATGATGGTAAATTACAAACATACCCTCCTAAGTGTCTTAATTGTTACAACTATGCCCAAAATACCCTTAAATTTCTTGCTTAAATGTGTTGTAAATGTTGCTTCTTAAGTTGTATGAAAATGAAAATGACCATGTTGTACATCACTCTTCCTTAATAAGATAATATAGATATAGACAGAGTAACTCCCAATGCTTTTATCGATCCAAGAGACTGAAACAATACAACAAATTATGAAATCAGTATTCATGGCCAAAATATGAACCTACAATGTGTAGCCATAATGTGCACCCAACCCACCTGTTAAAAACGTTATATTGAAACCATTATCAAATAATAGATTAACACCCAGTTTGACATGCATTGTTCCAATTAAAAGAATTTTGTTGGAAGCATTACCAAAATGGATTAGCACCTATTTATCCAAACTCTTTTGATGAAGAATGGTGGTCAAACAATGGATTAGCCATTGATCACACTTCCAAACATACACGCATACATACAAAAAATATATATATATATATATATATAATATGGGATGGTTATATAGGAAACCTCATCAAATTGAGGAAACCCTGCAAACCTTATATTAGCCATTGATCAACCTTAATCAATGGGTCACATTATTTTGATATTTTAAAATTAAAATAAAAATACATTAAAGTGGCAAAAGGTGCTGATAAGGGTATTTGAGGAAATAAAGTACTTGTATTGGGTATTGTACTATGAATGTACAACAATAAAGGTCTAATCTCTACCTCTCTCTTACTTTCTTACTAGAACCAACCTCCATTACCATCATTATTCCACTGTATTGTTTTTTCATTTTCTTCCTACCATTTGAATAGCTTTAGAAAGAAACCCTCAATTTTCAAAATAAAACCATGCATCCCACAAAATGAAACCCTCGTTTAGTTCCATATCGACATCGACGATAATGAGATCTTTGTTGTGGACTCTTTCTTTAGCAGTCCGCGACGTAAACGTCATAAATCAACAAAAAGGTACGTGCATCTTAGTTTTTGTGTCTGACTTTGATTGTGGTTGGTTGTAGACGGTCTCTGGTTACCGGTATTGTCACTGTCCAGGGTCTTGTTACGGTTTTCGGTTACTGGTCTTGTTACATTAGATGATTTGAAAAAAGTTCTTAAAAATTAGTGTTCGACTAGTACTTTAAGAGGCATTGGTGATGTAAGAAATTTAATTTTTTTTAAAAAGTTTTTCTACATATATGATTTACAAAGGAAAAACTTAGTAATTTTTGTTTCCACTAGTACTTTAAGTGTTGTTGTAAATTAATATTTTGTTTCGTATATCATAAAAATAATTGTCTGAAGGGCATGTTTAAAAAATAGGACAACTATGATATGCCAAGTTTCAGTGTCGGCTTAACATAGTTAGATGAGGATGTCCAAGCTGGTAGGGCAAGTAAAAAAGGTTCCCCTATTTTTTGTTTTTGTGTTTCTTGTGGTGTAATTGTTAGGATCTGAGTTTGATTCTTTTGATTTGTTTAAGTAAAGATGAGAAGAATGAAGTGAACTATAAATGGAAAGTGCAGCGGAATGATAAACTATAAATCAAAACAAGAGAATAATTGTTTTCAATCGAATGCTTTCATTAATTGAAAGATTACAATATTACAAGTACTCCCCCTCAGCCTGATCACTCTGTGATTGTTTGTCTTAGAGAATGTTTCGAGTGATGAATAGAACAGTACAAGCACTGTTCTATTTATAGACAAATCTAAACCACTGATGATCTAAACTGACGTCACCTAAGACAGTGACCTCTAACAGAATAACAACATAAAATATCTGTTAAATACAAACTACTGTTACATTGTAAAACACTGTAAGGTAAACTGCAGTTGGGGAAAACTCTGATGGTCTTGTATCATCTGTTGGAGCCTAAGTGCTGTTGGCTACAACAGACCTTTAGTCTTCAGCACTTTAGTCAGCAGTTGTTCTTCATCAGACCTTTAGTCAGCAGTTGTTTATCCAACAGTCCTTTGTAGCAGCAGTTGTTTCCAACAGTTGTTGAGTAGGGTCAACAGTCTTTTGGGAGAAGTATCTTGTAAACTGCTGTTTATTTCTAAGGATCAACTGAGTAGTTTATTTTGGCTTTCCAATCATCTGTTTTTCTCCAGGTCAGCAGACCCAACAATCTCCCCCTAGAACAGATGATGCCAAAATTAAACTTTATTCTTGATCTTTATTTCCTCATCAGACTTTCTCTGATTTGACCTTTGAATTGTAACTCAAAGTTCAATGAGTAGAGGTCTTCTGCATCTCTTTCAAGCTCAAGGTTCATAGTGTTTGGAGGTCATCTGCACATAGGCCATATGCATCATCCATGCTTAGCTTTTGAGCTTCTCCATCTAATCTGAGCAGAGTCAATTCATGGGTGTCTTTGTTGACCTTCCATTTTAGAATTTTTGAATCAGAGGATTTGCTAAGATGCACTTTTATTCTGGATGAGTTTGGTGATGGAGGTCTCCCAATGAGTTCTCTGAGTTTTTCACTAGTGGGATCAGAGAAAAAGTGTATTTGATTGTAGAGGCCCTCCTTTATAAAAGTATCAACAAACTTCTTCTGATCTTCTTCAGACATTTCTTTCTTCTTTTTGAACTGTCTTCTTGCAGCAGATAGATAGATCAGAAGTGTCAAGTAGGCTGTCTAATGTAAAAGCCTGTTGAGGTATCTTCATCAAGGGTTCATCAGAGTAGACAGGTTTTCTGGGCAAGGTAGGGTCTTTCTTCCTGTTTTCTTCCAACTTCATGTAAGTTTCAACCAGCCTCAGCTCTGAACATTTAGCAACAGACCTCATCTCCCCATACTTTGCAGCCACAATTTCTTGTCTCATTCTCTTGAACTTCAAGGCTTTGGTTGGATCTCTGCCTTTCCTAAAGTCAGGGGCAGAGACCTTTGTTGGAGGATTCTTGGCCATGTCTTCAATTCTTATGAGTTCTTATCTGAGAGCATGAGTGGTCCAGCCTGCAAACTGTTTCTTGTTTGCTTTGTAGGGCATGGTTGACAAGATTTGTTCAAGAAGTGATTCCCTAACCTCCCTTTCCATGTCACTGTTGAGAGGCATGGTAGACATGGTGTTTCTCAGGGTCTTAGCAAAATCTTCAATCCTTCTCAGTTTGCTAAGCTCTACTGAATGGATGCCCTGAACACTCCTGTCATCTTTCCCTTTGCATTTCTCGTTGATGATTGCATATGCCTGTTCAGCCTTGTACTTAAGATATTTGTCTATGTTTAGGGGAACAGGAAAATTTGGAAGATATGGGAAAGATCTTTCAGATGGTTGTTCAGTATTGTAGAAGGATTGCATTTCCCCTTTGAGTAGATCAAGTTCAAGAGGATACTGAACAGCCAATGGTGTAATGGTTGGTGGTGGTCTATGGGATGTAAATTGTGAGGTGTGTGGTGAGAATGATGAAAGTGGAATGGCAGATATGGGTGTAGATTGTGTGGTTGAAGTAGTAGGTGGTGATGTGTGAATGTTTTCATCCTGTACCACAAAGGTAGATTTTCTCTTCCTTTTTGTACAAGATTTTTGGTGATGGTGGTGTTGAAGCAGTGGTTGTGTTAACATCTGTTGGCACTTTTGTAGAACCAACAGATGTTTGGGATTTGGGTGGTTGAATGGTTGTAGGTGGTGTATTGGTGGTTGTGGTAGTAGGTTCAGTGGTTGGTTTGGTAGTTGTAGTGGTATGAGTGGTTTTGGTGGCAGCAGTGGTTTTGGTAGCAGTGGTCTTAGTGGCAGCAGTGGTTTTGGTAGCAGTGGTTTTAGCAGCAAGTTTGGATGGTGGTTGTCTGACATGTTTGGCAGGCATTTTCTTCCTTTTAGAGGAACCCACATCTTCAACTTTTTGCTGTTGTTCTTTCTTCAATTGCACCAAAAGCTCTGCTTTAACTTCCAAAGTGTTAGCCCTCTTTTGCTTTTCCTCAACATCCTTTTCAGCTTTTTCATTAGCAGAGGTATCAACTTCCCTTGCCTTGCTGGTTTTGGCAGTTTCAGTAGCAGCAGAGGTTTGAACATTTGGTTGTTGTTGTTGTTGTGGTGGTGCTGTATGGGTAGACCCTGGTTTGTTGGCAGACTTTGATTTTCCCTTTTGTGAGGGTGGACAACCAAAGGGGTCTAGCTTTGGCAATCTATCTCTGTCACCCTCCCCCTTTTTGGCATCAACTGCAGTGAAGTCATCATCATCTTCATCTCTGAGAATTGTGGTAGGGGCAGAGCCAGTGGTCTTTAGCAAATGATCTTTGATGGCTTTAATGTCAGCTTGGGTATCTTTGTACCTAGCATCCACCATAGTTCTGATTTCAGCCATGTATGTTTCATGTGTCTGATCTGCTAGTTTTCTGTCAGCTATGATGATAGGGGAAACAGATTTCCATAGCTCACTAGCAATATCAGCTGTGGATGGTTGACTCTTGGTAAGTGTAGCAAATGATCCCAAAATTGTCTTGATATCTGATTTGATATCAGCAACAGAGGTTTCTATGGACTGTACTCTGGCCGTCAATTCTTGGTATTTTAACCCATCACCTAAGTTAATAGGATCATCTGGATTCCTACCAGTGGTAGTTGTAACTAGTTCAGTCCTAGGAGGTGAGTCCAAAGGATGAGAACCAGATACCCCTTTTCTTGGTTCTGTGGACTTCCAACTGATTTTGGGGACACTATAGTGGCCTCATCAGTTGTTTCCTTCAAGGAAGTCTTAGCTATGTAACCACTGTCCTGTTGTGAGACAATGGTCTCTACATTAGTAGTGGCTGCTTCACTTGAAAAGTCACCTAAAGTTTCATTGAAATCTAGGGGTGTAACCTCCTCTTCTGCTTGTGGGATGGCTGATTGACTTTCCTCAGTCCCAGTCACTTGTGGAGGTATACTCTCATTGATGGGTGAAGGAGAGGAACTGGGATTGTCCTGAGTTTTATCAATAGCCTCAAACAGAGGTTGCATGGTTGGAGGGACATGTTTTGGTGAAGGTGGAGGAGTGAAAAGAGAATTAGCCCTGGGAGAGGGGCTTGTGAACATATGGTCAAGTGACTCATATGTATCATGATGTGAATCCCTTTGGCTTACAACATGATCCTTTTGTGAGGATGCATGAGGAGTTTGGACAGGTTGAGATATTTCCAACTGTTGTGAGGAAGTAACAACAGTGGTTTCTAGTTGCTTTTGTGTTGCAACAGAGTTATCTTCTGGTATCTCATCTTCCAAAAGTCTCCTTTGTGGTTGAGTGGTTGTTTTTGTGGATGGACGTTTTCATTTGGAAATGGCTGGTGTGGGTTTCACAGCACTGGATGTAGTGCCATGATCACCAGGAGCAGTGGGCTCAACAACAGAGGTTTGGACAACACTTGTTGTCTTAGTCCTCTTTGTTTGTGTTTTGGAAACTTTTGACACTTTTGATCCTTTTTCTTGGGTGTTTGAACCCAACATTCTTGTGAAAGTTTCATCAGTTAGACTCTTCATTTGCATAGACTCACCCTTTTTAAAATCTTTTTCTGGTAAAACCTTTTGAAGGATTACACTTAAAATTCTTGGGTAAATTAGAAAAGCATTATTAGACCCAGACTTTATGGCTTTCACATTTGACACTAAGTCCATAAACAGTCCCTGGGATAAATTGAAGTCAGAATCTGACAACATAGCATAGCCCAAGTACTGAATCCTCAATGGGATTTCATTAAAGGAAGTGGACTTAGCGAAGACACATAGAAGGAGAGTATGGAAGAAAAATTTCATGACTGGTGGAAAAAACTTTTTGAAAAGTGTTGACCCAGTCATCTGAGCATCATACCCCCTTTCCTGAAACTCTGTGTGAAGCTCTGCCTTAGGGAAGGAGTCTTTACCTGACAGGTCATTAAGTGAGAAGGTTGTGGATATAAGTTGAGGGGTAAGGACTATACTTGTCTCACCAATTTTTGAGATAATAGAAGTAGGCTTTTTGTCTTGAAGTAGAAACTCAGCATTCAACCAGAATTCTTGGAGAGTATCAAGATAGATAGGGGCGTCAGCGGTTAGGATTGTCAGGTATTTGGATTTCAAGATGATGTCGATGGTGGAATGGAATGGAGTATTTTCATCTGTTTTTACCAGATATGGGAGATAATTCATGAGGAGTTTGTTCACGTTGAGATATATCCATCTGTTGTGAGGAAGTAACAACATGGTTTCTTGTTGCCTTTGTGTTGCAACAGGGTTTTCCTCTGGTATCTCATCTTCCAGAGGCCCCTTTTTGGTTTTGGTGGTGGTTTTTGTGGATGGACGTTTTCTTTTGAAGGTGGCTGGTGTGGGTTTCACAGCACTGGATGTAGTGCCATGATCACCAGGAGCAGTGGGCTCAACAACAGAGGTTTGGACAACAGTTGTTGTCTTAGTCCTCTTTGTTTGTGTTTTTGAAACTTTTGACACGTTATCTTGGGTGGTTGAATCCAACATTCTTGTGAAAGTTTCATCAGTTAAACTTTTCATATTAACAGACTCACCCTTTTTAAAATCTTTTTCTGGTAAAACATTTTGTAGGATTACACTCAAAATTCTTGGGTAAAGTAGAAAAGCATTATTTGACCCAGACTTTATGGCCTTCACATTTGATACTAAGTCCATAAACAAGCCCTGGGATAAATTGAAGTCAGAGTCTGACAGCATAGCATATCCCAAGTACTGAATCCTCAATGGGATTTCATTGAAGGAAGTAGACTTAGCAGAGACACAGAGAAGGAGGGTATGAAAGAAAAATTTCATGACTGGTGGGAAAAACTTTTTAAACAGAGTTAATCCAGTCATTTGTGCATCGTAACCTCTTTCTTGAAACTCTGTGTGAAGCTCAGCCTTAAGGAAAGAGTCATTACCTGACAAGTCATTGAGTGAGAAGGTTGTGTATATCAGTTCAGGGGTAATGGCGACATTCGTGTCTCCAATTTTTGAGATTATGGTTGTAGGCTTTTTGTCTTGAAGAAGAAACTCAGCGTTTAACCAAAATTCTTGGAGTGTGTCGAGATATATGGGAGCATCAGCGGTTAGGATTGTCAGGTATTTGGAGTTTAGGATGATGTCGATGGTGGAATGGAATGGAACGATTTCATCTGTTTGCACCAGATATGGGAAATAATTGTGTGTGGCTTTTGCTTGAAGATCCATTGTAATGGATTCCGAGTGTGAGAGTGAGAGGAATTTGAGTGAGGGTTTGAGGTTGAAGAAGGCGGTTCCAGTATTTTGAATACAATGAGACAGTGTAACGACTATTGTGGTAAAACAGGGTTTTTATAGGCTCTGGTGAAACCACTGATGTGGCCAAAACTGTGCTTTTGGGAGCAGACGTGGCAAACATCTGATGGCCAAACATCTGGTGGCATACAGCTGTTTCCAAAGGTCAGATGCAAACAGCTGTTGTCTTACCAAAGTGCTGATGCTAACAACACTTGGTTTTATATATATATATATAATGAAACAGCTATTTTATCTGATCATAGGTTTGAAACAGATTTTTCAACCCAACAGTGGTTGTTTTATCTGATCAGATGTTTGAAACAGATTTTTCAACTAATAGTGGATAGAGTGGATGAAACAGTGGTTGTTTTATCCTTAACAGATTTTTCAACCAAAATGCTATTTTAAAGGATGAATTTTGATTTTTCTGAAACATTTTAATGTTTTTATTTAAAACATCTTTGTTGTTTAGTCCATGTTTAGCATACCAATTCTAGAAATCAGATTTGTGAAGGTAGATGTGTCTAAAGCTTTTGTCAACACATCTGCCAACTGATCCTCTGTTGAAACATGGTGCAAAGAAATCAAACATTTTTCATAGCTATCTCTGACAAAATGATGTCTGATGTCTATGTGCTTTGTTGTTGAGTGAGATACTGGATTTTTGATGATATTTCCAGTAGCTTGACTCTCCAACATGAGTGGAGTTCATAGTGCAGTTATCCCAAAATCTAGCAGTTGATTTTGAAGCTTCATGAATTGGGCTGTACAGCTTGCAGCAGCAATGTATTCAGCCTCAGCTGTTGAAGTTGAAACAGCTGCTTGCTTTTTGCTTTGCCATGAGACTAAAGCATTCCCTAGAAACTGGCACCCTCCTGATGTAGACTTCCTATGGTGTGGCAGCCAGCAAAATCACTATCTGAATAACCTGAAAGCTCAATGTTTCTATTAGCAGGATACCAGATACCAAGTGTGGGAGCACCTTTTAGGTATCTAAATATCCTTTTCACAGCAATAAGGTTTGACTTTCTGGGTGAAGCCTGGGATCTAGCACAAACACATGTGGCAAATATAATGTCTGGCCTAGATGCAGTTAAATACAATAAAGACCCAATCATGCATTTGTAATGTGTCTGGTCAACCAGTCCATCCTTGTCATCAATAGTGAGTAGCTTGACTGTACTCATGGGTGTACTACATGGCTTACAGTCATTCATCTCAAATCTAGTTAACAAATTTTTCACATATTTGTTTTGATGAATGAATGTGCCATTTTGCAGCTGCTTCACTTGGAGACCAAGGAAGCACTGAAGTTCACCCATAGCACTCGTTTCAAACTCTACTGTCATGAGTTCCCTAAACTCTTCACACATTTTGTTACATGTGGATCCAAAAATGATGTCATCCACATATATTTGAAAAATCAATAAGTCTTTCCCTCTCCATTTTAAAAATAAGGTTTTATCAATTTTACCTCTTGTAAAACCAATGTATAAGAGAAAGGTGGAAAGAGTTTCATACCAGGCCCTAGGTGCTTGCTTGAGTCCATACAAGGCTTTGTTAAGCTTGTAGACATAATCAGGATGGAATGTGTCTTCAAAACCAGGTGGTTGACATACATAGACCTCCTCCTGAATTTTGCCATATAGGAATTCACATTTGATGTCCATCTGATACACCTTGATGTTGTGGTTGACAGCAAAGGCTAGGAAGAGTCTGATAGCTTCTAACCTAGCTACAGGAGCAAAGGTTTCATCATAGTCTATCCCTTCATCTTGTCTGAAGCCTTGAACCACAAGCCTGGCTTTATTCTTGACAGCTATACCCCTTTCATCAGTTTTATTTTTGAAGACCCACTTTGTGCCAATTGGACAAACATCCTTAGGCACTGGTACAAGTTCCCATACTTGTTGTCTTTTAAAATGAAGGAGCTCTTCCTGCATGGCTTCTACCCAACTATTGTCTTTTAGTGCCTCTTGGTACTTGACAGGTTGTGTGATAGATAGAAAGCCTACAAAAAGACAGATATTTGAGGATTGGCTTCTTGTGAGCACACCCTCTCTGATGTTGCCAATGATTTGATCTGGTGGATGAGCTCTTAGGTAGATTAGATCTCCTTGATATGGTATGATGGCATTTTGAGGTGAAGGACAGAGGTTTGGTGACTCTGTTGATGTAACATCTGTTTGCACTTCTGTAGTGCCAACAGATGTTTGAAATGGAGGTGGGGGAATGGGTCCAAGTGGTGTAAAACTGGACTGACTTTTGTCAACGGATGTTTGACTTTTGTCAACAGATGATTGAGCAGTGCATGTAAATGGTGAAGCAGTGGTTTGAGGGTAAGACTAGCCAACAGTGGTTGACTCAGCTGTGACTGAGTTTTGACAGGTGTTTTGGACAGCTGCTTCCTCTGATGCAGAATAGACTTTATAGTGACTTGGAATCACAACATCTGTTCTATAATCTTGTTGTGGAGATTGTGAAATACCTGCACTGTTAGTTTTGACAGTAATATCTTCAAATTTGAATTTATCTAAATCAAACAACTCAGCAGGATTTGCTGGGATTTTTAGGGATGAAAGTTCATTGAACTTTACATTCAGAGTTTCTTCTATTGTCTTGGTCCTTGTGTTAAACACTTTATAGGCCTTGGCAGTAGAAGAATATCCCAGAAAATATCCACAGTCTACTTTGGCTGCAAATTTTGAAATGGAATCTTTAAGATTTAAAATGAAACATGGGCAGCCAAAGATTTTGAAAAATGAGGTTAATGGTTTGATTTTGAACAAAATTTCATAAGCAGTCTTTTGATGTCTTGGGTTGATCAAAACTCTGTTTTGAACACAGCAAGCAGTGTTTACAGCTTCTGCCCAGAAGGACAGTGGCAAACCAGAATCTGCTAGCATGGTTCTTGTAGCTTTAATGAGAGTTCTATTTTTCCTCTCAACCACCCCATTTTGCTCTGGCGTTCTTGGGATGTTGTACTGCCTCACAATCCCTTTTGACACACAGAAATCATCCAACTCCTTATTCTTAAACTCTGTTCCATTGTCACTTCTAAAGACTTTTACTGGCAAGTCATATTGTTTTTCAACTTTGGTGACAAAGTCCTTCAAGATACCTGCAGTGTCATCCTTAGAGTGTAAAAAGTAAGTCCATGTAAACCTAGAAAAATCATCAACTATGACAAGACAGAATCTCTTTCTTCTTAGACTCATGATTTTAACTAGGCCAAACAAATCCATGTGCAACAATTATAGACATTGACTTGTTTTCGACTCATCAATGGATTTGTAAGAGCTTTTATGTTGTTTTCCTTTTCAGCAGGAAAACAATGCTCATCACATTTGAATTCTTTTGATGGTAAACCTCTGACAAGGCTTTGTTTGGAGAGTGAGTTGATAGTTTGAAGGTTGGTGTGACCAAATCTCCTATGCCACAATTCTGTCTCTTTTGTGGAGGCAGCAGAAAACAGACAGACATTTGCCATAGGATTGTCCTTCAACATATCAACTACATACACATTGCCACTCCTGTGAGCAACAAGTTGTGCTTTGCTCTCAGCAATGATGATATCAATCTTTTTCACCACTTCTGGCCCAATAATCTTACAAGTTTTCTTAGTGAAGAATGAGCCATGCCCTTTGTCACTCATTTGTGATACACTAAGAAGATTAAATTTAAGATTAGCAATAAGATTGACATTTTCAAACTTGAGTTTCCCAGCCTGAACAGTCCCTGAACCCAACACCTTACCTTTTGAATCATTACCAAAGGATATATTACCCCATCTATGAGCTAAGAAGTCCAGAAGAAGGGCTCTACACCCTGTCATGTGCCTGGAGCCTCCACTATCTACATACCAAAGGCTATCTAAGCATGCAGAAGCTCCCTGCACATCAGTAATTGATTAGTTTTGGTGAGTGTCCAAAGCTAAGTTGGCTTTGGATGGGTCCACAGACTTTTTTGCCTCAAGCGTAGGAAGGTGATCAGTGGTTTGAACTAGTTTTTAAATCAAGTTCAACAACTGTTGCTGACCAGTTGCCAGTGCTTGGATGTCAACACTTGGTGCAACAGATGTTTGATCACTTCCTAACAGATGATAGTATCCATAGGGATTTCTATTCACTCTTGGTTTAGAAGGCCTTTTGGGTTCTTTATAAACATGTGACAGATTATGACAAGGTGGTTGTCCATATACCCTTGGGTACTTGTTGGTGGGTGGAGCATCTGTTACTTGAACATCCCGGGAGGCAGATGTTTCCAGGTTTTTGGTAACAGATGTTTGAACTGGAGTAAAAGTCTGTTTGGGTTTTCCTTTTGAAGTACTCACCACTTGGTTTGCAAGAGTTTTAGCCTTGTACTCTTGGATTTTAACATCAAAATTTTTGAGATATAGGCACTCTTTGGTTTTGTGATTCTTCTTACTACATATTGAGCATGTGGTCATAGAATCACACACACTTGTTCCTTTGTTGATATCATATGCTTTTAGAAGAAAACAGTTTTTAGTAACATGATTCTTCTTTTCACAGAAATCACAGAACAAGTGAACAGACTTT
Source organism: Ambrosia x helenae (assembly GCA_030844895.1). Lineage (NCBI taxonomy): Eukaryota > Viridiplantae > Streptophyta > Magnoliopsida > Asterales > Asteraceae > Ambrosia > Ambrosia x helenae. Next base: position 78,469,761 of record CM061232.1, read on the forward strand.
TCTTTCTTTTTCCCTTTTTCAGTCTTCTTTTCAACAGATGTTTGATTATCTGCTGGAAGATCTATCAAGGGAGTGACCTTTGCCTGTGGTGCTTTCTTAACATCAGGGGTTCTGAATTCAACTGGTTTGAAGTTCTCAAGAGTACCACACTCATCAGACCAAGTAGGTTTAAATTCATATTTTTCAAATTCAGTGAATGATGAGGAACCTTCTGGTTTTTCAAGAACAATTTTCTTGCCATTAGGTTCAGTGATTTTAATCTCTTGACCCTTCAAATTAGTTGGTACTACCTCAACAAACTTTTGATCCCTTTTGTCAGTGTTTTCAAAAGCTGGAGCAGTGGTTTCAAAACTAAAACCAAACTTCACATGACTTTTGGTTTGTTTGTTGAGGAGCATCTCAAAACCTTTATATGATTCCACCCATTTCTGACATTCAACTTGGGTGGTCTCTAGCTCACTTTTGCAACTATGATATTTAGTTATCATAGTTTGGAGCTGGTTTTTGGTTATAGTTGCTTCATGTTTTAAACTGCCTATTTCAGATTCTTTTTCAGCCAATTTTGATTTTAACTCTTTTGAAAGTTTCTTAAATTGAACTTCATCATCTAAAATTTTCTTTCTAAGGTTTTCATTCACCTCTTTGATGTTAGCAAATGCTATTACACATTTGTCAGAACCCAAATCCTTAAGGATTTGAGGAGATACCTTAGCAGCAGCCATCAATGCACAATCACACTTGCACTCACAGTCATCAGATGCACCCCAGGGATCTGAGAGACTCACAACCTCTTCTTCAGATTTTTCACCTGCAACTACCTCATCAACAATATCATCAGTCACAACTACAGATTCAGTCACCACCTCCTCAGATTCAACTTCTTCTACCATAGCCATGAAACAAAAATTTTCTGGTTCATTTTCAGCTTTGGCAACTAGTGCAAAATTTTGATCTGTCAACTCATCTGGTAGACTGCTCCAATCAACAAAGCCTTGTGTGAAGAAACTCTGTTGACTGGTCTCTGCAGGGGCGGAGGGTGGAGCAGCAGTCATTGGCACTTGTGCCTGAGCAACAGGTGTTTGCACATAGTGGATCTAAGGAACAATGGTTTGGACATACTGGACAGGAACAGTGTTTGAGGACTGTGCAAAATGAGCAGTGTTTTGCACATTTGGTCCAGGGGTATTATGGGAAACTTGATAAGTGTTGGTCTGTGGCCTCTGATTTGGATAGGTAATCATAGGTGTACCATGTTAACTCCTACATTCCCTAGCAAAATGACCAAGTCTATGACATTTATAACACTTAATCTTTGATTTATCCAACCCCACTTTTGACCTGCCAGTTAACCCTGGAAACCTTCTCCCAGTTTTCTTGTAAAAATTGTTAGTTCTTACACTGAGAAGGGCCAATTGGTGCATAATGTCCATTTCTTCCAAATCATCAGGGTCAAAGTATTTTAAGTCATCATACTCAAAGGATATGTTATCAGATGCCTGGATATCACCACCACTTGCTGTAAAAGCACAGTTTGGTGAATAAGAATCAGAGTTAAAACCTGAGTTAAAACCTGAAGTTATGTCAATGAAATGATCATAACTCTGATCCTTAATATTACCAGGCACCTCATCATGACCCAGAAGTGCTGTATTACCAAATACATAATCATCAGACACTTTTCCAGAGTCCTGGAGCTTCTTTTTCTGGTTAAGCTCTCTCTCATAGGTCAAGAGCTTACCATGAAGCTGGGTCAATGATATGTCCTTGAATCCAATTGAGTTTCTCATAACTATTGCAATAGTGTCCCATTTATCTGGTAGTGATCTTAAAAACCTATGGTTCAAAGTTGAATGAGGGTAAGTTAGACCAACAAGTTTTAGTTCACTAATGAGACAGTTAAACCTCTCAAATTGTTGAGTTAATGACTCTACCTTAACATGACTGAATGTTTCATATTGTTGGTTAAGTATTTCACGGTTTTTTTCAATAACCTCTTCAGTCCCACCAAATTGTTCTTTCAGTGCATCCCACAACTCATTTGCACTGTTACAGTGTAACAACCCAACATATATATCATTGGGTAGAGCCATGGCCACAATACTAAAGGCCTTAGCATCTAACTCAATTTTCTGGAAATCCTGGTCGGAGTAGTTTTTAAGTTTCTTAGGCTCCTGAACCTTGGATCTTCAGTACTCGGCACCATCGGAACATGTGGTCCGAAGATAACTGACTTCCAACACCCAGTGTTCTGTTGAGCTAGAACATGGCTCATCCGACGTTGCTAGATATTGTATTCAGATCTGACAAGCATCGGTGGCTTGTTGTTCGTGCAAGTGTTGTGTGGATCGTGATTGATTGAAGCCATTCTATGATTTTTCAAAAACAAAGTCTGTTTACAAACGGTTTAATCGAAAATAAACTATTACCCTGTTTTCAATCCGACAAACAAACGATATCAATAATTGTGAGCTGATCTGTTTATATTAAATTGATTGGTTAGATCGAATTTAATTGACCAAGCTCTGATACCAATTGTTAGGATCTGAGTTTGATTGTTTTGATTTGTTTAAGTAAAGATGAGAAGAATGAAGTGAACTATAAATGGAAAGTGCAGCGGAATGATAAACTATAAATCAAAACAAGAGAATAATTGTTTTCAATCGAATGCTGTTATTAATTGAAAGATTACAATATTACAAGTACTCCCCCTCAGCCTGATCACTTTGTGATTGTTTGTCTGAGAGAATGTTTCGAGTGATGAATAGAATAGTACAAGCACTGTTCTATTTATAGACAAATCTAAACCACTGATGATCTAAGCTGACGTCACCTAAGACAGTGACCTCTAACAGAATAACAACATAAAATATCTGTTAAATACAAACTACTGTTACATTGTAAAACACTGTAAGGTAAACTGCTGTTGGGGAAAACTCTGATGGTCTTGTGTCATCTGTTGGAGCCTAAGTGCTGTTGGCTCCAACAGACCTTTAGTCTTCAGCACTTTAGTCAGCAGCTGTTCTTCATCAGACCTTTAGTCAGCAGTTGTTCTCTAGCAGTCCTATGCAGCAGTAGTTGTTTCCAACAGTTGTTGAATACAGCAGATGTTAGGGTCAACGGTCTTTTGGGAGAAGTATCTTGTAAACTGCTGTTTATTTGATCAACTGAGTAGTATATTTTGGCTTTCCAATCATCTGTTCTTCTCCAGGTCAGCAGACCCAACAGTAATGATAGCCTTTTTATAGGGGAGATAACACAAACGACAACACGTTGTAACGATAATCTAAGCCTAAGTGGTAGTTTAGGACAGTTTCATGCTTATGTTCCAGTTGGCAAGACAGGTATTGAGTTTCTTTGTGTTCATGTATTAAAGTATAACAAGTTGTTGGGTTACGTATGTGTGTTTACATACGTTACATGTTTTATGGCAGACACATAGACACAAGCTTAAACGACGGAGCCTGTGAACAAGAAAGCTGCTCATTTGTCAAATCCCGTCAACGCAGGTATGATTGCGTTCGATTATAAAACATTCAGAATTTTGCCCGTATTAACACATTTGTTTCTACATATGTTAGTGTTCAGTGTAGCCCATACCATCCATTAACATATGCAAAAAATGCATAAGCATATGTTTGTGAACTACCTCAACGAGAGTAAACACCCCAAGGTAACGACAGTTGAAGATGCAGTAATACAAAAGCTTGACATTAAATGGGCTACAACAGGTAACAGATCGGACTGCGGTGGTTTTCCTGCAAGGTCGCACTTTAACAAATCCTGATACGAAAGTTTTGAACTATGAGAAGGTGAATTTGGAGGTGGAAGGGTCTTACGAAACGGTATCCTCGAACCATAAAAACTGGAATGTCCATGTGAGTCATGTCTGGTGTAGAATTTGATCATGAGTATTGTGAGTGTCATTTGTGCCCAAACTCACCAAATACCCTTGCTAGGGGGCTAGCCATAACTCGTGGGAAGGTGAGAATAGCCACCCATCCAAATTTAGTTTTGAGATAGACTATGTTAGGTTCTCGCACGTGAGAGGATGTGTTTGATGTATTTGAATGTGTTTTATTTTTCTAAGAAGTTAAGTTTAATGGTTAGGTGTGTTGGGTTGGGTTGCAGTTTTAATAGATTAGTCTTGTTTAATGTATGAGCTAGTCTTTTATGTAACACATGCTAGTGCCCAATGATGAGACAAACTACCGTGGTTTTGGACAGACACAAATAAACTTGTTATGGCGTGTAAAACAATAGAAAACATAACGATGCGCCTCTAAATTAGTATCTGCAAAATCCAAACATAGAAGTTCATGATCAGTAATGCCCTAACCAAATTCGATACATGAGGAACAGGTTTGTCGTATATGCACGCTTTATATTTTTCATTATGGATAAGAAAATGTTTCATATGTAATACTGGTGTTTTTTTTTTTTTTATAATCTCACCTTAAATATCTGTTAACATGTTTTCACATGTTACAAAGAGTGGATTCTTGTTTACTCACGTTATTGTCAACACAACAGTTGCATATGTTAATGGAAACAAAAATCATTTTTTTATCATGGATGGAATGAATGTTACCTTTGTTTCATATGTTAACCGAAAGTAATTTGCATATGTTACACATCTATGCAGTCTTTATGACCTTTTGACCTAGGTTAAGTTTAATAGTTTTGACAACTAGGCTACATACGCTAAACGTTTGAATATGTAACACTATGAAATTGTTTTCTTTGTAGGTGAAGAGATTTTTGTGTGCAAAGATGAAGATGATCATCTTCATCTTTAACACAAAAAAGATCTAACTATGCTTTATTCTTCGTAATCATCTCTCTCCTACTTATGGGCACATTGTTCTAAATTTTTGAAGCTCTGTTACATATGTTACTTTACATATGTATGTAAAGACCTATTGTTGCATACGTTAAGGTTTTGATAAAGACTAGGGCCTCCTATGTGATGTCTTGTTACATATGTTAAAATGATGAACAAAATAAAATTTATAAAAGAATATGACTACAAATAAAAAGCCATGTAGTGGCATACAAAAAGTGCCATAAAAAACCATTAAAGTGCCACTAAAAACCTTGATGTGAATGTGCGGCACACAAATAAAGTGCCACTAAAGGCTTTTAGTGGCACTTATTTGGCGTGCCACTACAAAGTTTTAGTTTTTTAGTAGCATTTTTTTCATCTATCACTACGAACCTTTGAGTTTTAGTGGCATTTTCTGTGTACCACTACAAACTTTTTAGTGGCATTCTTTACCACAGTAATTAAATCAAATAAATTGCCATACATTCATCATATTAATTTTAATTAGTTAAAACTATTATTCATTTACAATATAAAATAAAATAAAACTGTAAAACATAAAAATCATAATATCATCACTTTATTTAAAAGTTTGATCCCTTCCAAACATTCCTAGTGTATACAAGCAAATGTCTGGTAAGCAACAAAATTGCTCCAAGTTTTACAAAATTGTTGAATAATCTCACACGTACACTATTTTAGTCAAAGTAGCGTGAGTCCTAATTAATCAGGCCTTCAAAGGATGTTTCTTTGAGTCTCCTGTAGAACATCAACGAAAGTGTTGTGTGGTTAGATGGGTAAGGGTTCCAAAAAAAATCTAGTAAAACCTCTAAGTAAGAAAATATAATAGTGAGTAAAGTGCACGGATGGTTTTTGTGGTTTGCCCAAATTTCACGTATGCCCCCATATATTTTCAATGGTCCCCAACGTTAACATTTTATAACATTTTGGTCCCTACCAACTAACGTCGTTAAATTTTATCAGTTAAGTCATGTAAAATGACCAAAATACCCATAGGGACCATCCGAGCATTTTAATATATATATATATATACTCTTAGACCACCAACACCACCTCCTCCTCCTCCTCCTCCATATATATATATATATATATATATATATATATATATATATATATATATATATATATATACTCTTAGACCACCAACACCACCTCCTCCTCCTCCTCCTACTCCTCCAACAACCTCCCTCAAACAACAATCACCTCTCTCTCATATAAATATATTAACAATATTGTATAAATAACCCCTTCTCTCTCTTTGTCTCACTCCCCCTCTCTCTCTCTCCAACAATATTCCATATGTAAAAACCACAGGACGACCTGCCACTGACATCCGACAGTGGTCAATCAACGTCTCCATCTCTGAGGTATTTTTTATTCTTCGATCTGCGACATTAGTTCCTTCTATTGACCTCTTAGGGTATTTTTTTTTTCTTGAATCAACATCTCACATATTAAGGTTTTTTACCCTTATGTTATTTTACCCTTATGCATAGATATGTTATTTTACACCAATTTTTTTTTAATCATTTTAAAACCTTTGGTTATTTTTTGATTTGTTGAATATCAATGGAGATATAGTTTACAATAGGTATTAAGTTTATCAATTTCATGTATTAAGGATTTTCAAAGTGTCAGATTAAGGATTTTCAAATATAAAGGATTTTCACAGGTCGGAGGCGTTGTTGGCAGTTTTGGGGGTGGGTGGGCGATGGGTTGACGATCGGGGGTGGAGCTGGGTTTGTGGTGGTCGTGGCCGGTGATGGTGGTTGTGTTGCTATAGGTGACAAAGAAGGTTCTTGGTTTTGTGGTGAGGATGGTGGTTGTGGGGTTTTGGTTAGACGATGGTGAGGATAGAACTGTGATTGTGGTGGTGAGCATGGGGTTCAGTGGAGGTGGTGAAGAGAGGGGGATAGAGACACGGACTTTGGATGTCAAAGTTGTGATTTGTAGAGACAAAGAAGCACCATTTATTAATTTGTTTTTTTTATTTTTTAATGAGGGGTAATATAGTAATTTTATATACACTTAACTGGAAAACTTAACCTCCATCTAAGTCAGGGACCATCGATGAAATAAAATACAAATCACAGATCCCATACGTGTAATTTCGAAAGCCTGAGGAGCAGAGTTTAAATTTTGGCAAACCACAAGGACCATCCGTGCACTTTACCCTATAATAGTTGAATACCAACCTTACACTTGAAAAAAATAATATTTTTTGTGCATGAGGTTATGTGATTAAGAGAGGTTAGGGGGAGAGATACTCACAAACAACTAGCATAAAAAGAGAAGCAAACAGCATAGCAACAACAACCTTATGGCTAAGATCATCAACAATTATGTTGTAGTGACATGCAAACCAAAAGTATGAATGCGATGATATTGAATTAATATAAAAGTAGTAACACCTGAGGATTATTACATAACTTAACCAAACAAAAGATAAGAACCACATAAAGCCTTATTTAATGTGTCCTTCCTCAGCCTGGAACCTTTAATAGGTTGACAAAACATGACAATATGCTGATAAAATTAAAATGTGGTGACATATGATAGCTCTAGTAAATACACTTGCTAAAGCCTCACAATTAAAGAAAATATACCAAGTGTAGTTAATCTAAAGCCAAAGTACTGACTGAATCCATAAGATGACTGCATAAATAATAAAAAAAAGATATAAAGGTGTTATAGTTCAATACTTCAATATATAACACGGTGCCATCTTTGAAATGGATAATTTGCAAACATTATCAAATTTTCATCTATAAAATAAAAAGGTGAAAAGGATAAACTTGTAAATAAACATAAATCCACTACAATATATTTGTATACACGTAGAGATGTTAAGAACACATATATCTAGTTTAGCGGCAGCCTAGGCATATATGTTGAGTGAATAGAGCAAACAAATTTAGTTTTTTTTTTTTTGGTATGAGACAAGAATTCAAACTATATAACTATATGTATATATTTTGAAGAAAATGGTAGTCAAAGCATCCTTGACTCGTTGAGGAAACATAATACCGAAACAACTCCAGCCAACCACAACGAGATATAGCTTATGAGACTACACACTGATATCACTAACAAGATGCTACCGCAACCTCCTTTTTACCATCAACACAATCAAACCAAGAAAATGAGAGCACATAGCAAAGTCTAAAATTTAAACAAATAGAGAAATAATTTATAACTGAAACGGGCTCATGAAGTCATCATAAAGAATAAGTTTAAAATAAGCTTCCTAGATGTAAAGGGAGTGATTGTTTACCGGAAATGAAATAAAGAATAACATCTACTTGAATTTTGAACTGAACTTAGACCCAATCACATAGAATCCGAGCAAACAGAAAGAATATATTGAGTAAATACAGCTGCATGCCTGAAATTCAGCACCAGGAAAAAGGGGTTCGAAATTTAACAGAAATGAGCTCAAACTCCAAACCTAGACTTTTAAATCATCAAATAACTATCAAACTGGTCATTCAAAAACATAATATTGCTATTTGTTGAGAATTAAAATATTCAAATATTGTAATTTGAAATAGGTCACTTTTCTCACTGAAACATTTGATGATCACTAAATAGATAAAGAAAGTGTATAAAAAGGAACAATCCATCTTAAATGTTTTACTTACCTATGGAATAGACCATGAAAATAACTAGTATGTGATACAAAACTAGTTAAGTGTTGTTAGAACAAGGGAATATGAAAGAGAGAAACTCTAGAGTCCATGATGTGCACGAAATATGGAATTTGGTGTAACATATAACTATATAACCCTATAAAATATCAAATAGCATGAGTAAGTCATCAGTGTACTTTAAAACAAAAAGAAAACCATACAAATATTGGGTTCAACTTACAAACTCTCACACCCAATGACCCATCTAACCGATATCAGCTGCGACCCACATAAAATGTTCAACTTTAACTCATACCCTTCAAAATAAACCTACAACAAAATATTGGAGAGCCACAACAATTAAAAGATAAAATATATAGTAAATGCCCATAAATAACTGGTCATAATCAAAATTGCATATACCCTGTGAAAAGATAGAACAAGCATAATACCTCTTGAGTATGGGTGCAAACGAGACAAGCTACTTGAACTTGGCTTGAAAAAAAAAAAAACTTGAAACGAGCCTAGCTTAAACGAGCTTGAGCCTAAGCCTGAGCCTAAATCAAGCTCGTTTAGTAAACAAGAATGATCTTGGCTTATCAAGCCTAAACGAGACCACTGTTTATATAATTTTTAATTAATATATTAAATACATATTTAAATAATACTAATGCTTATTCGCAAAATTATAAAAAATTAACTAAATTATATAAAAAACAACAATTATAATTAAGACAAATTAATTAAAAATAATCAACAAGCCGAGCTCAGGCTTGAAAAATTACTTACGAGCCGAGCCCGAGCTTCGGAAAGAAAGCTCGAATCGAGCTAAACTCAAGCTCGGGCTCAGCTTGGCTCATTGGCACCCCTACCCTTGAATGATAAACTTTTGCAATGTAATGTTGTTTACTTTCGTTGCAAACTAACATGGGTTGATACAGTCAGTCTCTAAATCAGATAAAAAAAAAACACATTAATTACAAAATTGTAATTGTTAAAGTGTCAATTCTAGAGCATGTAAAAACCTTCGATCTTAACAAAGCCCATACCTTTTATTTTTCCCCTTTAAATAAACCACATAAACAAACCAAAACTAAATTTGAAAATTCAAACTAGGTGCTTCAATCATCGGCAATAATGGTATATACTTTACATTAGCAAGATTGTTATGAGATTTATACAAGAAAAATGCCATATTCAACATCAAGTTCACCGAATTCTTTAATGTAGAACAAATTTAAACAAGAAAAAGAATCCATCAACAATTAGAAAAGGAACAAAGAGCGCAACAATCAAATTTTGAAATTTACAAATAAATACCTTCCAAATTGATGTCAGGATTTAGCCAAAGCGTAACCATCTCTGGTGGTTGCAGTCGTTAATTGATCCAATTCTCATTGGAGAAGAAGGCGTTTGCAAGCATTTAAAAACTATGGTGTCACTTTCAGATTCAACAAAATGAACACAAAGGATGTGATATTTTGGGGAGATGAAAATCAAAGAGACACAGGGGTGGAGGTTTGGTGAGAAATAGAGGGAAATGATGAAGGGTTAGGGGATGAGTGGGAATATGAAACGATTGATTTTTGGAGAAAGCGGGAACATGCTTTACTGTGCTCTTCTTGTTGTTCACCGAATGGAATAAATGTTGGGTTTAAAATTGGGAAAGAGTGAAAATTTTAAATGGATTGTTCTAATGTTTTGGTGGCATACAGCATAAGGTTGTGTTTGTTTTTGAAGAGGTAAAAGGTCTGCAGTCTGCGGACCACATCTGCAAACATCTGTAGGAGAAGAGGTGGACCAAAGGTCTGCAGTCTGCAACAAAAAAACTGTTTGTTTATTAACGTCTGCAGCGTAACCTAAAACTACAATCTATCTTAACCGTAACCAACCACGACCCACCATAATCATAACCACAACAACTCACCATAACATAACCAACCACAATCGTTTAGTTCATCCATTCTTATTCCTATTCCCTCTCTGCAAACGGCCATTAATAAACCTCAATCAATGCCTAGAAAGAAATATCCTCATCATTTCTCTTTATAGATTCCATATTTAATACCCCTCTGTTCACAAGTTGTGTTATATATCAGTCCTAAACTGGAATTATTATTATTAGAATTAAAAAAAATGGAACGGAAACAAGGGTTTTTCTCTTCACTACGACACGACTTGGTCCGAGGTTTATCCTCGGCAAGGTCACGTGCCAAAGGCCCGTCAATGAAGCAAGGCACGTTCTAAGATCTGGGAGTTTGAATGGGGAGACGCTAGCGCCGTTGATGGAGGGACCCGATCCGGATAGGTCGGAAGTTGGTGAGTGTAAACGGGTCGGGTATTGGAACTGGATGAAGGGGCATTTGTCCAGGGCTCCGTCGATGATGTCATCCATGGCGTATAAACTGAGACTTTTGCTGGGTGTTATGGGGAGGAGAGAGAGGAGAAGAAGAAAGGTGAAGGAGAGGAAGAGGAGAAGAAGAAAGATGAAGAAGTCTGAGAAGAAGAAGAAAAGAGAGGAAAAGAAAGAGAGAAGAAAAAGAGGAGAAGAGGTTGGAAGAGGTGAGAAGACTTTGGTCCATGTCTGCACCAAGAAGAGGGCGCGCAGACGTTTTTAAGTGAAACGTCTTTTAAAAAACAAACAATCTGCAGACCTCAAACGTCTGCGCGCGTCTGCGCGGCGCAGACAAAAGAGATCAGAAGTGCTTCTGGGGAAAAAACAAACACCCCCTAAGTGTCACTAAAACCTATTGAAATTTTTGGTGGCATATAGAAATTATTACTAAAAATCTCATTTAGTGGCATAAATATTAAATGCCACAAAAAGTTAATGCTAAGAAAGTATAATATACATAAAGTGTCACTAAAAATCTAAATTAGTGACACAAAATTAAAATGTCACTAAAAACATGTGCCACTAAATGACATTTTTTTTGTAGTGATACCAATAGTTTTTGATAAAACTTTAATTATATAAAATAGATAAACAATGATCATTGCAATAAAAAATATATAAAAACGATAAACAATGGCGATTAAAATAAACTATTATCCAAAAAACGATAAACAATAGTCATTACAATCAACAAATACCCAAAAAAAAAAAAAAAGCTATGATAAAAAGAGCTATCTATGTTTCATTATTGATAATCATCTTCAGTTTTAACACAAAAAATCTCTTCACCTACATGGAAAACAAATGTGTAACATATGCAAGTTAGTTCCGGTGTAACGTATGAAACAAGGTTAAAATCGTCTTACAAACCTGATCTTATATGAGACTTGTATAACAAAATAAAAGCACACATAAAAGGTACAAAATTTGTAAAAGGCCAATACAAATCAACAATAAATGTAATAAAACTAGTGTTTAACCCCGCGTTGCGGGGCGTATCGTTAAACCGTGCTAAGTAGTAAGTAAACAATGACGAAAACCGAAAAACTCGTAAAACAAAAACGCGAATTTATACCATCACGTGATATCAACCGTAGGCAAAGACAAACATGAACTTATGTTTTGAGCTAGCATACAAAAGTTGAATTTATAGCAAGAAATCTTTTTATAAAACACAAAACATGTAGTGGGCAAAAAATAAACAAAAAAACCAGAAATACCAAAAATGTAAACCACAATAAAAGACCAAAAAAATTACTAAAAAACACTCATCGCTGCCACCATTCCGATTCTTACCGGATGAAAAAAAAAAAAAACCTATGAAAACTAAAAAGTTGGCATTTTGATAAATAAGACCAAAACAATAACTAAAAAACCACTCTTATCACAGCCACCGTTCAAATTCTTAGGTGATGAATTTTTTTTAAAGATGGCATTCTGGTAAATAATTTTTGAATGAGGGCTTAGTTTTTACTAAAGTAAACAAAAATAAAACCTCACTACACCCACCATCCAGATTTTCAATGTGAAAAAAGGAGATGAAAAATCAAGGATGGCATTATAGTAATATTTTTCTAAATGGAAGCTTATCTTTTTACTTTAGCTAAGAAACTACCCTAAATGTTATATGTAGTAATGTCTCATACATATTCAATTATTTTAAAAATGATAAAAAGCCATTACAAATCAACACTAAACTTAACAAAAAAACTTAACAAAGTGTTTTATGCAAAATTTAATTATTTAAAAATGATAAGAATGGTTACTACACCTAACCTAACGTGTAAATCAAGACTATCACACTTCACCTTGGGGAAACTCATAGAACTGCATAGATATGTAACATAAAAACCAGGTTAATTGATATTTATTTTGGGGCTGTGACATATGAAATAGTTAATTCATATGTATTATGCTCAGGTGTTAACATATGTTTTCCACGTATTGTTAGCATATGTTATACATCTGATTTATCTTATTATTACCCTAGTCCCCAAATAAATTGAACTAATCATATGAGTAAATATAAAGTATTTGTTGAACTAACATAATACCATTTAAATGAATTAGTAACATCGACGACAAACCAAAACAAACGAAATATTGTTAGATCCTACCCAACCGTGATCTTTAATCTAGGTTTCAAAAAAAAATATAGATAAATTAGGAGTTTCGGATGGTGCACAATTTTACTAATTTATAATTATTAAATGTGTAATAACCTTAAACAAACATTACTCATTTAATTATCAAATGAAAATACTTTGAACATTTCTGTTACTTATGGTTTCAAATGTCTACATCTTTGCCTACAGTAATTGTTTGAATAATCTTTACTTGAATTAAAACTGATTAGGTAGAATAAGCTTAAAATATGGAATAAAAGAAAAGAAAAAGGTCCAAACCTACTATGTAAGGCTATCCACTTGCCACGTTTTATAAAAAGACAAAAACCATTTTCATTAAAAAATGCAAAATTTAATTGTATACCTCGACCGGATCGGTGGATGACCGAAGGTTGCAATCGGTTGTTTAATATTATTATATTTTTTCTTTTCTTTTCTTTTATTTTTATAGTTTTATTTGTTGTAATGGTTTTGTATTAATTATTATTAATAATTGTTATCTTTAATGTTATCACATTGTATCTCAACATGCCATATGTCAATTTATAAGTGGCTTGGTGGATTTTTTTGATAAATTTTATTATCCAAAAAATCTAACATTTTATTCTAGAAAAATGCAGAAAAAAAATGAAAAATTCAGAATTCTTTCTATATATATTTTGTTTAGCAAACTTTCACATCCAACTTTGATTTTGTATCTCTTTTTCATTTTCATATTTTTAAAACCATGGATCAATTTCCAAATTTGTATACGAATCTTGACGATTCTCAAAATTACCAGAATAATCAATACTTTGAAAACTCTTCATTTTTCCCAAATCCAAGTCAAGTTCCTTTCACTTAAAATCCTCAAACATCACAAAATACTAAAAAACAACCAAAAACCACTAAATGGAAAACTGCTGAAGACATTGCTTTAATGTCAGCATGGTGTATGGCTAGTGGAGATAGCCTTCCTGGAAATAACAAGAAGAAAACATCATTATGGAAAAAAGTAAAGAAAATGTATGATGTAGCTCAAGCAGAAAATCCGGAAAAAACCTGGTGAAAGGAATGTTGAACAAATGAAAGGTCGTTATGCTCAACTTAATGAAAGCGCCGAAAAATGGAACTGCGTACCGGGAAGCATATCGCCGAGCAACAAGTGGAACGTCTCTAAAAGACATATTATTCATATATAAAATATTTATTTGTTTTTATATTAAATATAAATAATTAATTAGTCTCAAAATAAAAAATATATTTTTTTAAATTTTTTAGATAATATATAATAATTATAAATCAACTTTTCTTAATAAAATATTGGTTTAGGTTGGGTTGTGAATGTGAGTGAAAAAATGTATTAGGTTGAGTTGTGTAGGTGGAAGAGAGATAAATTAGTTTTTTAATAAAAGGTTGGGTTGAGTTGGGTTGTGACAGTGGATTGTCTAAGTCTATATCTGCTATTTTAAATTTAAATATCCAAGCATTGAAATAATATAAAAATATTTTGAGGTTTCTTTAAAAAATAAAGAGAACAAAAAATCAAGACCCGCATATATCACTACAAGAAAAGTGATTATTAGAGACTAAATTCTTAGGGACTGATATATCAGTCCCTAACACATCATATCTAGGACTGATTTATTAGTTATTGATAGTTTTAGGGACTGATTTGTACACGATATATATTAGTTACTGAAAATCAGTCGCTAATATCTTGACACCTTATTTGAGACTAAATTCCAGTCACAAATATGTTTTCGTCGTATAGCTTTTTAGAGAGACACTTAATAGCTACTAAATTTCAGTCTCAAATATGTTCGGCCTATAATGAAAAATGGCCCAAATGTGTTGTTGACTAATTTTTTGTTCATAATATAGACAAAACATATTAGGGACTAAAAAAAAGTTCTTAATGTTTTTAAAACATGCAGAACCGGGGACTAATATTCAGTTTTGAATGCTTTTTGGTGTAACAAATGATTTGTGACTAATTTTCAGTGTCCAATTATTTTAAGCATATTCCATCTATTGGGAAGTATAATGGGTTGTGAAATCTATCTTTTTTTTCTGACTTGCCATATTAGGGACTCATATTTAGTTTTCAAATTTCTTTTATAAACCAGCTCATGTTTGTGCTTCGCATATCGAGCTTGAGTCGCCTCATGAGGATTACAAGTAAACTATTTATATAATACAAATAAATATGTATGCAATAATTATTATGAGAATATAAAACTTTAAGAAATTGTATACGTATTGTGTTATATAAAAAATTATAAGTTCAAAGTTATATTAAAAATTATAAACATACTTAAACTATAAGTAGTAAACGAGCCAAGGAAACGCTCGAAAAAAACAACTACCAGTCGAGCCGAAGTAAAGTCATGTTCAGTCTCGACTCAGCTTGTTTACACCCAATTTGACCAACCATTATGAACGAAGAATTAGAGACCGAACACCAGTCTACAAAATCCTTGTAAATACCATATTGGACAATATTATTCAGTATACAAAACTTATTTGCAGATGTTAAGATCATGGATAACCCAAATCGAGTCTAAGTGAATTTAAAATAAGTTCAAAGTTCAACAAAATAAAAATAAATAAGATCATTGGCATCCAAATCAACCTATTACAACATATCAAGAACCTTCAGATGTCCAAGTAGCACAAACATCTAAATTTGTCTTTTTTCAAAAGTGGGTAATATATGAGCCAAATCTGACAAAACATAATAAAATACTACTCATGATATATTCCTTCCTTGATAATTATAGTTTTACCTGCAATTAACATAATATTTATAGTAATTTTTTAGTTAATGTAAAAGAACTCTATTTTTACATGTACATAAGTAACAATAAGACTAGTACTTGAGGAAATTTACACAATTAGAACACTTACAAAATTTGCAAACTGCACATTACCAATCATCATCGTCTGACTCGTCATACTCAATTTCATTACTGGGCTTATCAGTATCTGAATCATCCAAATTTGACTTTGAACCAAAATCTTCCATGCTATTATCTGAATCAACCATCTCTTCATTAATAAAATCGTTTGAATTGCCATCAGAACGCAGAACATCAATGTTTTCAACAATTTCTTCTTCAACATCTTCACGAAGAAGGTTAACATCTTCTAACTGATCTTCTGCATTCTTTTCTTCTGGAAAATCCCATAAGTGTCTCTGGCTAGTTCTTTTAATGATTTTCCATTTTGAATTTGGTTTAAGTGGATGATTTATATAAAACACTTGATTAGCCTGATTTGCAAAAATGAAAGGATCTTCCTTATAAGCTTGTCGGGACGTGTCTATGCTTATGAAATGAGGTTCAAATATCACGTTCTTTCTTCGACGATTAGTATCAAACCACGTGCAGTTGAATAAAATAATACGATAATCTTGTATGAATGACAATTCAATGACCTCATCAAGATATCCATAATAATCATCCTCGATATCATTATGATGCCCGATACCGTAACTCCACAATTTTGTGTTTGTCTACAGTCATCGCTTGACTTAACTATAAATTTAACTCCATTCACTATCTGTCACAAAAAATTAACCCAAAAACCATAAAAATATCAATTCTTTACTCTAATTTACACACTCATTCACCAT
The DNA here is from genome assembly GCA_030844895.1 of Ambrosia x helenae. Classification (NCBI taxonomy): domain Eukaryota; kingdom Viridiplantae; phylum Streptophyta; class Magnoliopsida; order Asterales; family Asteraceae; genus Ambrosia; species Ambrosia x helenae. Next base: position 78,486,370 of record CM061232.1, read on the forward strand.
ATAAACACTTCAAGAAACAACCATTTTTAAAGCTCTGATATATGTTAAATAAAAAAGCATACTTGAATAATATTACCCGAATGGGACTGATTGTTTTTGAATGAAAGCATAGTTGACACACCTTTTATGAAAGCATAGTTGACACACCTTTTATGAAAACATAGTTGACACACGTTTAAAGAATACAACATGTTTTCTCCCCCGAAAATGTAAAACCAGTATAAGAGTGGGGCCGTGAAACTCACCTTAGAGTGCGTCTTCTGATAATTAGAAATCCAACACGTGTATGATAATCCCAACTAATGACAACCTATCAATGAGTTTACATAAGTGTGATGACTACTAACCCGAGGGCTAACTAGTCCCCGATTGTCCTGATCTTGACTACGTGCGTTAAAAAGTGCGTTTAAACGTTAACCGGACATACTAGACAGACCCGACCTCCCGTTGGTGACCCATTACATCAATTAGTCATGAACATAAGGTTAACACATAAGTTTCAAGCATAAAGCACTTAGTTTGCATAAAAAATCGCACATACGAAGTCGTAAGGTCAAATCGGGAGTTTCCTGTGTTTGCTTCGCCCCCAAGGGCTTCTGGTTCGACCCATGGACCCTTGGTTCGACCCTCATGATGTTTATTCAACCCATTCACAAGTTCATTTGACCTAACACATGTTTATTTGACCCTAACATATGTTTATTCGACCTTAACGTATGTTAATTCGACCCTAACACGTGTTAATTCGCCCCCGGGCACCCAGATTCGACCCCAGGCACCCACATTCGACCCCAGACACCCATATTCGACCCATTTGAGCCACATTCGACCCCTAGGAGCCACGTTCGATCCCTAGAATCCACGTTCGAACCCAGAAGCCACGTTCTACCCCTAGAAGCCACGTTCGACCCATTTGAGCCACATTCGACCCATTTGAGCCACATTCGACCCCACGAAGGGCCGAATGAGTTCCACGTTCGACCCTTTGCTGCAAAACTTCATAAAACGCACCAAAACACATATAAACGGTCCGAAAACATCACGAAACATCACCAATCACAGCAGTCAACTATCATTAACATATTCCTACAAAACCCTACCAATTTTATCCCGAAATCCGTCCGTTTTACAAGTTACCCGAAATGGCAAATTATGGAGATGTCACATCAAACGCATGCAATCTTTACCCAATTAGGAAACTTTCTTAAATCAATCAATAATCAACTTAATATACTCAGATTATCATGAACAAGAAACCCCCAATCATGTCCTTATCACTATCATCATGAACAAGCCCTAGATCTAACCCAAAATCCCCAAAATGAGCAAAACATCATCAATAATCAATTGTAACCTATCTCAATCATAATTCATCATCAATAACAGTCCTAGATCATTGTTATAACAACTTGTTAGGACAAAAAGGATTGAGGAAACCACTTTTGCAAACCTTAGTCTAATTCATACTTCTGCAAAATTATTCTAAGTATAGAACTACTGAAGAAAGAAGACTAAAGTACAAAAGAAGGATTCAACAAGTACTGAAGAAGAAAGATCAGAAGTTCTGAAGTCTAACTAGACAAGTTCACTGAAGAACTACTGAAGACAAACTACTCATCAGTAATTTGTCATTCATCAGCACTTATACCAGAATCATTCCACCGCCTTATGTTTCAGTAGTTTATTTTTTATTATTACTTTATCTTTTTGTCCAACTTCCAAGAATGCAACTTGTTGCAGACTTGCTTTTTTGCAAGGTTCATGTATTTGTAAGTCTATAAATAGATGGGTTCATCCCTTTGTTTTAGACATCGATTTTAATTGAAAACTAAAATCCTTCAAAGCTTATTATTGTTATTTCCATTTCATTTACTGAGAATCTGTTTAAGTATTTATTATCATTCACATTCAATACTTAGATTCTCATTAAACTTGTCTTTAGTTTTCAAACATCCAGGGGGAGTAATAACTCCTGTTGATAGTGTAACTTTACTTGCTTATTCCGCTGTGCAAATCTGATTGAACTTGTTAAACACACAAGTTTTCACTAGCAAGCAAAACATCAAGAGCATCACTAATCCAACAATTGATATCAGAGCACTGGTTTATCTGATCACATATCAATCTAACACATTGAGAATCAGACACAGGCTCTTATTGATATTCAATAAAGGATTAAAAGTTCACTTTTTTCAACATCCATCACTTTAAGAGATATTTGACAAATCAATACTCTTTAAAATGGATCTACATAATACTGGTTCTGCCAATAAACATGCTATGCTAGTTAGAAATGAATACAATATCTGGCAAAGGAGAATGGCACATACTTTATCACAGACCAACACTGGTTGCTGAAAATTTGTGATATATGGTCCTCACAAACCAGTAAACATTAATCTTGAAACTAAAGTAGAAATACCAAAAGACCCAAAGGAATATACAGAAGATGATTTCCTAAAACTTGAGCTTGATGCTAAAGCTTTCTCTATGTTGGCAATGGCACTCCCAAATGAGATCTACTCTGGATTATTACATTGTGATAGTGCCAAAGAGCTTTGGGACTGCCTAAAAGAACAGTTTGGAGGAACTGAAGAGGTGATTGCCAACACTAGAGAAATCTTGGCTCAATAATATGAAACATTTGCTCACATAAATGGGGAATCTTTAACTCAACAATTTGAAAGATTCTCCTCATTAATATCTGAGCTAAAATTAAATGGTCAGACCTATACAACAGTACCTATGCTTCATAGATTTTTAAGGTCTTTACCTGAAAAATGGGAAACATATTCTATAGTTCTCAGATCCTCACCAAACTTTAGCTCCCTCACTCTTACAAAATTACATGGGAGATTTCTAACTTTTGAAAGTGAAATCGATCAAAAGAAGAAATTGCAAAGTTCTGGTAAAACTGCTGATGACTATCTACCAGGTAGTACAACACTATTGGGACAAGATTCACCTACTTGTTCAAATAGTTTTGGATCTTTTGACCACATTGACATAACTGCTGGGATCTCATCAGAAAGATCATTCCCATGTTATGACAATGATGAATATAGTCAAACTGCTGATAACATGTGTTTTATCATGGATGATTTAAAAAATTTCAGCAATGATGACTTAGAAGAAATGGACATCTTACACCAACTGGCAATGTTAAGTATTAAAACAAACAAATTTTATAAAAGGTCAGGAAGGAAATTTCCAGGACTAAACAGTTCTACAAAAATTGGTTTTGACAAGTCTATACTTAGATGTCACAAGTGTCAGAAGTTGGGACACTTTGCTAGAGAGTGTAGAAGCTCTAGCTACAACCAATCTCAGTCTGGAAATCAGTTTAACCCTAGTTATAATAGGAATAATGGAACACAGGGAAGTACACATGTTGTACAGGCATAAGCTCCACAAATCCAATATGTGCCACAAGTACAATATGTACAGATGCATGCTCAACAGATGCAGAGCCAACAATCAATCCCTTCCATTCCAGCTGCTCAACAACCTCCACAGACTCAGCAACCCTCACAACAAAGTTTGTTCACCTCAAGGTATGTTGACTGGAGCAGTCTTCCTTTTGACACTACTGAGTGCAATCCTGATGCAGACAACAAAATGTTTGACATCAACTGGGAGAACCTGACAATGGCAGAAAGAATTTTGCCTTAATGGCATTTGAGGGCTGCACCTCAAAATCTGCCCTGTCTCAGGTATCAAAAGAATATTTAACAAAACTTTGTTCAACTTCATGTAAAGAATCTTTTGCTCTCATAAGAGAGACCAATGTGCATTTACAAGGCAAAGCAAATGACTCTGAGAGAAAATTTACTCAGATGAAATGTGATTTAGAAAGAAAACTTGCTGCAAAGGCAAAAGAAAATTCTAAATTGACAAGCAATGCTATTAAAACCCAAGCACAACTTAAAATTATGATAGAAGACCTAGGAAATGTCAGAAAAGAGCTTGCTGACACCAAGGTTGTTTGTAAACAATGGGTAGAATCTTGTAAAGGGTACCAACTGCTGCTTAACAAACAAAGTGCATCAAATGTTAGGTTTGGCAGGGTACAATCACACTGAAACACCAACAGATTTTTCCTCCAAAACTACTGAAGATGGGAGAAAAATTGTTTCAGATGAAACTTCTAAAGAGAAAGAATGCACATTTTTTCATGAAAACATTCTAAAAACTCACAAAGAAAGTTCTTCAGAAGTACTGATAAAATCTGACTTTAATCCATCAGTAGTTTCATCTACATCAGGAGTTGAGAACCTGAAAACTACTGATGACCTAAAACAAATCAAAACAGTCAGAAATTTGCCTTCAAATGAAAAAGAAAAGGCAAAAGAATGTGAAATCTATGGTTTGTTTAACCACAAGATAGAATTTTGTAGATACAGAAAAGGAATTCAGTATAACAAGAAAATTTCACAACTGGTTGTGGGAAAACAAATCAAAAATGATTTTGAAGAAACTTTTTCTCCCAAGAAACAACAACCAGCAACCACCTTTTCTCTGAAAAAGATGAAAGCTCAACAAAAATCTTTTTCTCAAAATTCTCTTTCAGTAGTTAGACCTACATCATCAGCAGTTTCACAAACTGCTGAGATTAAAGATCTCATGTATATGGTACAACTACTGATGACCAAGGTTGATGGTGGTCCTCAAAAGGATACCACCATTGCTCTTAATGAAAAATCCATTGCCAAAAAGACATGGATTCCTCAACCTGGTCAAGAACAAACTGTTAATGTTCTCAAGAGTAAACCCAAAGCCAAACTGGCTTGGGTTCCCAAATCTAACTAATTTGCTACTTTGTGCAGAGGGTCTCCAGAGGCTTAAATAGCATTTGGTATGTTGACAGTGGAGGCTCAATGCACATGACAGGATGCAGATACCTGATAAACAATTTTATCAGTCAAAGAGAAGGATCTGTATCCTTTGGGAACAATGCCAAGGGATATGTGCTAGGACATGGCAATGTCTCTTCTGGAAAAATACAGTTTGACAAGTTCAATCTAGTTGAAAACCTTGAGTACAACTTGCTGAGTGTATCACAAATGTGTGATAAAGGATATTCTTCCTTTTTCACAAAGACAACATGCAAGATCATATCACCAGAAGGCCAGAAGTTGATAGAGAAGATCATTGAAGATCATACTTTGTTGATAGCCAAAAGATGTGGCAATGTCTAAGCAGTGGACATTGAAAAGGACAAAGTACTGAACAACACTGCCTGTTTCTTCTAAAGGCATCAACTTCAGAGACTGATCTCTGGCACAGGAGACTTGGCCATGTGAACTTTAAAACCTTAAATAAAGTCACATAAATGGGCTTGGTCAGAGGTCTACCCTTGAAAGTATACCAGTGTCAAGAACACTGTGTATCCTGTTTAAAGGGAAAGTAGCATAAGTCCTCTTATAAGTCTATTGAAGAATAAAAAACAACTGCATGTCTTCAACTACTCCATATGGACTTATTTAGGCTAGTAAAAATCATGAGCCTTGGTAAGAAGAAGTACTGCTTGGTCATCATTGATGACTATTCAAGATTCACATGGGTATTCTTCTTATTTTCCAAGGATGAGGCAACTGAAATCATCAAGTTCTTCATTCTACAAGTAGAGAAACAATATTATCTATCTGTCAAATCCATTAGAAGTGATAATGGGACAGAGTTCAGGAACAAAACTCTGGATGAATTCTGTTTGTCTAAAGGGATTATTAGACAATTCAGTGTTCCCAGAACTCCTGAACAAAATGGTGTGGTAGAAAGGAAGAACATGACATTAATTGAAGCAGCAAGAACTATGTTAGCTGATTTAGGCCTACCACTGTATTTCTGGGCTAAAGCAGTTAACACTGCATGTTATGTTCAAAATAGAGTCCTTGTCAACAAGAGACACTCCAAGACTGCCTATGAAGTTCTTCATGGTATAAAGCCCCTTATCTCCTTTTTCAGGGCTTTTGGATGTCAATGTTTCATTCTCAACATTAAAGACTCTATTTCAAAGTTTGCTGCTAAAGTTGATTCAGGTTATTTTCTTGGTTATTCTTCCACTAGAAAAGCCTATGTGACATCCGTCACTTTTTATTTTTATATAATAATAATAATAATAAAAATAATAATAATAATAATAATAATAATAATAATAATAATAATAATAATAATAATAGTGATCATAATAATAATAAAACTAAACAACATAACCATCCATCACCTAAAAACCCAACCTAAACCAAACATAAAACTTGAGCCCAAAAACTAACCCAACCATCTTCCTTGTCTTTTTTTTCTCTGAAGCCCAAGAAGCCCAGAAAACGAGCCCACACCACAAGAAATGCAGCCCAAATACCCTGCTGGTCGTCTTCTTCGCGTCCGGCCAAAAATTCCCGGCCATAATTTCCGGCAAAAGACAAGGGAACCCACAAACAACGCGTTGACTCTAATTAAACATCCCTAATGCATCCCCAACTGAAATCGTCACTTTCCTTATGATCAACACTAATTATTACGCGGTTAAAGACCGTCAATCGCGAACCCAAAGATCATGCCGGTTGACCAGACAAAGTCAACAAACCCATTTAAAGCTATGCCGTGTATAAATAGAACTCGCATCCAATTCAGAACTGTCACACACACACACGTCACTCGTAATTTCCCCCTCAGCTTCTCTGTTTAATCGCGTCAGATCGCCGGAGCAAAAAACTTCCGACCACCACGATTTCTGTAACAATTCGTAAGTATTTTCATGTCTCTTGATGCGTAATCATTGAAGGGTTAAAAGCCCTCTGTTTAATTGAATTAACAAAACTTGAAATGAATTAATTGATCATGGATTGAAGACTAGGGTTTTAATTGGGGAAGATGATACAACCTACTATGTATTTAAAAGATTTCGAATTCATGTTTAGTTCAAATTTAACTTACAGATCAAGTGGTATATCTGAGGTGTTTGGTCAGACCCGATCACGGGTTCGAGCCCCATCCAAACCGAATTATTACCATTTCTTTTTAAACTAAATACAAAACTGATTTTCTTATAGTATTTAATTAATACGAATTCAATATAACTCATTCTCAGGGTGTGGCTCAGTTGGTGGCCACGCTTGTGATAAAACCCGAACCGGCCAGAGGCCCGGGTTCGATTCCCATAACCAACAAACAATTTTTTTTACATTTTTTAATTATACATAATACATTAAATCTTTTAAAATCAGTTTTAAATACCAAAAGAGGTTTATAAATTCTACAAAATTTATTTTATGTTATTCAAATGATAAACTTTATTAAAAAATTTTTAGTTTTTCAAAAATCTTTATTTATTATATATAATAAATATTACAAGTTTATTCTATTATAATTATAAAATTCTATAAAAATATCAAAACGATTATATAAATTTCCACAAAAATTATTCTGAGTTTATATAACATTAAACATTTCTGAAATAATTTTTATTTCAGAAAAATCGTTTATTTAATATTTTTTATGATTTTTTGTTAGTTTTAATTATAAATAAATCATAATAAATTCATTTTTCAATATTTTTGCACCAAAATTTTATATAAATTATTTCTAACTATCTAGAACTGAATTACAATTTTTAATTCAGAAATTCTTTGATTTTAATATTTTTAGATATTAAAGTCGTATTTTGACAATTTGAAATAATTAGATTAAATATTCTATTTTCAAGAAAATAATTTTATAAAAATTATTTTCATACTTAAAACCTTATGTTGTGACTATATTCAACTTAAAATTTTACCAAGAGACTTTTATTTATTTATTTATTTATTAAATTTCTCTTAATTAATAAACAATTTAATAAACAAATAAACGTTTATCCCCAATTCGAAGCCCTAGAAATACATGTATCCTAGAGTTATTTCCCTTACACGTTATCAAATTCTTTAGGTTGATCCTTTGGGATAATTTCCAACACATATTTCGTTGTCCAAGTTCAATTTCAAGTTATTACGTGAACAGTGAGTATTTCCTATCCCCTTTTTGCTTTTATTCATTTTTGGGTGTTACATGTACACTTATACAAATTACAAATACAAGTTCACATTTTTACAGTACAATTCTAGTACTATGTGCATTTGCTTACAAACGTGCTTTATGCTTAGACATTACATGTAAAATACATTTGTACTTAGTGAAATCATTAACATTGTACAAGCCGACCTTAACATTGGATAGCGCTATTTGGATTGACAACCCGCCTAGATTGATTCTCCCCCTTTTTCATCGGAGAATCCGTGGCCAGTGTTAAGCTTTTATTCATTTATTGGATAAGTACACCGCCATTCATACAGTACATTATACAGTCACAGGGTTGATTTCGCTCATTTGTGTGATACATAGTTTACATATTTGCACTATAGCATGCACTTGAATTGTATATCTTTCAACCTACTATACATATCAAAACTAGGAATGCTCACCAACATTTCTTATGTTGACCAAACCTATTTTTGTACATGTTTCAGGTGCAGTTTGATCTAGTGCTTTAGCAAGGAACATTTAGTACTCTACTTTAATTCAGTTATTTCAATATTTACATTTCATTTAGACAATGTATTTTCCATTTCCATGTAAGACAAATTTTGGATTATTCAATAATATTTACATTTTAGTACCATGTGCTTTTGAACAATCGTCACTACGTGACACCTCGATGATTCCGCCATCGGTTGGGGTGTTACAGCCTACAAGGTTTTTAACTCAAGAACCAAGATAGTAGAAGAAACACTGAATGTCAACTTCAATGAATCAAAGCACACTCTTATTGCACATCCTGCTGAACTCTTTGACCTTGACAGCTTCCATATCGGACCTGAAAAGACTGTCACTTCATCTAAACCTACTTATTATGGTGATCAGAGGTTTGATGATGAGGATCCAGCACCATGGACTCCTAAAACAGTCATTAAGTCAACTTTCAAACCTTCAGATGTTTCAAAAACTTTTGATTCAACAACTGTTGATGTACAAACTCAAACATCTGCTTCAGCACCTACAACTACTGAAGATGTTCAAACTTCTGAACCAGACATTATAAACCTCAGTGGTTTGTTTGATGAAATACAAGAGCCACCTACACCTATTAGTGGTTTACAACAACTGATTGAACACAAAGATCATCCATTAGAACAAATCATGGGTGATATTGCATCAGGTGTTCTCACAAGAAACCAGCTTTCCAACTTTTGCTTCTTCTCAGCATTCATTTCTCAATTGGAACCTAAGAAGTACCAAGAAGCCCTCAAAGACAACAATTGGGTGGAAGCTATGCAAGATGAGTTACTTCAATTCAAGAAGCAACAGGTTTGGGAAATCTGTCCCTTACCACCAAACAAGCTACCAATTGGCACAAGATGGGTTTTCAGGAACAAACAAGATGAGGCTGGTATGATTATTAAGAACAAGGCAAGACTGGTGGTACAAGGTTACTCTCAAGAAGAAGGAATTGATTATGATGAAACCTTTGCTCTAGTTGCAAGACTTGAAGCCATCAGGTTATTTCTGGCCTATGTCGTTTCCAACAAAATAAAAGTTTTTCAAATGGATGTTAAAAGTGCATTTTTGTATGGAAAGATCAAAGAGGAAGTGTATGTTTGTCAGCCACCTGAGTTTGAGGATCCTTCTCATCCTGAGTGGGTGTACAAGCCTGACAAAGCTCTTTATAGGCTAAAACAGGCTCCAAGAGCCTGGTATGAAACACTTTCCAACTTTTTGCTCAAAAATAACTTTACAAGAGGCTCCATTGATAAAACTCGTTTCATTAAAAATGTTGGAAATCATGTCTTACTTGTTCAAATTTATGTTGATGATATCATATTTGGTTCAACAAACACAAAATTGTGTGATGAATTTAGGAAACTCATGCAATTAAAATTTGAGATGAGTACAATGGGAGAACTGCGGTACTTTTTAGGACTACAGATTAAACAACAATCAAATGGAACTTTTATACATCAATCTAAATATGTTAAAGAATTATTGAACAAATTTTCTTTACAAGGCTGTAAATCATGTTCCACTACCATGACACCTACCACACAAGTTGAACCAGATGATCAAGGAAAACAGGTTGATCAAACCATGTATAGATGTATGATACGTTCCCTTTTGTATCTAACTGCTTCTAGACCAGATATTATGTCTGTGCTAAATATCAATCAGCTCCTAGGGAATCACACCTAATTGCAGTCAAAAGAATCTTCAGATATCTGAAAGGAACTCCTACACTTGGAATTTGGTATCCTACTTCTAGCAATACCAAGTTATCAGCTTTTTCAGATAGTGACTATGCAGGGTGAAAAATGTCAAGAAAATCAACATCTGGTGGTTGTCAATTCTTGGGAAACTGTCTAGTGTCCTGGCAATCAAAGAAGCAAACATCTGTTGCAACTTCAACTACTGAAGCTGAATACATTGCAGCTGCAAGTTGTACATCACAGATACAATGGCTCCAATATCAACTTCTTGATTATGGAATCAAAGAGACCAAGACACCATTGCTTGTAGACAGTAAATCTGCCATTAGCATCATTCAAAATCCTGTTGTTCTCAAAAACTAAACATATTGAAATCAGGTATCATTTCATAAGGGATTGCTATGAAAAAGCCAAGATTGAAGTGAAGCATGTGACAACAGCTAATCAAATAGCTGACATATTCACTAAACCCCTTGACACATCAACATTTCAGAAGTTAGTATCCATGCTTGGGATGCTAAATTTGTAAGTGTTTCTTTTACTTTTCTGCACATATTTTATTTTTCACTTACATCTGTTTTTAGTCCAAAACTTCTGAAAAACAAAAAAGAGAGAAACTATTGATGAACAAAACATCAGTATGGGAATATTTTCTGAAAAATGATTAACTTCTGATAAAATAATCTTCAGAAGTTATGAATAAAGTGTTTATCAAACTTTCTCATCAGTTGTTAACAAACTACTGAAGAGAAAATGGGAACTACTGATAATAGTTGTTCTTCATCAGCAGTTTTGTCATTAAGGGCAAATCAGACATTTCCCACTTCAGAAGTTTAACCTAGGGCGGTTATAAACTTTTGATAAACACCTTTTCAAAAACTTATCCTTTCAAAAAGCAAAATTCCCTCCGTCTCTCTCAAAAAACACTCTCAAGCCCTAAACCTGCAAACTAAAACACTGTTCGATCCACACACACATAAACCATATGGCTCTTATACTAAAACAGGGACACAATCAAAGAGGCTACTTTGAGAAACTTGAAGCGTGGTCCCAATACGATGAAATCATTGATTTAGTCGTCAAATCCCAATACTTCACTGCCCTCACCATTGATCCTCCAATCCACACTGAAACTCTAAATGAGTTCTGGGCGAACGCGGAGACAGTGACAGTGAATGATCAAGTGATCTCCCTTAATTCAACCATCCAAGGGAAAACAATGGCAATCACACCAGCAACTTTGGGAATTAGACTGGGTCTAGATGATGTAGATGCCCCAGATCAATTTACAAACTCTGAAATTCATCTGACCATGACAGAGTGTGGTTACCAAGGTACTCTCTCACATGCTACTATCTTTAAGAATTTTTTTGAACCTAAGTACAAACTTTTGTTTCACTACATCATCATGTGTCTGAGTCCAAAAACTGGATCTTATGATCAGATGCCCACTACATTTCAACCTATTTTTCATTCCATTGTGAATGAAACAAAATTCAGGGCATCAGCACTTTTCTTTAATGAGTTGGTGTTGCATCACTTCAATTCTAAAAGAAGTTTTTGTTGTATCCAAGGTTCATTATGCAATTCATAATAAAACAACTTGGAGAAGAGGTGCTTGTGGGCAAAACAACTGTTATAAACCCATTAACCTCACAAGCATACTCTAGGCACAATAAACCGGCTGCCTGGCCAGAAGATGACCAAGGGGAACAAACAACAGTCCCCATGGAACCCTCATCTTCCAAACCCTCACCCAAAAAGGCCAAGAAACCAAAACAACAAAAACCAAAACCCACCAGCCTTAAAAGAAAGGCAGTTCAGGAGGTTGAGATGGCTGAACTTGCCAATGTGCAATCTGCACTTGATAAAGATGTGACTGAAACATCCTCTCAGTCTCATCCATCTCATACCCCCACAAGAGCACCAATAAAAATTCTCTTCAAAAGAAATAAATTCACGAAAACCATACCAATTGACTCTTCTTTTGAAACTGCTGAACCTTTACCCCAAATTGCTGAACCTTTACCACAAACTTCTGAACCTGAAACCATAGAAATTGCAAAACTTCTCTCTGGGCTAAAAGAGAACATCCCATTAGAACATGTCAGTCCCCAACAACCACATCAAACAGGGGACATACCTTCAGATTTTGACATGAATGTGGATGTCCATAGCCCTAACCCAAGAGATGAGGATGAACGAGGGTTTCTAAGCCCAAACTTAGAGACCTTAGGTACATTTGAGGCTACTACTACTCATTTACCACCCAGTGGTGGATCTGAGGACAGGAGTAACATTGCTAAGACCTCATTTGTGGCAACTACTGATGAAGGCTTAATGCTTGAGGTAGGAAATCCTCTGAACCAAGAAAAAGAGGTACATGAGACAACTGGGTTTGGCCCAACTCATGATATAACTGATACTGTTCTCATTGAGGATGTAATTAGGGATTCAGATGATTCCATTGATTTGGATGATGATTCACACTCCACCAAACATGAATTGACGGTTGCTAGTGAAGGTCTTGCACCTGGTGTCTCTAAGCTCAAAGAGCTGGTCACACCAGATCAGGTTAAAGTCCACTTGATCCCTGATTCCCCTAAAGTGGCATCTTCTGTACAACATGAAGATCACCCAAAAACACACCCCTCACTAAAAATGCCTACCCAATTCCCTGGGTGATCAAGCATAGATCTGAACCAACTATGCAACCCAGATGGTCCCCTATACCAGTTGATGAACACCCTCATTGCCAATCATCTCAAATCTTTCACAACTGCTTTGGAGTTGTCAACCAAAACTCAATTTGAGGTGATTAACAAGAAACTTGGTGAGCTTTCCAACAAGATTGACATCAACTCAAGACAGCTTGCTAAACTCACTGGTAGAACTTCTCAACCTGGAAGGCTTCCAGAAGTGGATGAAGCCAAAAATGGGGAGAAGATTAAGGAACCAAAGGAGTCACTGGAAGCCAAGATAAATGCAAGAGTGGCTTTACAACAACAAAAACTACTAGAACAAGCCAAAAAACAAAAAGAAGATCAACAAAGGCTTGTTTCTAGAACTAAAGTTGAAGCTGAAACTTCCCAAGGCCATAATGAAGAAACTGCTGAAGACTCTGAAAGTACTGAAGAAAATCCTTCAGTAGTTGACACTTCAGTCAACACTTCAGCAGTTAACACTTCTAACATACAAACAGCTGAAGAGCCTTCCAAACCTATTGAACAACAACAACCAACTCCTATTCCAAGGCCTACAACAACAACAATGACTGTGCTGAACCCTTCTCCAATTTCAATGTCCAAAGAACTACTAGAGAAGAGTTTAATTGCAGCCCAAAGAAAGGCTAAGGAAGATGAGATCTGGAACAACTTGGAAGCAAGGAAGACTTAAGCTTAAATGAAAAGCTTCAGGCTTATGAAGCAGAGTTGAATAGGCAAGCTGAAACAAAAAGAATTGCTGAAGAAGACAAAAGACAACAACTGATGTCTTTCATAACAAAGAACAACAAAACAAAAGCCTATTCACTCAAAGGGCTCTCAATGGATGAGCTAACCAGAAGAGCTCAACTTGTTGCTGACAAGAATGCAACAGAAAAGGATAGAAAAGCCAAGAGAGCAGAAATGATTGAAGAACTAGTAGCTAATGACTATGGTTCAAAAGCCTCAGTGTCAAAGTGGAGAGAAGACAAACTACTGGACACATACAAGAAATACAAGGCTGTCAAGGCTGCAAATCCAGAGAAGTTCAAAACTTCTGAAGTATCAACTTCAGTAGTTAGAACTTCTGGTGTCAAACAAAGACCAGCTACCAAGAGAAAACCAGAGGACAATACAAAGACTGATTTCAAGATGGTGTTGCTAGAAGGTAACACAGTTGTACAAGGAGACTTTGATATTGAAGAAAAACCTCTGATAACACAGTTCAGGGATCCTTCAACATTTGCTTATCAAATCCAGAAGACTATCACTGACAAACTGCACACAAAGGTAGTTATTGAACATCATTTACCTACTTTTAAATTACCTGATGTCGTGCAAAAAGAAGACAGAAGTGAATCCCACCTGAGAGTCACTGAAATAGAGAACATCCAACACTCAGGAACATCCCAGGGATCCAACATGGTTCCCTATACTTCAGATTTTGACAGATCTAAAGTGTTGATCATCAGATGGTCCTTTACTGATTCTAACTCAGTATTGGTGACAAGAAGAGATCTTACAAGAAAGGCCTACAAATCCATGAATGAACTGAAGAATCCATCAACACAAGACTTGCTTATAATTCAACATTTGGAACCTCAAAAGGGATCTCTCACTGATGAACAGCTGAATCAATTGAAGAATTCCATGTTCAAGGAAATATGGAAGATAGTCAATGACAGAAGAAAACAACAATAAGGAATTAGAAAAGGTTTTAGGTTCATCAATCCAGGGGGAGATTGTTAGGACAAAAAGGATTGAGGAAATCACTTTTGCAAACCTTAGTCTAATTCATACTTCTGCAAAATTATTCTAAGTATAGAACTACTGAAGAAAGAAGACTAAAGTACGGAAGAAGGATTCAACAAGTACTGAAGAAGAAAGATCAGAAAATCTGAAGTCTAACCAGATAAGTTCACTGAAGAACTACTGAAGACAAACTACTCATCAGTAGTTTGTCATTCATCAGCACTTGTACCAGAATCATTCCACCGCCTTATGTTTCAGTAGTTTATTTGTTTATTATTACTTTATCTTTTTGTGCAAGTTCCAAGAATGCAACTTGTTGCAGACTTGCTTTTTGGCAAGGTTCATGTATTTGTAAGTCTATAAATAGATGGGTTCATCCCTCTGTTTTAGACATCGATTATTGTTATTTCCATTTCATTTACTAAGAATCTGTCTGAGTATTTATTATCATTCATATTCAATACTTAGATTCTCATTAAACTTGTCTTTAGTTTTCAAACATCCAAGGGGAGTAATAACTCCTGTTGATAGTGTAACTTTACTTGCTTATTCCACTATGAAAATCTGATGGAACTTGCTAAACACATAAGTCTTCACTAGCAAGCAAAACATCAAGAGCATCACTGATCCAACATATCTATACAACAATTAATCATCAAACAATACATAACACCACATAAAACACCATTAAGACATGTTAATTTGTATGAAAACTCATTGTTTATGAATAGGTTTTGTTTAGAAAGATGTTAGGAAGGATTTTATCCATGAAAACATGTTTGAATCAAATCTGGACTCTTGGGGTTTAATGAAAGCGAATCAAAATGCTTTAAAAAGGATTTAGGATGAAGAACACACCTTAGATCTTTGTTTAGAAAGTGTTTGTAGGTTAGATTATGGAAAACAAGAGCAAAAACTCCTTCCTCAATGATTAAAGTTGCAAGAGAGTGTTTAGAGGCGTTTAGGGTTTGTGAAATGGTGAAAAATGACAAAGTGTGGTATTTATACCCAGTCCACATTCGCCCCTTGCATAAGGTCGAATGTGCCCACATTCTCCCCTTATTCAAGGTCGAATGTGTCTATGCTGGTCGAATGAACTTATGTGGTTTTCTCATCTCAGGTTCGCCCCTACATTGTGGGTCAAACCAAGATCTTTTCCCAGGTTCTCCCCATGCTATGGGTCGAACGTGGACCTATGTTTTCTAATATTTCCAGTTTGTCGTGTTTAACGCATTTTAACGCATCCTAACACATGAACATGTAATCCTAATCTGTGTTTAACATATATAAGCACGGATAATCATCTAAACATCGTTAAAACACGTATTTGCAAATAATCCACCACATAAGAATAAATCTACGCGTAACACTTAATATAGTTTATGTAATTCACCAACAACGGGACTCGTAACGTGTGCGTGTGTGATTAACCCAATGATCCTCCAAATCATTGAACCCTGGATAATACAGACTGTGTTCCGACTCTACTGACCTCGTCAAGTATGTTTAATAAACGTTTCTTGCTAAGGTAGACTTTGTGTGTTTATGAATTGTTGACCTAAACATGTTGGATGTCACATCATCCCCCTGTTGAAAGGATTTTCGTCCCGAAAATTTCCCGAAGTCGAAGATAACGAAGCGATAAAAAGAAAAAATTTTCCCGGTCGTCACAATAAAGATGGATTTTTGTATTTTTTTTGTAAAGAAGGGTATGTGTATGTGTATATATAAAAACATACCTGAATAGTTATTCACTCGTTGCCATTAACGTCTCCGACAAGGACAACTACCGTACCACCACTCTCCGTCCTCACCATCTCCATCGTCGCTCAAGTCAACCACCACTACCACCTAGACCGACCTCCTTATCCTCATCTCCACCAAAAAAAAAAGCATAGTTCATATAGTGTCTTGATAGAGTGAGAGAGGGAGGGATGTGTGTGTGAGAGAGAGAGAGAGAGAGAGAGAGATATGATGGAGAGAAATACGATCTGTTCTTTTTTAAATAGAGGGGAAGAAGATGATAGTGTGTTGGTTATTGGGTTTAGTGAGAAAGACATTTTTAAATGTGACTAAAATGTGATGTAGTGGAAGGATGTTCACGGAAGTGGCATGAGAACCAAGTATACCATGTGCAATTACACAAATAGCCATTTCCTTATTAAAATGTATTATGTTGGAGTGGATGATGTGGGTGATTGTGGTCCACTCAACGGGTTTCTTGGGGTTTTCTCAATTTGAAGGGGTTTTTCCCAATACTTCCCATGTGTATATGTATATATATATATATATATATATATATATATATATACTTACACACACACTTTTACATATATACTTACTTACATACAAACTTACATATATTTTTTTTAAATATACATTTACTTATTTATATAATACACATATACATAATATATTATTTTGAAATATACATAATATAATACATATTTTTTAAATACACATACACACTTTAATATAAACATACATACCTAAATATAAACATACATACCTAAATAATAAAAATTAAAGCATAAATATTAAAAAAACGATTAATGGCGATTAACCATTTTTTTTTTGATGAATCTCCGGGTGGTTCAGTACATCGGTGCTTCCCTATAACTCATATCATCATAGACTAAAAAAAAAAATTAAACATATTTTAAGAAAAAACAAAAAGCTTAACAAAAACAGAAAAAAAAGCTTATCGAGAGGAGGGGTGGCCGGAGAGGAGAGTGGGAGGCGGGGGTGGGGGTGGGCTGTGACGGAGAGGAGAGGAGAGGGGGTGGCGGTGTCAGCTCATGGTGGTGATGGTGGTTTCGGTGGTTCCGGTGGTAGTGAGGGAGGGAACAAGAGAGAGGAAGGGAACGAGAGAGAGGATAGAAGGAGTGTTCTGGTTGTGGTGATAGAGGTTTACGACGGGGAGGCGGGTCACGCAGAGGGAGAGCTGAGAGAGATAGAGGGAAAGCAGCGAGAGAAAGAAGGAGTGATTGGCGCTATATCGAATTTTTTTAAACTTTAGCGGCAACAATGTTGGCCGTTGGATTTGTGTTTGATTAAGGGTTAGGGACGTCCGTGTCAACTTTGAACCTTTAGCGGCGACAAAAAGGTGGGTCGCCACTAAAGGTAAAATTTATTGTAGTGACTACTGATTGATCAATGTGATACTGCAACTGCTAGAATTAAAGTTAATAATTGTTTTGATACTCTTCATATTTCTGCTAAACAAGGAGATTTAGGTAACTAAATGATGTTTTTTTATTTGGTATGTCATGTTCTGATTAATTGAAGTAGGATCAAACTGTTGTTTTTTAAACTATTGTTGTTGTTTTAATATATAGATGTGCTGAAAGTTTTGATGTAGGTGTACCTGGAGTTAGCGATGACGATGTTTGTGTCAAACACCTCAGCTTCGCACACCGCGGTGGTGCAGGGCAACATTGACGCATATGTACATATATTTACGGGTATAAATGTACATGAAACCCTATATACACCTTATAATATAACGTGATAAATGGAGCTACATTTACATATCAGTGTCTTGTAACGAAACTCTTGCAATTTAATACACAAATCAAATAACTACATCGTTGAAATGAATCATTCAGTTAATCGATTACAAGATTCTGCAATTTAATCGACTGTAACAAGGTTGAATACTCTTTTCTTCATGTGGAGAGGAAAAACATCTATAAGTGGGAATTACAATTTTTTACATGGTGATTTTTAGGAAAAAATCTACATGAACTTACCACCCAGTTTTAGAGAAGGTTTCAACAAGCGAGAAGTTTACATATTGTAGAAAGCACATGTCATCTCAAATAGTCTTCTAGAGCATGGTTTGACAATTTCAATATAGAAATAAAAAATAAAATGGGTACGTACAAGAAACTCGAAACACACACAATTCCTAAAGGAATAAAATAAATTTCCAAACACGAAAATTGTAGAGTGTATTCCAATGAATTTGTTCATAGAACATGAGATAAAAGACTATGGAGGTTGAAAGTCTGTCCCACTAATTGAGGTTGAAACATTCTTCTAACAAAGGATATGCATCCTAGTTCTTGTAACCGAAACAAGGATTCGAGACTTGAAATAAGCATAATCCCCACTGATAACGTTAAACCATGACCATGGTAACAATGGGACAAATGCATCTAACAGGGACCCATGTCACAGGGTAGTAGGAAAGCTAAATGTATCTAGATCACACATGATAAATCATTTCACAAGTAGTAGAAATCATAAGCTAGTAATAGAGTTACATTTGCACATTGTATGATACTTAAAATCATAATGTATGAATGGTATTTTATTTAGCTGAAGTGATGTGTGAGTATACATTGATGCATGATAACTCGCTGGATCAGAAACAAACTGTATGATAACACAGTTGTAATCATTATCTCCAAAATCCACTTTAACATGACATAAAAAAGCACATTGAAGTTGACCAAGATTTCTTAATTGAGAAACTTTAACAAATTAATTCATACTCTACCAGTTGTTTGATATAAATATCAGTTTCTTGATGTATCAACATCTAAGGTATTTGAAATCCTGCTACCGCTACCAACTTGAGGGGGAACATTGAGAAATAAACAATTGTGGGACAGTTATATACAATTTTGGTAAATTAAATTTAGGGTAATAACGGTAATCAAGAAAACCATGGAACTAAATTAGGTAGCTATTATCCTTATTTAGCTCATCTCAGTTGTATAAATAGGAACTAAAAATAATGCTTGAAATACAAACTAAAAATATCAAGTTTTATTCTTTTTTCTATTAAACTTTACTTGAAAGAACATATATGTGTATGATTGTTTTTGGAAGGATAGATTACCACATATGTTACGGTGACAGACAATCCCACATATCACACCAATGCTTAAAGGATAACAATAATTTTATATAATAAGTGATGTTTCTACCTTGCATCCACCTCTGTGATAGTTAACTCGTTGGTCGAACCTGTTGGATTAGTACTTGCAGAGAAATTAGCAACAAATACATCGTTTTGCATGAAATATGCCGGCTGATTCGGTTGTGCCAATGCATGCTCTCCGCTTAACATCATAATAACCGCTGACATGTTTGGTCTGTCTTCTGCATTTTGTTGTACACATAGCAACCCAATTGCAATTGATCTTAAAACTTCCGGGGGTGGCAAGATTCAGCTAAAGTTGCATCAATTAAGTCCATTGCTTTGCCTTCATTATATAGATTCCATGTCTAAATACAATGCAAAATTCACTACTTAGTTGGTGCTACGTAAGATAGATTACCAGTTGAAAAATCAAAGTTCTTATTCTTGACAAATGAACTTACATGTCCCATAAGATTATTACCATGCTCTTGTTGGGTGAACCCTCGATTCCTCTTCCCACTCACAATCTCCAGCACCAATACACCAAAGCTAAATACATCTGACTTCATTGAGAAAATACCATCTAATGCATATTCAGGAGATATGTAACCACTACAGAGAGTAGAATAATTTTTAGAGAAAGCTTAATAATAAAAGACAACAAAAGGACGAATAGTCGATCAACATGTCTTACTATGTACCAACAACTCGTTCTGTGTTTCCTTGGCTCTCGTTTCCTCCAAATGTTCTTGCTATGCCAAAGTCTGATATCTTAGGGTTCATATCCTGATCAAGTAAAATGTTGCTAGCTTTAAGATCTCTATGAATGATCCTTAATCGTGAATCTTGATGTAGGTAAACAAGTCCTCGAGCTATTCCTTTGATAATATTGAAGCGCTTTTTCCAATCAAGAAACATGCTTTGTGCTTTATCTGCCCAAAGTTAGTTAGTTATTTATGTTTTCTTTCCATGAAAGGCTCCAAAATATAATAAATGTTGGAAATTATGTAGTTTGTGTATAAGAGTCTAACCAAAAATAAATGAGTCTAAGCTTTTATTTGGCATGTATTCATATATCAACAACCTCTCATTTTTCTCTATGGAACATCCAAGAAGCTTCACAAGATTTCGGTGTTGAAGTTTTGAAATGCATATGACTTCATTCTTGAACTGTTCAAGTCCTTGACTAGAATTCCTAGAGAGACGCTTAACTGCAACATGTTGCCCTTCTTCTAACACACCCTAAGTATTTACAATTTGCCAAGTGAAAAATAAAATATACAAACTACATATAAGGTAAGGAACTTTTATGATTTTTATCATATCTAGTTTTCACCTTATAAACAGGTCCAAATCCACCTTCTCCAAGTTTATTGTTTGGTGAGAAATTTGCAGTGGCATTAACAATTGTAGAAAAAGTAAATAGTGGAAGCTCCAAGGCTTCTTCATGGCTTTTAGATACATTCCATATATCCCCTATACATTAGGAAAAACAAACATCATACTTGGATTATCTATATTGGTTAAAAAAATCACAATACATTTCTACTTTTCTTATTTGTTTCTAATTTAACAAGTTTTCTCTTGAACAAGTAAACATTTTTACCTTCTTCTACAGGTTGAGCATGATTTTTGTTTTTCCGTATGTGCCACAACCACAAAGTGATGAAGCCTATAAGTACTCCCGAAGAGATTACAGGTAAGATGATTTTAAGGTTTACTCCACCTTTCTTCATGGAATCTGATTGAGCATCTGTGCGTATTATATATAGAACAAAGGTACTAATCCAAAAGGATGAAATAACAATTCAAAGATATTGTTTGATGAACCTATTGACACGGAACCAAACTGAGGGCAAATTGGATTTTAATTAATAATCCAAATTATTGTTTACTTCGATAATAATCTATATTGGCAATGTGATCAATAACAATTTGTAAGTTTATTTTTATTCTATAGAAGCATTTTCGCATAAGGTTGATTGATGACCTGCCCATTTAATTATGCAATACTTAGGATTATATGGATTGTTATTGGTTTGACTACTTAGCTAAAGATTTCATGAAAATTTAGCTCCACCTATTGAGATCTGCCATGACAAACTAAATGTGCTTTTTAGGGCTCAAGTCAGCCATCATATTTTGTGTTGTGTTTCAAAATCCACATACACCAAGTAAGATTCATATTTAGACTACGAGGTACAAACTCCAAAGTATTATTCTAGATAAACGCATTAAACTTTTCTATCATTGAAAGTTTCACATCTTGGTTAGATAAGGCTTGGCCGGTGAGAGTTTCCTTAGTGGTGTGGGTGTGGAAACTGAAACGGGCTTTGGCTTAAAGATATCAACCATATGGCAGGCTAGTCATGGTTTGGTCAAGAGTTGGTGGTGTAGTAGGCAATGTTTAGTTGGGTGAGGGGATTGTTGAGGATATATGTAGGGTAGAAATTGTTCGTGATTGGTAGTTTTATATTTTAAGGGGAATGGTGTGTTGGTGGGCCAAAGGTGTAGTTGGGAAAGGGCTAACCAGATGTTGTTAGGCTTGGGGATGGGTTTTTGTGGCCCAAAAGGGATGTGGATTATGGCTATTAGGAGGTGGATTTTGAAGAGGTAGTGGCAAATAGAATTGCCAACGACAACATGGAGAAAGTAACCTATATTTAGGTTTCCACATGTTGCTGCCGCTTCTTTACGGCATGCCTGAGTAGCCATGAACCCCACCATGTTAACACTGCTAAATGGTTGGGGTGTGGCGATTATTGATGATTGTGCACCGTCTGTCGATGTGTCTTCAGGTTTACTACATAACTAGTCATGAGCAGGCTTTATAGAAGTTGGGTAATGGCTTAGTTTGTTGAAGTATCATACCAATCCCATCAAATTTAACATTGAGTCCTACAATAAGTTGTAAAACTAGTCTTTGACAGGGGCATCAACGTTGGTAAGTTGATCAGATTAAACTTTTAGTTCTTGATAGTGTGCCAACACATTAGGCAAAAAACAAGTTTAGTAGCTGAAAATTTGTTCTCAATATAGATAGCCCTTAGTTTTTATAATCTTGGAAAATATTAGCTAATGTTGTGTTCCTGAGTTTCATTTGAAGAAATAAAAGAAAAGAAAAGAAAGGAAATATAGGGATACCCTTGTTTCAGAATTTCTTTTAAAAAGGAAAAAAGGAAATGGAGTATGGGTGTTCGAGAGTTTTTTTTAAAAGAGAAAAGAAAGGAAAGGGAGGGGAAATGAAGTGAAAACAAACTTATTTTCATCCTTCCAAATTGGAGAGATTTTGGAGAGAAAAGAAAAGACGGGAAAAGAGGAGAAAAGAATAGAAAGGGAGAGAAGGACTTTGTTTTCCTTTATTTCCTTTTTCTTCAATAGTAAACTCGGGAACATAGTGTAAACATTCCCGTGCTTGACTAAGAGTAGAGTTTGGCTTAAGAACAATATGCAATAGATCATTTAAGAATGTACCAATATTCATTATAATAAAACCGCATCGATACGTGGCTAAGATCTTCTGCTGTTTCCTTCACCTTGTCTTTGCCTTTATCATTCTAGAAGAATATGATCAATCATTTCAAATTCTCAGAGACGTGTTTTGAATAGTGCAACCCACCATGGCGAAGGCTGTGTGAAGTGTACCATTTTTTTAAAGGTAAACTTCATTAAAAATAGCCCAACCTCAAACCGAGGCGGCTATCAACAAACAACAAACTACATAATCACAAATTTACACCAATTAGGCCAAGAAAGGGAATCAAGTTTCGCTCTATTCTTAGCCCACAGAAAACTACACGACTTGACTTCACTAACTATGTCCATGATAACCATAAAAATAATAGAGATAAAGTGAAGAGACATTGATTAGCTCAAGAAGAATGTAGCAGATGATCTACCAATAAGAAGAATGTGCAGGGGATTTGCGATAAGATCGAAGCAAGGATACAATATAGGTAATAGGATTAGGGTTTGCTATTGATTGACTAGAGAATTAGTTGTTGGAGCAATCATATTATAAACACAAATAAACAATCAGCTTTTGTGAGAAACACACTCACGATTGTTTTTTTATTTTATTAATATCAAACCACCTAAAAATTACAAAGTAATAAACCCTATTTATACTAGACACAACTTGATCACTAAGTAATCAAATCTTAAACCAACAAAACCATGACACTTAATTAAATAATAACAAAATACCAATAGTTATCTAATCCTAACAACTTGATAACATTAAAGAAAAACTAATAATTAAATCAAGATTTAACCAACAATTTCCCCCTTAATCTTGATTTGATCCTCGTCTAAATCACATTAGCGTCGGTTGAGAATCTTCTTACGTTAACTTCGCTTCATCATAAGTCGGTTTTTCAGTTGAAACTTTAGGCTTCACTCACTCCTCATTGGACTTTAAACGCCACACTACCTCATCAAAAGGCATTAACTTAGTCTCTGAGTATTGTTCAATTGAAGCAACGATTGGCAAATACATATTCGGCATATAATTTACGAACTTTCTCATAGGTACCTCGTCCTCCGGTGATGATCCAAGACTCTTTTATTTTGATTGCATCTCGTTTAATTTGCTAGTGAATTCATCTATCGATTCTGTCTCTTTCATCTTAATTATCGGTAATTCACTCTTCAAGGTTTGCAAGCGTGCCTTTTGGACTCGATCAACACCCAAATACCGAAATTGGATCGCCACCCACAGATCTTTTGAATCTGGATACTTCGTAGCTTGAAGGAGAACATCTTCAGAAATTGATTGAAATATCATCACCTTAGCCATAAATTTCTTTTCAACTTCCACTTCTCCCCCGGTCATAGGATCAATGGCCTCTCACAAGCCATGTGAGGCCAAAAGACTCCATCATAATCAACCATGCCGTGTAATTTGCTTTTGTTAGTTTCGGGCATTGCAACGTCACATTGCTTTGTTTTCGGACAGGTCCAATCACACTATCCGTTCGTCTTGAATATTCTCACTTACCTTTCATAAGTTTATTTTCTTCTTTATTTTTATCCTTGATTCCATGTTTGAATTTCAAACACAAACTTACGTATGATATAGTCAGATCCTTTGAATTAAATCACAAGGTTCACCAAATAGTAAAATAATAACGTTTTGAGTTCTATTGCCAAGCCATAAAACACTTTCAATTAAATTTCATCAATTTCTAACCCAACTAGCCCATTACATTTAAATAGATAATAACATAATGATCCATCCATAGTGGTGGAGTGGTGGAGTGACTTTTGTTTCACCTATGTGATCAAAGTTTCAATTCTCACTTCTAACATTTATTGTTTGGTATCCGGGTGAAGATCGAATACGGGTGGCGCCGGTTCAAATCTGATGGGTGGCGAGGTTTTACCGAGTTCTATAACACTGTCGTGCCTTCGGGCGGGTGGGGCTCGGGTTTCCGCGCATCGGGAGAAGGCGGGGGCTGCTGGAGGTCGAGAAGTCGATTCTTGGACACGGCGCCCCGCAAGGATGGTTGCCACACAGTTGTTCACCGATCAAAAAAAAAAAAAAAAAAAAAGATAATAACATAATACCTATAATTATCTAATCCTAACCACTTGATAAACATTAATGATAACAACATAATACCAAAATAGAATTGATATGGCTCAAACATTGATGGGCTTCTCATTCATGTAATATATTCATAATTGCAATATTAAATAGTTGACTACCCTAGACTATATATAACTACTCCAATACATGAATAACCTGGTCTAATAGTAGTCTCAGTACTCTATCGTTTTAATCATTTCAAAGCCATTTTCCAATTACTACCTCCGTCCCATTTTAGATGTTATGTACCCACGAACACACAGATTAAGAAATCTTTGATTGTATGTTGTAAAATGACAATAATATACTCAAGTTATTATTTCAAATCTTGGATTGTCTTTTGTCTTTTATAGGCAAAACTGAAAATTGCTTATAAATAGACATTTAATTTAGGACAACAAAAAGAGAAAAATGGACATTTAAAATGGGACGGAAGGAGTACAATAAAGTTATTTAATAGTTTATTAGGGGCAAACAACATTACTTTTTAGTTAAAGTGGAATTGCTCGTGTTAACGAATGTGAAAGGTTGAAGGGCTATCTTTTACACTACAAGATTATGGAATATTACTTGCCATTGGTAACATGAAGTTATTACCTGATTCAGAGGAAGCCATTCTTACAAAAATATCCCTACCACCGTTTCCTTCACGATACAATCGGATGTCTGTAAGTTCACCAAACCAAAGCAAACAACCCCTTCCTCCAAGACTAGTATCTGGATTTGCATAAGCCATGCAAGTACAATTCTGTAGACATCGGGCTTTACATTCATCCATATTCATACTGTTATTAAACCAGCTATTTTGTGTGTCTGGTAATTTTACATTAGAATATTTGATAAATGTGTCTGCCCCATTTTTACAGTCCAACTGTGTACGCCTAACACAACCACCTGACCAATCAGCCATTTCCCAACCCGTCTTGTTTCTTGGAACAAATTTTGCCTCATCCAAGCAAGTGCAAGATTGTTGCATTATATTCATGACGCAACTTCCATACGCGCTACAAATGTTGTTTGTGTCGCAGATATCTCTAGGGAATGACGTGCCAAGCTGCCAGTTGTTACTACCTTGTACCCACCCCCAACTTTCTAGTTGCCCAGAAGAGCTTAAGATAATCCTAAATAGGGTAGAACTGTTTTCAATATTGTAAGCATATGACACCTCCCTTTCATTCATAATTACATTGTATGTAAAGGTTAAGTCTCTGCTGAATGATGAAATCCCTTTAATCTTTAGATTACTCCATAGCTCCCCGCGGAATTTGACAACAGAACCATGTTTTAGTTTGAAAGCAGGATACCCGTGTGTCTCAGCAGCCCAAGTATATTCACCTACAACTGGATCCTCACTACTACTACTACTACTCTTCCATGATGATAACTGCCATTCAATGCCCCTAGAATAATCATTACCATCTTCATTCCAGGAAGCCAGTGTTCAGTTGGTAATCAAAACTCTGCCAGACAACATTACCATGTTCGTTCATCAAGACTAAATTTCCTGTATCACGAAGCTTTGCAGTCGCATTCGTTGATTGATCTAAACTTGATTTCGATGACCAAATCACGCTTGTATTGTTGGAAAGGACAAGAATTCCTGAATCAGTGATCTTTAACACGAGTGTTGATGCATTGGCAAGTGGCTCGTCGCGGTTGGCAACCCAAACTAATGTACTAACATCGATTTTTTTGTACCGAATACCAAGATACATGTTCTCCAAGCTAACAGAAGAGAAGATTCCCAGTTCAAAAATTCCAGTGTCCGAGACCAAAGTGTCTCGTTCTGTCAAAAACTGAGACTCTGAAAGGGTATGGAGTTCAACAGCATAGATTTTGTGTAAACAAAAATAAGAACAAATGTGGCTGCTATCTTCATTGAGAATTTGAGATGATGCTGCCTTTATTTAGGAACTGATGCTTTAGCAAGGAGAGTGATATTTTATTTCCACATATAGAGGCCATTATTATAAATTATATATGAAAATTTTTAAGAATCCTCTAAGATGGGGACCAAAGTTTTCTTTAATTGTATGGATGTTACTTCCCAACTGATCACAAAGACCAATTAGTCTCATTGACCATTACCTGCTTCTAGTTACAATTATCAATGAATTATATACAAGTTTTCAAATTTAATGTGACAGGTATCGTCGGATGCCATACCCTTGGTGACACGGCAAAGAATTTTTTGTGTAGGTCCTTTTCCTGATCTTAGAAAGAAAACGAAAGATATCTAAATGAAAATATATGATTAACTAGCTGATTACCCCGGGAAGGTCCCGGGTTGAAAAATTTAATATGATTTAATAAAAAATGATAAAAGAAAAAAACTCAAATCACGAAAAGAGTAAATAACTTAAACATAATCAATCTTAGTTACAAAAAACATTTATTTAAAAAGTTAAAAAAATAAAAAGCATAAACCATATTAAACATAATACATTATTAAAAGGATAACCTTCAACATATAATCATCTTCACGTAATTTAAAATATGTTACAATTTGACTTTGACTTATATAGATGTAGAATTCATGAGGGGGGTTGAAAAATATAACCATTCTAATAATACTAATACTAATAGTAATAATTATTACTCTTCTAATTAATTAAATAAAAAAAATAACCTTGTAGGTGACACCATGTGTTGCAGTGTTGCGCAATTCTTTCTCCTAGCTTCTCTTGATGAAGTATACATATCCATCTTTAGAAGAATAAATTCCAATGATAGCATGGCGATTGGGCTGAATTTCAACATCGTAGATAAGAACCTGGTTTAAAAGAAAAATCATGATTAATGAATAACCTGAACACCTTGTGTTTTTTTTTTGTACGAACATAACCCCACAAAAAATAGTCGTTTTTTTCTCCGTTTTTTATATAGCACTATGGTACTCGTTGGAAAGATAATAAAACGCTCGTTAATTTGGTGTAATTTTTTTATTTAAAAAATCTCGAATATAAAAGATATTAACGTTTAAAAATTATGGGGGGGAACATAAGAGAGAAAAATCTAAATTTATTTTTAAATTCTTTTTTCCTAAAATAACTCAATTTAATTTAAGTAATTGAGCATTGAGAATTGAGAGATAGAGAGATAAATTTAGGGTTTTATGTTTATCTTTTTTTTTTTTAATTAAAAAAGGAAATAATTTAAAAACACTAAAATCTTTCAATTATGATGCCACGTGGCAGTTTCATGGAGATGTTGAAGGCACCATTGCACGCCACGTCAGCAATGTTCAATTCTTTTATATATATTAATAGATTAATAGATTAATAGATGTTACAAATTGACTTTGACTTATATAGATGTAGAATTCATGAGGGGGGTTGAAAAATATAACCATTCTAATAATACTAATACTAATAGTAATAATTATTACTCTTCTAATTAACTAAAAAAAAATAACCTTGTAGGTGACACCATGTGTTGCAGTGTTGCGCAATTCTTTCTCCTAGCTTCTCTTGATGAAGTATACATATCCATCTTTAGAAGAGTAAAATTCCAATGATAGCATGGCGATTGGGCTGAATTTCAATATCGTAGATAAGAACCTGGGTTAAAAGAAAAATCATGATTAATGAATAACCTGAACACCTTGTGTTTTTTTTTGTACGAACATAACCCCACAAAAAATAGTCGTTTTTTCTCTGTTTTTTATATAGCACTATGGTACTCGTTGGAAAGATAATAAAACGCTCGTTAATTTGGTGTAATTTTTTTATTTAAAAAATCTCGAATATAAAAGATATTAACGTTTAAAAATTATGGGAGGAACATAAGAGAGAAAAATCTAAATTTATTTTTAAATTCTTTTTTCCTAAAATAACTCAATTTAATTTAAGTAATTGAGCATTGAGAATTGAGAGATAGAGAGATAAATTTAGGGTTTTATGTTTATCTTTTTTTTAATTAAAAAGGAAATAATTTAAAAACACTAAAATCTTTCAATTATGATGCCACGTGGCAGTTTCATGGAGAGGTTGAAGGCACCATTGCACGCCACGTCAGCAATGTTCAATTCTTTTATATATATTAATAGATGTATAATAGAAAACAATTTTATTTGACTAGACTCGTTTATGAAAAAGAATTTATATCGAAACGTGAATTTATACCGACACATAAATTAAAATGTTAAAATGTAGACCAACTAAAAACATACATAAAAATAAGAATTGAAACACGTTATATTTGGCCCCATTCGCTTCTGAAGAAATTTACGTCGAAACGTTAACTTATATCGACACATAGATAAAAAAAACTAAGTGAGAAAATATTTTTTTTTCTTTGAAGCTAAAGAATATAAGTACGGGGTGTAAGTTTGAAAAGTTGAAACTGAATGGTGTGAAAATAACATTTATTTAAGAGAGAATTACACAAATTGTCATTTAGTTATTACTGAAATTGCATCCTCTGTCCTTTATGGAAATTTTTCACTCATTATCCTTTATTTTATCAATTTGTCACACTCTATGTCCTTTAGACCAAACTCAGTTAAAAATCTCTGTTTAGTCAAACATGTCATTTCACCCTGGATCTCTCTTCTTCCTCAGTTTGCAGCCATCACTTTTCCACTCTCCCTCTTAAAAACCCTAAGTCCCCCTTCTCTCTACTCTCTCTCCCTCTCTCTCTCTCTCTCTCTCTCTCTCTCTCTAATTTCACCCTTAGTTAAATAGTTATTTTAACAATAATAAAACCCACAAATCCACACACTCATACACATTTTTTTCAGACCAAAAACGAGAGATGGCTGTAGATTTCCGGTCACTACCTCACACGGTGGTTCTCGGTGTCGTTCCTCCCCAAATAACACAATCAGCATCCACTACATCCCCAAATAGAGAGAGAGATAGGGACGACCAGAGAGAGACTGGAGAGAGAGAGAGAGAGAGAAAGAGTGTGAGGAAAGGGCGAAACACCACCGTGCACACCGGCGCTACACTTATGTCCAAATCACAAGATCAGAATACGTAAGGAACAGTGGTACTATCGGCTTGTTAAGAAGATGGATCGTGATGGCTGTCAAAGGCCGACAATGGGATTTCGTTTACATAAAGTTATGGTGGTAGGTTCTAGGATAGTTTGGTTTATACAGAGGGTGGTGTCGAACACGGTCACGATGACTTAGATAGGTGACGACCTTGTTTTACGGTGTTGAAACAGTGGTGGTTCGGTGGTGTACAGGCGGCGGTAAGGGTCTGGGTTCCGACTAGGATTCCGGTCAGATACTAAGTTCTGTTAATTTGTTTATTTTCACCTTTAGCGGCTGTTAACTGAAATGTTGATAGGGTTTTACATGGTGGCTCACGAAGGACGGAGGTGTTAGAGACCCGCTGTAGTTATTGATGGTTGATGGCAGCGAATGGGTAAGGGTCAACAGAGGAGGAAGTTGGTCAGAATTGGTTTAGATTGTCATGTTTTATTCACAGATTGGGATTGTGATAATGATGGATGGAGGTTTAGGGTGAATTATGAATGAGTGAGAATATTGATGTTGGTCAACCAAAAGGACCATTTTGAAGACAACCAATACAGAACTATTGTTAAAGAAAAAAAAACCCCTATTTAACTAAGGTGAGATGAATTGACATGTTTGCCCCTCACGTGATAGGCACATGTCTGAGATAACTGAGATTTTTAGCGGAAGTTACCCTAAAGGACATAGGGTGTAACAAATTTACAAAAGAAATGATATAAGGAGTGAAAATTTTCCATAAAAGACAGAGGATGTAATTTGACTAATAACTAAATGACAATTTGTATAATTATCTCTTTATTTAAAGTATTAAAAAAATGTAGAAATGTAAATGTAAACTTTAAAATTATAAGGGCTATTGTTGTCATTTTCTAGAAGTTTAATTTTTTTTTTTGTCTTTTTGTGGGTGGCATTTGCCACCGACCATGCATATTAAGTTATATTGTCGAATGAAAATATTTATATTTGAGCCGTCACGTTTCCGAACACAGTTTAAGTCAAAGACGTATGTAACTCGAATCTATACCATCAAGAAAACCGTTTTATATTTTATTCGTCTCATTTCCAAACACAGTTTATGTCAGAAACGTAGGTAACACGAATTTACAACCGTCGAATGAAAACGTTATATATTTGAGTTGACTCTACGTTTCACCTGATTTGTTTCCAAACAAAATTTACATCAAAACGTAACATTTTATAATTGACATAGCTCGTTTAAAAAAAGGTTAAAGCGTAAACGAACTCGGATTTATACCGACACGTCCAAAAAATAAAACATAAGAAAATAGTTCTATGATAAGGCCGAAACCTTAGAAACCTAAAGGGGTCAAAGTGACATTTACAAAGTTAGAGGGTTACCTATATACTCAGCTTCAAACCATACTAGTTGTATAAAATCACGAACGTTGCGCGTTTTGCAATTGAGATTTAGATAAGGTGTTAATCAATCAATGAATTATACAATCAAGATTCCATTTTGGTTGTAAACGTTAAAAAAAATAAAGAAATCTACAAATAAGGTAACACATTAAATTTGTTACGAAATTACATAAGATTATGTTATTTATATTAATAGTATATAATATAATAAATTTTTTAATAAAATAAAAAGAATAAAATAATAGTATATAATATATTAATAGTGTATAATACAAGAAAGCTTTTTAATAAAATAATAGTATATAATATATTAATTAGGGATGAGCATACAAGGCCGAATACCGACCACATCCCGCCCCGATCCTGATACCGTACCGAATCGATACCGAATAGTGTATAATATAAAAAAGTTTTTGAATAAAATAATAGTATATAATATATTAATTAGGGATAAGCATAAAAGGCCGAATACCGATCCCATCCCGTCCCGGTCCCGATCCCGATACCGTACCGAATCGATACCGAACCGAGTGGTTTCGGGATCGGTATCGGTACGGGATCGGTATGGTATCGGTATTTTAAGGTAAAATACCGATACCATACCGGTACCGTACCGTTCAGTATCGTTATTGTCGGGATTGGTATAATATGTTAATAGTATAATAATATAATATATTAATAGTATATAATATAATAAAGTTTTAAATAAAATAATAATATAAATAAAATATTAATATTTTACTATTCATTTGATGTTACTATTCATTTAAGTTTGAAAAATTAATATAGTCTAATACGAAAATTACATCACAATAGAAGGTAGAACGGCAACAAGATGCGCCGCCACCCTTTTCTGAATTGCGAACCCTAGTCTACCGAAGGCAAATCCTTGCCCCTTGGATATGAACTATTGTTGTAGACGACCCGTTGGACCCTGGTCAAGAAACGAATAGCTTGTGGCGCTGGGAAGCCAAAGGTATCAAAGGCCAAAGGGATAAAGGTATGTTGGTTCTCTGCACAAGCTTTAGCATGCTTATCTACTTTATTCTATTCCGCTTTCTCGATGCTTGCCCAGCTACAAACCCAGTTTCCCTTAACCCAACCACAGGAGATACCCCTGTGAGATCCACGCAAGCATGATTCCCCCTCTCCCAACCAAAGACAAGCAAATCTGCTGGTCGCATGGTGGATCTACCTTCCGCAGGGTCTGTGAGAAAATTTACAGGGGCCTCCTTTTTGGCAGAAATCCCAGCTCTTCTCAGGATCTCCCACAAAACGTTCCTCACCCAGTCATGCCGGTATTTGAATCCAGAGAGCTCTTTGAAATGAATTGTGTGCTCCCCGTATTTATCCATGCAATCTTTACGGCAGATGGGGCATGTTTCATCTTTCGGATACATAGGGATCATCAACCGTTACTTGAGTATAGCCCTGTACTCCACTGCAGACATGCATTGACCCAAACTCTCAATTGGGATAACGGTCAAAAAAATCCTGAGCATGAGGACCCTCTAGGCATTCAATCACCGCCTTATCGCGGGAGAACAACTCAAAAAATTCTCCCAGGCTCTAAGCAGTTTTGCTAAACAGAGCATTCGCCAAAGGTTTTTGTGGCTTTGAGGGGGCGGTGTCATTATTAGAAAAATCGCCAATATCAAAGTTCAGGAGATAGACATTTAAGCGTTCGAGCGCCTGTTGATAGTTCGGGTCTAGCCCGATGACCCCACTGTTTCGAAGGATATGATCCTGAAGTTCCCAAGACTGAGCTCTAGACGCCACAAAGGCATAAAGCCCAACATCTCGAGCTGAAAGGAGGCCCAAACCACCTAAACGCATCAGCAGGGATGCCAAGCGCCATTGGAGGTCCCCAAATAAGGGCCACCACACACAACTATATCTTCAATAGCCTCCCGAAGGCTATCATCGAAAAGGGATACCGCATCCACCATCAAGAGGTTGACAAGTTTCGCAACCCAAAAAGTAACTTAGCGACCCCATGCATGGCATGAGCAGTAGGAGTTCCTTTTGGGGATCCCTAAGGCGGGGCAGGAGCTTCATAAGGGCAACCGCAACTGTAGCCCGCCGCCCGGCCAACTCCCCAGTAAAGATCGGATCTCGGCTAACAGCCCCACCACGGAGCTTAACCCCTTCTCTGGTCTACCAATCCTTCTCGGGAAAAGCCCGTCCTGACCTTTCAGCCCGTCACACGTTGGCTAAAAGACCTCTGTTTTCTCAATATTGAGATAAGGCCACATACATGGCCCATGCACGTTGATAATGTCTAAAGCCTTAGCAACCTCAGTTGCGTTGCCTATAATTGTCCTATCATCAAAATACCAAGCATGAAACGGGAGGTTACAGTGTTCCTGAACCCGCATGATAAGGGGATGTATGGAAAGAGCAAAGAGAATGAGCCCCAAAGGATCTCCTTGCTGCACTCCGGTGGTAGCCCCAACACAATCATTACCCACATACAGCCTAGCAGGCTAGACATAAAGGAACTTGACCCACGGATAGATAGACGGGCACCGCTGGTGAACCTCTTGAAGAAAGGCTATGCGGTCGACCATGTTGAAGGCATTGGAGAAATCTACTGTAAGCAGAGTCAAGGACCCATCCGCATGAAAGGAGTTGAGGAACCTGTTGGCACTGTGAAGCACCGCCTCTGCCCCATTTGGTACCCCTACTCCAAATTATACCAAATATGCAAATTTATCACCATGGCGATAAATAAACAAAGATGTGTCACATAAGCTGCTTGTATAACCCTGCAAGGTTAGAAAACTTGAGAACCTGCTATACCATGATCAGGGAGCTTGCTTAAGTCCATATAAGGACTTACGAAGGCGACATACAAAGTTAGACCTTAAGTCGTCAACGAAATCGGGCGGTTGGTGCATGAACACCGTTTCTTGTAAGTTGTTGTGCAAGAAGGCGTTTTTAAAATCTTATTGGTCGACAGTCCAACCGCGTGAGATCACAAGAGATAGAACTATGCGTGTGTATTCGCTTAGATAACCGGACTAATGTATTAGTGCAATCAATACTGACGGTTTGTGATTTTCCATTTACTGCATGTTGTGCTTTGTATCGGTCCAAGGTGCCATCTTGTTTAACCACATGTACCGAATAACCGGAAGAGACTGAGGTCGAAGGACAAATCCCATGTATCACTATCCATTAGTTTCTTAAACTCGTAGTTCATGTTCCTTTGCCAATTTGGATTGTTTATTGCTTTGACATGAGAGGTGGGTATGTGTGATATGGTGGAGGTTTTGGTATAATGGTTATAATTAGGATTCGGCTTTTAGATACCTATTTAGATCTAGTGGTCATGTGATGGTTGTTGATAGGTGGTGGTGTGAGAGGTGGAGCCAGGGGTTGGTTTGGGCAGGATTGGGTTCGATTTGGCTAATAGGTGGTGGTGATTAAGAGGAAGGTGGTGGTGGTGGGTCAACAAATCACAATGGACAATGTCAAATGGAGCAAATGTAAATCAATTAGAATCACCAAAAGGAAGCCGTTACTATTCGATAAATGGAAAAGAGTTGCGAAAAACCAAAATTATCCTTAGAACATAAATATTAAAATGACTAGAAAAAATTGTAAACTTGTGATCGGGGATGTCCAAGACGATCGTGCCACTTATTTGTACAGGATGAAATAGTCAAAAAATTGAATTGGTTCAGTGAACGGGTAGAGATCACCAGGGTTATCATAGCAGGAAAAGGTTGTCTAGTCTAGAGATCCTTGAAAGTAAAACCACTATGGTCAAATCAATAGAAACATGGTTATCGCTAGTAAATTTATGTACTGAAATAAGATTTCTAACTACATTGGGAGCATGAAGTATATTGTTAAGGTTATAGGTTTGGTTGGATGTCTTATGAAAGCCATGTCCATAGCCTAAAATTTTCAACGATTGACCATTACCTACAAGAACATTAACATTAATAAAATTTGATAAACGGGATTGAATCGAACCTTGATCTGTAGTAACATGAGAAGAAGCGCCCGTCCCTATTCCAAGTCGGGTCCGAAGTGGTTTAAGGTGAGTATCGACAAGGATGCACCTAGTTCAATTGGCTGAAGTGAGTCAATGGGCGGGGTAGAGTAGGCAGGTGAGGCGGGCCATAGGTGTAGGCTGGTGGTTGTTGTTGGGCATCTTGGGTTGTTAGCCGTAACCAGGAAGTGGGCCATAGGGGCTGTTGCATTGGTTGGGTTGTGGAGCTTGTGGGGTTGATGTTTGTGGTGGTCATCTTGACCAAGATGCAGCCTAAGGAGACTGGGAAGGATGAGGACATGGGGGTGGAGTGGAGTTCCACCAACCGTAGGAACCGGATGGTGGTGCGGGTGTATCCGGTGTGTGTTTGGTTGTAGGAGTTGGTGCGACCACGGCCACGGCCTCCACGGTAGGAATTTCTACGATGCCCACGTTCGCGGCCTCCACAATGGGAAGATTCATATTGTTGGGCAAGGTTATAGGAGGGTGCGCTGGTGGTGGTTGTCATGATGGTGTAAAGGGTTGTTGTGGTGATTGATTCGGTTAGATTCCTTGCAGGAGTAGGCGATCCATGAGGGGCCGTGAGAGCGGTTTGTTGACGAGCAGCATGTCTTTGTTGTTCACGCTGCTCAACCATATCACGCGCATCATCCAAGAAATGTTTGAAGATTGATTAATGAAAGATGCGGTTGTGTCATATACAGGCGGTAAACCTTGAACCATTTGCAAAACTAACCTCGAATCGTTGACTGATTGATCCACGTCCTTAAGTTGTTCAAATATGTCTATCAAATACTGGAAGTACTCATTGAGAGAGGCGCATGAGGCCAAAGTTGTTATGAAAAATAGATTACAACTTATTCCACGCTTGTTGAGCAGTCGCATGGTCATCCAAGATCAGGACAGAAGACCATCTAAGACACGACGGAATGCACCTTAGCCCAAGAGTTTGAAACCCTCGTCATTTTCAGAAGGTGGTTCGATACCATCGATGTGCTTCAGGACATCATAGCCTTTTGTGTGGAGTTGGAATAGCTTAACCCAAGTAGAATATGTAACCCTCTCGCCTTCGAGAGTGCGGATTTGTTTTTTATATTGGTAACAGAGTAAACAGGATGAAGGTATTTGGGTTTGATCGTGACCGAGGAAGAAGAAGACGAGTCTTTTTTGTTTGTCATTGTTGGCTGGAGAGTTGGAGAAGAAATAGTAGAGCCGGCGGTGGAAATAGGGTTTAATGAGGTATATACTCTGATACCATGAATGTGAATAATATGATATCAATGTTATTGAGTGATTTCATTAAATCCGTAGGATACATATATACACATATAATGTTAACCGACTTCCTTTGATGGAGGAGGTGAATACTCCCTTCCTTAAATACAAGTTTCTACAATGTGTATATAATAAGAATCTCCTCCAAAGCTTTCCTACCTGCTATTCACAACCGCCAAAAAAGAAGGTATCTAAATGCATCATCGTGACTCCAAATTTGTCTCCAGCCTGTCATTTTTCGTAAATCTGGTTCAAATATGCAATCATTGTCCTAGCACTCTTGCGTCAATTCACAAATTCCGCTCTGAACGCTAAACCGGCCTGATCGCATGCCTATCCAATCGCTCCAAACTAGGCAATTTTTTTTCAGAAATGAACGAAACAAATGCAACTAGACACCGTATTGTTGAATTCTGGTCATCAAAAGTTGGCAATTGGTCAAGGTGAGAGAGGGGAGGGAGGGAGACAGAGAGGTTGTCTATGTCGGTGGATGGGTGGGTGGGGAGGCCGCCGCCGAGAAAATGTTCCGGTGAAGGATGGAGGTGAAGCATCGACATGTGTGAGAGAGTAAATTATGGGTGATGGAAAAAGAGATTGTAATTTTGTATTCTTGCAAGGACTAAAATTGCAATCTGCTGAAAGTTTACGGGGAGACAGTGGAAAACACGCCCTTATTACCTTTTAAGATAGCATAAATGTGTCTTATCTTATGATATCATTTCATGTTTTAAGATGGAATGCAAGTATGTTAATTATCAAGGTGGCTAACCAATTCCGAAACACTAAGTGAATTCTAAAGTTGAAGCAATTTTGCGGAATAAAAAAGTTAATAATTTTGCTAGATATTCAATGCGAAGAGTTTGCTTACCTTATCTCTAGTTAGCAAGGGAAAAAAATAATCGTTAAGAGTGGAGGGGTGGGCGAGAGAGGAGGGCGGGAGTGGCCTCCATAGGCGGGAACACCGCCCCCTGTGGGCGTGGAGGAGTGGGCGGGAGAGGCAGGCGGGGAGAGGAAGCTTGGCATGGGGGGAGGGGGAACCCACATGTCAAAGTGCGATTGGCCGATTTTTTTCTATTTTTTTAACTTTAACAAAATATAATATTATTCTTTTCACCCCCTCCCCCCCCACATGGGGTCTCACAAGTGCCAGATGGCGCTTCACCCCCCTCCACTCCCTATACTTTCCATAATAGGAGAAGCGTGAGTGACGTCAGAAAGCTGATGCGATAGCCGGAGAGACTGGCCACCAATGCCTATATGATGCAAAAACTGACGTCATTAATCCCATTAAAAAATTCAAAAAAAAGGGGTGGGCTACCTGAAACCACCGTTGTTCCCCCCCAACAGCGGTTCTCAATCCCTGCGTCTGCAACCAACAGCAGACCTTTACTAATATATCCTCTCAACTATTATCTCTAAGCAGTTTTTATGAACAGTTGTTTAGTACATATTCAGCCCATAACTTTTTGAAATTCTAAGAGGGAAATTTTGAATTAAATCGGGAAGTGTGATTTTTGCACATATATAATCATTATTTTCGCAGATGCTTTCCTCATACACAACCATTTTATCTCACAAATTAATTTATAAAATCTCCTTTTGAATTTTTTTGTTGAAATCTTTCTCGATAGATCTTAATAACAAAATTGATAGTTTTGTTTTGATCTCAACCCATCCAAAGATATCTGGTTTCTCAAGGTTCGTATTATATGAAAGTGGAAAGAAAGTTTTAAGATAGAAATGTATTGATTGATGAGCAGGTAATGTAATTTTTCCTTGAGTTTATTTTTAAGAGGTTATTATTCATGTTATTAATATAAAATATTGTTTCTGTCATGTTTTTCGTTTAGTTTATCTTACGTTATTAAGTTCTTTAGCTGATCTTTAGTGAAAGAAAGTTTTAAGATCGAAATTGTATTGTTTGATGAGCAGGTACTGTAAGGGTGATAAGATTCAGGCATTCATAAAGAGTTCTAAGGTTATTTATGTTGTTATTGAAGATATAAATATAAATTTTGTTTGTCTCACATTTTTGCTTTAACTATTTTTTTTATGTTTATATTTTCTTTTATATTTATTTAAGTTCTAAGGTTATTTTATGTTGTTATTGAAGATATAAATATAAATTTTGTTTGTCTCACATTTTTGCTTAACTTATTTTGTTTTAAGCTGCTGTTTTTTATGTTTATATTTTCTTTTATATTTATTTAAGGGTGATAAGATTCAGACATTCATAAAGAGTTCTTTGATCCGTCTTTTTGACCATCAACTTGAAGAGGATGATGTCGTTATTCTATCGAAGTTTGGTGTTGGTGATAACAAGGATCCATCCAAAGTTGTAGCACATGATTATAAGATCAACTTTTATCGTTGTACTACATTTAGGCGTATTGTTGGTTGGCAAGGTGTAGAGTATGGATTTAATTTAATTGCTTTTAAAGATATTCTTAAAGGCGAAGCAAAAAAAACTTTTTCTGTTGGTTTGTTTCTTAAGTTAAATTTAATATTTAGTATATTAAAAGTTTTGGTTTCATATTTTAAATTATATGCATGTTTTTATAGATGTTGCCGGTGGTCTCATTTGGAATGGAGGTCTGGATGTGTTTGGATGACCTCCAAAAGAAACTAAGAGGATGAATTTTGATATTCAAGACTTGGAGTAAGCGTTTCCTTTTTTATTGTTGTTTACTTTTACTAATTAATTGTTAGTGCATGATGTCCCTAGGCTAGTATATATGTTATTTGGAAGAGTTTCGGGGTGTTTGGAGACGTTTATACGCGTTTTTTGGGTGTGATTAAGGCAATAGGCGATACAAGATGGTGATAGGCGATTACACCCTAATCGCCATTACTGTTCACGCGATTAGGGTTCCCTATAGGCGATTATGGCCCAATCGCCTATAGGTACATGTCTTATAGCCTCTATTTGCCAATACTGACCTGTACGAGTACGTGAGGTATAAATAGGCCCAATCATTGCCCTAATAATCAGTTCTTACCACACACACTCTCCAAACACCCTCCCCAGGTCTGAGATTGCTTGGTATGATCATTGTAACACTCGTGCTCTGTTTTAATGATATAAACGTTAATCTTTTGACCCGTTTGTGTGTTGTAATTGCTTGTTTATCATTGTTTCAAGTTTGTTTCTGTTATTAAAGCATATTCAAGGGATTCCGCACCTTGATATAACCCTCGTGATTGTCGGGTGACATGTTCGTCGATCCTACAAGTGGTATCAGAGCCGAGGCTCTTATCACGAGCGTTTTGATAACAAAAACGAATGAAACAGGTAGGTTTTTGTGTGAACGTTGTGATTTTTAATCAAAACCTGTTTTGAACTTTGAAACTTTGAGTTTTTCACAAAAACCCTTATTTTCAATTCTTAGTGTGTTTTTATGATGAAAACGTGTGTTTTTTTATTAGGTTTTGTTCTATAAGTGTTTTGGAAACTTTTCTAATCATTTGAGGATTAAACACATCGTTTTGGATAAGATTTTGAGGCAAAAACGGTGGTTTTTGAGCAAAAGTGAAGTTACAGATCAGATCAGGCGATTACAATACCTGTTCCTTCCAATCGCCTATCTATAGGCGATTAGCAATCAGTATACACGAATAGAACTGTAATCGCCCCTCATTCTCAGTTCCTACACACAATTAGAAGCTAATCGCTAGTTGATAGCTTCTAATCGCCTGAAGACTACAATCGCCTGAAAACTAGTAATCGCTCAACTGTTCACTAGCAATTACACCCTAATCGCGTGTAATACTAGTGATTACACCTGTAATTGCCTATAAAAACCCTAATCGGTAATAGACACACAAATAGAGTTCCCAATCGCCTATAACAACCTGAAACTAAAAATTTGACTAAGTATCAGACTTTTAACGAACTTAAACATATGGCAAACCCATGGGGACATCTGAATCAACCAAGGCAACAATATAATCAACAAATGAACAATCAAACAAATGTACCCACGAACCCTTGGCAATTCTCAGCCGAGCGCAACGCGCAACGGATGCAACAAGCACAAATGCAAGCGAATGTTGCCGGAATCAATCCGTGGGCGCTAGCGGCTCAACAACAGGCGATGAATGCGAATCCGTGGGCACTCG
The DNA here is from genome assembly GCA_030844895.1 of Ambrosia x helenae. Taxonomy (NCBI): domain Eukaryota; kingdom Viridiplantae; phylum Streptophyta; class Magnoliopsida; order Asterales; family Asteraceae; genus Ambrosia; species Ambrosia x helenae. The sequence goes on from CM061232.1 coordinate 78,527,283, forward strand.
CGGCTGCTGCGAATTCACAGACTAATCATCTGTCTTTCGTTCTCATGAGTGACTTAGAGACGGGTAGTTCTAATAGGGCACCGAAACTGGAATACATGTCCGACTACCACGGATGGAAGGGTAGATTTCAGAAATACGTTGAGGGTATCGATGGTCTCGTGTGGTCAGCAATAGAGACAGGGTACAGCAGGCCGATGGTTGAGAATTCGAATACTCCTATCTCACTGTGAGATATGAATGAAGATCAGAGGAAGAAGTATAACTACGAAAAGAAGGCGATGGCAGCATTGAAACAAGCTCTTCCCAAGGATATACTTCATCAATTCGCTCAGTGCACTACATCACAGATGCTTTGGTTAGCGCTTGCTGAGTGAAACGAGGGAAATTTGAAGACTCGAAAGGTCAAAATGGATCAACTCTAGAAGGAGTTCGAGAACTTCAATGCTATTGGGAACGAATCGCTAAGAGACATGACTACAAGATACTACCACTTGATGTCTGAAATGTACCAGTACGGGGTCTTGTACTCATCTGCAGACCTTGTGGAAAGATTTACTGAGGCGCTACCTCCTCATTGGCATCAATGGTTGGACATACTGAAATCAAGCAATGCTTATCAGACTCTCACCATCAATGAGTTCATTACCGAGCTGGAGAACAAGGAGATAGAGGAGATCAGGAGGGCAAACAAGGCGCTCATTCCACAGAATCCCAGTATCTACTACGGGAACCCTCTTCGGGACACCAGTGTGGGTGGATCCAAACCACAAACTGCTTTTGTGGTTAACCCGGATCCAGTTTATGCCTTTGACAACTATGGTCCCCCAACTGATGTTCCTCCTCCAATCTATCCCTTCGGACAAGGAAACCAGTATCCTTTGAATTATAATACTAACCATTTTGGTGTTAACCCTTTTTCTCATCTTGCAGCACCAGCACAGGCAACTTCAAACTTTGGTGGACCTTTCCTTCAGGGTTTGGTGGGCTCCAACCACAAGTTATGGTGGATATGAAGGTGCTTCGACTTCAGGTCAAGGTGGCTATCGGACCAACCCAGACGCAGAGCAGCTGAACACGGCAGGTTTAGAGAAGGTGACTGTAGAGTTAGCTCAAGAACACATGGCTTACTGTCAACCTTTGTCAACTCCTACAGTGGATTGGTTACTGGACAGATTGGGAATCTTCATCTTACACAAGAGGATTACTCGCAGATCGATAAAGATGACATGGATCTGATAGACATCTAGTGGCACTTCGCAAGTGTGGTGAGAAGGGCAAAAGAGTATATGGATAGGAAAGGAAGGAGAGATGCTCTGACAAACAACAACACTAAGTTTGGGTTTGATAAAACGTAGGTCACGTGCTACAACTGTGGCACCAAAGGGCACTTTGCAAGAGAATGTGACCGACCGAAGCAACAAGGTCATCAAAATCCCTTCAACAACAATAGAACAAATCAGAATCAGAGGCAGCAAGCTCAGACACAACCTAATCCAAATTCTGAGCGAGCTATTGTCCAGTAAATAATCAGAACCAGAACCAGAGGCCTCCTACAAACAACAATCAAGGACAAGCCCTGGTAATACAAGCTGATGAAGGTTTCAACTGGAACCATCTAATCACTAGAGAAGAAGCTCCTCAGGGTGGTGCAGCATGCTTTGCCCAACAATCATCTGAAGCACTAGTTGAAGTTGAAGAATGCTCAAGTCAGTCTGGCGTCATTATTTCTGAAGCTGAAGTGTCCGACTATGACTCTGAGTGTGATTCTGATATGGGGGAAGATTTGGAAGATTTATTAGCTGAAGCAGATGCCCTGATCGGCAAAAGATCATTTCTTGTGGATGCTGACTGTACTGAGAAGAACTTTGGCGAATTCTTTGGAGCTAAGAAGACTGCAGCTCATTATGCTTTGATGGCCATTACAGAATCGTCAAACAAGGTAAGTTCTTCCTCCAATCCTAAGATAGAGTGTGTAGAGTGTGATCAGCTAAAATTCAGAATTAAAGAATTAACTGAAGAGAATCTGAATTTAAAATCTGATGTTGGTCCATTGCAAAGGTCAATTGATTCCTTAAGACAAAAAGAGAAAATTTTTCTAAGTACAATTGAAAATTACAAGAAGGATGTTTCTGAACTGTCTAAAACTCTAGCAAACAAGCAAATTGCTATAAATAATTACATAAATGAGGTAGAAGACACTAAGAAAACAATTGGCCATTGTAAACTGTGACTATGAGAAGATCACGAAGAAACTTGAAAGTTACCTAAACTGCAAGTATGTTCTTGATCACATAGTTGAACACTCAGAGAAAGAAAGCTTTTCCACCAGTCCTAAATATTCTCAGTGTCCACCTCCGGTGAGATTCGAAAATCACAATTTTGATGTCTTGCCGAAGGAGGAACTTGTGGACGTGGCAGCAGCAGCAGCAGCAAAAGCGGCAGAGGCGGCCAAAGCAACTGAAGCAGCTAAACATGCTGATGTTACTAAAGCTGCTACACCTGCTGAAGCTGTCAATCTTGGTGAGAAAGCTAATGATATCAGTGTGTACGACACAGACTCGTCGGATGATGAGCTTGATGAGCCTCCTAGGTATGCACGGTCAAAACTCAAAATGTTCCTCTTGAAAACCATATAATTACTATTGAAACCCTGAGTGAACTTGAACCGAAAGTGCAAACCAAGGATGGCAGAAGGATTAAGGTGTTTTACAAACTAAAAGGGTCTGAAAAGGTATATGCTGATGAGGAAGTCCCTCTCAAATGTATCGCCCCTGGTCTAATTGCTAAAATCTGGCAAGAATCTGTCATTACCGTGGAAAAGGAAACCTGGAATAAGAAGAAGGGTAAGGGTAAGGGTAGAAAAGACCAGGGTAATCAGCCAAATGAATATAACAAGAAAAATCAAAAGATAAACACCGTTAATCCTCAAAGTCATGCTCAGAGGAAAAGTCCGAAGAAGCATGTCACTGAGTTTGTTAGATCTACCGGAAACGAGAGAAACGACGATCCTCACGTCGATGTGCAAAGAAAATGCCTTGAGGATCCGAAACACAAAAACTCATTTGCTAGTTCATCTAACAGAAAGAACAAAAAGCAGAACAAGTCATAAAAGTGGATGATTCTCGATTTGAAGAATACAGATCCTGTCATAAATGTGGGGAACGTGGGCATTTAGTTGCTGCGTGCCCTAAATTTAGACGAGAAAGGATCAAAGTGGATGATTCTCCCACTTCTAGCAAAACTAAGCAACCTGTTTCCCCTAAACTTTCTGAAAAACAAAAGGGAAAACAGATTGTTTATGACAACCGAAACAAGATTGCTATGAACCAAAAGCCAGTTGATGGCAGGGGTCCACAGTTGAGGGGGAACACTGTTCCCACAAAGGTTCAAGCAGCGCCTAAGCCACTAGCAAAGGCTGCAGCTAAACCACAGGGCAACCACAAAACTATTCCATGTACAGTTAAATCTGAAGTGGATCCAAAATCTGTTCCTCCTAAGGAGTCTAAGGCTGGATCTTCTAGCCCCAAAGCAAAGAAGAAGCCCAAGCCAAAGAAACCGGAACAGGTTTGTCCTTTTAAGATTACTACAAATCCTTTCCTTGGCTTTAGAAACTCACGGCAAAACACTCACAACACAATCCATCTAGATAACTCAAAATCCACTAGTACACACACATTCTTATTAAATAAGATAAAAATCTAAGTAATGGATCCTCATGATCTTGTGAGATATGTTTGAATTATAAAGACATCTCAAGGTTAAACAAATGATCAAAACCTTTCTTTTCTTTTTCCTTTGATGCCGTGAGATATCAAACACACACACATAATTTTTTTTCAAGTTAAAACTCTACAAATTTACTCATAAACATCCATATTCCAAACCTACATTGTGTGTTTCAAGCTAGGAGCTTAACCACAAAGGAAGAACACACTAAACTCCATCAAAATCAAGCATTGTTAGCTTCCCTATCCTTGTGCTAGTTGTAAGTATTCTGGATCTTGTTTTTTCTTTAAAAGTTTTTGTTTATTAGCTTGAAGCAAGTTGTACAAGGGGTGAACTTGAATAAGCTTTTCACAATAAAACATATGATTTTTAAAGACTAAAATGGTGTTAAGCTACTGTGAATTAATCAAAATTATAGTGATGGATGTTAAGTATTCTTGTAGTTGTTACTAAGTTCATGAATACTTGAAGAAAATGGTGATTTGAGTATAACTTGTTAATGGAACTTGGATGAACTTAAAAATGATTTTAATCATCTTAACATAAAGATATAAGACTTGTTATAATGATACTTTTGTTAGAAAGTAAGTATTGTAAAATCCACATTAACAAAGTCTACTAGTTTAGTAGAAAATTGCTATTCTTGAAAGATAGAATGGAAAAATGCAACTTTTATAAGTTAAAGGACTATTTTTGTAACTTTAAAGTTGAGGGACTAAAGATGATATTTTTAGAAACTTGTGTCTAAAAATATAAATATGGAAAGTGCGGTGTCAAAAGTGTAAGTAATAATTTTCCAATGAAGACTTGGTAAATACTAGTAATTATACACATGTATTTTGTATAAAAGTGTATTTTTATAAAATAGAGGCTTATAAAAATATGGACTTATCTAACATATGGATATATATAAAAACAAAGGTTTTTATAAAAATGTTAAATAAAATAAAAGCTTGGTGGAAACTTATACAAAAATGAACACTTTTATATAAATGGGAATATATAAGTGTTGGAGCATTTTTATACATAAGTTACCAGGTCTTGTGTTAAAAATACAAAGGTGTTTATAAAACTTCCAAGTAGTATGTGTAGGAGATTAAAGAGGTGAGTAACTTTCCTAGAATACACATATTGAGAAACTTGGGAAAAATTAACTACACACACACACACACATATATATATATATATATATATATATATATATATAAGTTAAGTAATCGGACTTGGACATGTTAACGAACTAAGACGTAAAAACGGACGGACAAGAAAAGTATCATTACGTCAAGATAAGTATAAATATATTTTAAGGATTAAAATATATGATTTGGGTGAAAAATACGTAACACTTTCCTTAGTGTTGGAAAATATTTGTGGGAGAAAAGTAACGTAAATAATCTAACGATTAAACGTTAAACAAGTGTATTGACTTAACAAGGAAAAATATATATATATATATATTCGACTCGACGAAATCTTAGTATATTTATTTAATGGGAAAGTAAATATACGGGAAGGTAAGTCGAGTCGAGTGCAGAAAACAATATATATATATATATATATATATAGAATTTGGATCATTTGAGAACCACTATTTAGGGAGAGAACCAAAGAACCAAGTGTGAACACAAAAAACCCCTCCACTAAAAAATAAAAAAATAATAAAAAAATTATATAACCTAATAAAATAAAAAAATAAAAAAAGTAAAAAAACCAAAATGTTTTTTTAGTGTTAATCTTTCTGAAAAAAAAATAAAAAAAATACAAAAAAAATAAAAAAAAACAAAAAAATGGCCTTTTTTACGTCATAATTACGTCATATACCGTATGCACATGTGCATTTCACTATTAGAGCACACTTTTGAATAAATTATCAATTGCCATAATGAAATGATCATTTAAATGGACGTGATATGATATATAAGGTGGAAAAAAATTTATTCAATGATTTTTAAATAAACGCAAAGTGCATTTCACTATTATAGTTAGGTTTTTTTTTCATGGGTTTAGCTTTAGGGTTTAGTTTTTAGGTATGATGGGAATGGGGTTAGGTTTTTTGGGGTTGTTGGTGAATAAACTTAAAAAAACCCTTATATAAAACTATAAAAAAGATAATTGTACTACATGCACATGTGCATTTCACTGTTATAGTTAAGTTTTTTAATGGGTTTAGCTTTAGGGTTTAGTTTTTTGGTATGGTGGAAGAGGGGGTATCTTTTTGGGGGATGGGATGGAGCGTTTTGGTTTTTGGGGGGTGTGGGGTTAGCTGCACATGTGCATTTCACAATGGGGGGGGGGGGGGGGTTGGGGCGGGGTGGGGGATGGGGGGTTTAGGTTTTTAGGGAGTGAGGTGGGTGGGTTTAGGTTTTTAGGGGGGGGGTGAAGGTGGGGTTTTTAGGTTTTTCTTGTTTGTGTTGACAATGGTTCTCTGGTTCTCTCCCTAAAGTTGGTTCTCGTATTATCCCTACCCTATATATATATATATATATATATATATATATAAATATATCGAATCGACGAGATCCTAGTGTATTTACTTAATGGGAAAGTATATATACGGTATGGTGAGTCGAGTCGAGCGTAGAAAACATATTATCGAACGACAAGACCTTAGTATATTTATTTGAATGGGAAAATAAATGTACGGTAGAGTGAGTCGTGTCGAATGGTAAAGATATTATTTCGAACGACGAGATTGACATATAATTATTTAATGGGAAAATAATAATACGTTAAGTGAAGTTGAGTCGAGAATAATATACAAGTTAATTAATATTCATGAAAGTATAAATGTAACTTGTAACAAGGGTAATCCATCACCAATGGACCTAGGACATATGTTTAATTAAACGGGGAATTATATGTAAGTGGTGGTGTTGGGAGTTGGGTGTACAACTTGCCGGAAAAGCACAAGCTATAGACTTAGTGGCTTACACGCACTAGGACATTCGTAGGTGCTTGACCACGGACTTGCTAATCTCTGCTATTTGATTGTACGTTGTACATCAGGTGAGTTTCACGGCCCCATTTTACTGTTTTAACTAGGGGAAAGATATGTTTGTCAAATGTTGTAACATGTTGAAATGTTTTCAAACGATAAAATGTGATAAGTGGCATGATGAGTACTTGAGCAGTGATCGCCACTCGGGGTTGAGTCCTCTCTTCTGTAACCATTAATTCAGGGAAATGAAACCGAAGGAATATTTGGATAGTACTATTGGTGCCTGACAAGGCCCACTCCTAATCGATAGCGTTGATTATGCATCGGCGTATGCCAGGGGTGCACGTATTCTGAAATTAAGTCGTTGGTTTCCGAGAAACGACTTGGAGCGGGGCATTATTATTAGTCTTGGTTTGGTTATGGGGCTCAAGGGATTGCTCATCATCATAGTTTGTAGGAGCTAACTACTCCTTACAAAGGCCACAAGTTGTGCAGGTTTCGCACATGTTGTAAAAACGAAATATCGATCGACAAGATCCTAGTATAATTATTTAATGGGAAAATAATTATACGGTAAAGTGAGTCGAGTCGATGGTTATGAACATGTTGTTGTTATGAAACTAAAACCTGTGAACTCACCAATATTTTATATATTGATGTCTTTTTAAACATATCTTTCAGGTAACTAAGTGCTGAATAGATATGGGGCCAGTGCGGTGGAATTCGGGATGTCGGATACTGGTCGGGGTTTCATCTATTGTTACCATTGGGTTGGAACATAAACGGAAATACCCCCACATTGAAACTTAATGTTCATTGTTTTATATAATGTTTTGTGCAATATTGTAACGAGATACTCATTATCGACATCCTAATAAATTGATCTTTTCTAATTAAATATAGTTTGTGTTAATCTTGACTTTGATATGCTTTCGAGCGTTGCGCCACGTGTTTCGGCCATTGGCGTGGTGTGACAGAAGTGGTATCAGAGCCAAGGTTATAGCGAACTAGCATTTTTGAAAAATCTAGACTATAACCGGTTTCGGCTCGAAGACAAAGTTTCCAAAACTAAAACACAACAAAATATTTTTAGAAAAGAAAGAAATTTGTACATGGGATGTACAAGGGGAAATTCCGACCGACTAGCCATGTGTGTCAATATATGAAGTATTAGAAAATACGAATAAGATGTTTATGTTGCATAGGAATCCGATTTTCTAAGATTACTTAATACATATACGTAGTACGGATATCTTGCCAGTAAGGATGTTGTGTCACGCTTCACATTAGTCCGCACTCTTGCATCGATCACCGGTACCAGCAAGTAGGATGGATGCTGTGTTCTATGAGGAGCTCACTCGCTTACCTGTAGACGGAATGATCGGAAGGACTAATCTCTATCGCGATAATGGATGTCGCCGTGTTGTTTATGATTTGGAGGCGAAACTAGACTAAGTCTTTTGTTGTATGAAATCTCTGTTTTGGATCAGGAAGCTCGGAACTAGCGGGCAACAAGATTACCTCGCAACGCAAATTATCATTACGGGTGCACACGTAATAATAGTTTGGGGTGCACGGTAACCTTGGTGGGCGCTAGGGCTGGGATTGGTGGTCACTCCTTGTCTTGTTTGTTCCTGTTCTTTAGATTCAGACCTAGTTTTGATTGGCCAACGGGTTAAAAGGGAAGACTCGTTAATGTCCCTAGTATTCCATCCTAGCTAACCCAATATTACCATTATGGTACGAGCACGGAAGAGCTCGAACGTCTATTCATATAAGTAACCTGACGAAAACCCTCGCTCCAGATAGGAACGAGAGATGAAAGCTTCCTTGTGAAGGAGTTGAATGCCTCCACCACAAAGTTCTTCCAAAGGAGGGGACATACAAGAATACACAGCCTACCGAAGCAAGAAATGTCGAGTACGGTGCGTGGAAGGTTATACCCGGAACCCAGTGAAGACCGAGGGTGCGTCCCTGCTAGACTAGTACGTTTTGAGAACGGGACTCTGCGTAGATCAGATATGAGACTCGTGGCCGTGTGCTGCTGTGTTATCATGGTGAATAAGTCATGTTCGATCTAACGCATGCCCAAGTTGTCTTCAAGGGTCAAGTAATTTTCTTCTCCTGTAGGAAGACAGAATCGAAGTTGCGGGATTAGGAAGCTTGATCATTGTTATCCTAAAGGCTCGATAGCCCTCGTTTGAATCGACAGTATTGATTGTTCCCATGCAGTCATGGACTGATGGTGAAATCAGCATGCTGCATTACACATCCGCGAGTCATAGGGTTGTGCTAAACTTCGATGATGTCGAAAATTTCGGCCACTAATCACGACCGCGGCATCGTTTTCCAGTGTTAGGATGACGGCGTGTAGTGGAACAGCAAGCCCCAGTCGGCGTTTGGCGATGGACTCACTCGGAAGTGCATACGATTAACTCATGGGAAGCCACTGCTCGATGTATTGAGTGTTCAAGTATGGATTAACACTCTTTGCAATGGTGTTGGATCATATTCCGAAAGATGATTTATGATGGGCTTAGGACATTGGTACTTATGTTATACTACTTTCCTGAGGTGAAAAAGTCATCGTAAGACTCCTCTATCCACATTCTGATTGTTTTTCAAGGATTATTGGTAGTCTCGCTTCAGTCGATGAACGCCAGAGTAGGTTCGATACGTGTACTGTGTCTAAATCCGTCATAAATCCTGGGGAGTGGAACCACACTTTGGGGAATCATAATCGTAAGGGTGTGTTCCGTAATTATCAAATGTCACAAGACGCTTTTGCTGACTTTAAAATCCCCCTCGAAAATCAAATGACGGACTACTGGAAGTGGTCACGTTATTCTGTTAAATTAAACATACCCATGGGACAACAATTCCATTGCTTTTGTTGCAATAACATTCGTCACCCTCGTCACGACGACGAGACTAGTTATATATTTGGGGTGAAAATTGATGCGAAGTGTTTTCCATCAATCCCCATAGATACTGAGACGTTGCGTTCCCTCGTCACGGTAGTTGTAAACTAAAGTCGTGAGATCCATTGGTTATGGACAATGTGACCTGTCTAATCTCTTGTCGTAATTCGATACTCTCACTGCGTGGCCTATCAGGAAGAAAGTCCACCGGCCTCGCTTGAGTAGCAGAGAGGTAGTTCAGCTAGTGACTATCGGTGCTAGAGCCAAGGTAGCATGTAAGAAGACCCTAATGAGAAGGATGACTCGGTTGGTTTGCCAGAGTCGGTATCGTTTTCATTTTATCGTGGTGTATCGATAAATCATGATCCTTCTACCTCTACTTGCTATTCCCGTGGTGACCACTATCTTTGATACTGAAAAGGGTGTAGGTTGGTTACTAGGACCTATAGATACTGCTTACCACACATATAATAACTACGACGAGTCTAAGACTCCGGTCGAGCCTGACGTTGTTGCTCCTGTTATTGTTCTATGGCTCAAGCGATACCTGTTGACGCTGTTAAGTGTGTAGCTCTTGCTGTGTTTGTTGTCAGTGATTCTGTAGCACTTATCGGGCTTGATGTCGTTGTTTTCCATGTCTGTTGTTGAGCTTATTGTTGTCGTTGTCTCTATAGTCCATGTTGGGCTTGATGTTATTTCTATGGCTCTTCTCGAGCTGATGTTGTTGATGTATTTAAGGCTCCTGCAGAGATGAATGTAGTTAACGAAGACGTCTCTATGACCCATGCCAAGCTGCTATGACCATGTCTGTATCGCTGTGGAGTTCGTTGTTGTTAATTCCATTTTCTTTGAGGCTTTCATTGACTCCCTCGTTATCATTCCTTGGGCTCTTAGCAAGCCTAACATTGTCGATGGTTCTCAGGCCTCGGTTGAGACTATCGATGTTGTTGTTGCTATCGTTGAGTGACTCATACCAAGCCTACGGTCGTTCTCTCTATGAACAATATCGACTTGAGAAGTCAGCTAAATTATGTGGAACCCGTCGTTCCCATTTAAGTTATGACGACTGATGCGCCGGCCAATCTAACCATTCCTACCATTGAGCCTATGGAGGATAGGCTCGAGGCTGAAGGTACGGATGCAAATCCCACCTCCACAAGTGATCTGAGACGCACGGGGATGTGTGCTCACCATAACGGAGCTTTCTGTTGATGTGGGCTGTGGATTTTCCATATTGAGCGTCATATTTACGTGTACATTCATGTTGCTGTGTTACCCCCAGCCATTGTGCATGCTCGCTGTTGCATTATTTTTGCTGATTGCATATCCATGTGGTTGCGCTGCATTGCCGATGACACATTCCTGTTGTTTACTACTCCTGTAGTACTGTAGCCTTGCTGTCGTATTTCTCTGTGTCATACGGTTCTTGTTGCGGTGTTGCCTTGTCGTCATGCTTCTCTGTTGTCGTGTTGCTCCTGTGCGGTGTTCCCTTATTAATGTGTTTTGTGGATGTATTGCTGCGGCTGTTGGATTACCTTGATGACGTGATGACTTGTCGTTTGCTTCACTCTTGGTTCCCTCGGGATGGAGACATCACCTAAATCCCTCGTTGCTGTGATTGTTCTATTTGTTTGATTGTGTAGTGTCGACATTGATTATGTTGGATTTTAGGTGTCCAACGGACTTTCTAGAAGCCATACTAAGACACTCTAGTCTTAGTAATTGCGCGTGTATTCCCCTAAAGTCCGAATCTCGTGGTCGTCTGAGTAATTGACCGAATCATGTGTCAACCCCTGTATATGCTCACGCATTCCGTGAGTGTTACATCTTCAGAACCTAAGGCATCAGTAACACCGTGCCCAGCCTTAACCTTTTACGCGCAATTTGGTCGACTAACGATCGGCTATGCAATCCAATGTCGAGAAGAAATCCCGGGATCCACACATGAAGAGGCGAGGCTCGTGATAAGGAATTTCGAAAGCATCTTGAACCACGAAGGTATCGAGTGATTGTGAGCAATATTATGACCCATACCTTTGGGACTAGCAAGAGTTGAAAGACTCAATTCATTTATTGCTCATCCCAGTGGATTTGTTGACGTCATACATACCGACGTTTCAAACTGATGGTTATGGAAATACCATTATGGAACCACCCGTGGGCATGCATTGGTGAAGTCCCTGGTACATGATCTCGGAGGTTTTGTGAAACCCTGAATTTAGAAGGGCGTGTAGCATTGTCTACTCTATAGGAGTGCTACCTTACCGTTATGAGATGGTCAATCAAATCAGCCCTTCGATTAATATTGTTATTCCTCTGATGGTGGGTTTGTCTTGTCTTGGTGTCGTTGCGTAGGTTCTTGGGATAGTGGAACCCTTTCGAGCTTGGGTCGATAGTGGTGTTCTCAATTAGCCTTAGGAAGCATTGCTCGCGTTAGAGCAAAATCCCTTGTCTTTGACAGACACTGTTGGAGACACCATGGTAATGTGAGCTGCCAGGTCAGGGCGTATGGTACCTGACTAAACAGGGTGAGCTTGAAGGCTTACATATTGCGCCCATATGTGTGACTAACTGGGTCATTGAATGGGATGCCTTATGGGAAGGCTCAGGACTATTGCTCGTGGTGCGATCTCAGTCGTTCGTTTGTTTTAAGTAACGACTTGGGCGCATGAAGCCGTCAAGCCAAATGTGAAATCTATGCTAAATGCATGCATCTATGACTCGATTCCACCATTTACCTAAAAAGATTCTGAAAAGATGGAACCATCGGCGAGTAAGGCTTCCGGTTTCAGGACTCCTTTCACTCAAATCTCTGCATAAGATCTGATAGTCAGTTCGAGGGTGTGTGGCCTGTATTATTCAAAATTGACTTACTAGGTTGCTAATGACGATAGGACACTAGTGCCCATGAAGCACATATAACAGAACTAGTACTGGATACTCATGTTTTGGGTAAGCTACTAGTGTTCTGTATACTTGTCACAATGGGGGCCAACGTGTTGATATGTCTTAATAAACCTTATACGTTGTTCATTGCGACAACAATTTATGATGTTTCATATATCTATTTCCGGTATAGACCTATGTGCTGGAAGCATCTGGTCATTTGTGTTTGAGTCCACTTGTAATTCTCGAGGATTGTGGAACTACATGACCGGTGTGTCGTATATACACCGCTTACTGTCAGGGAATTGAGGGGTGAAAGCGACGCAAAAACTTTTGACCCCCATCAGTCCATACTAGGCGCCCTAGTACCATTGTTCAGGTGAGAGGTAGCAATTTAGTACCTAGAAGATTCTACGGAAATAAAGTCCCATTTTGAATGTAGTTGTTCGGTCGACAAGAACCTAGTATATTTATCTTAATGGGGAGGTAAATATACGGTAAAGTGAGTCGAGCCGAAGGATAAAGGAAATGGAATACCTGACGAGGTTTCCAAGGGGACTTTTATGACCATTATGTGGTACAGTAAGATCACTTGTTTGGCATCACCATGACACCCGAGGTGTCCCGTGGTCGGATGTGACCCAAGTGATGATTGATTGTTGTCTGGAACCCTCTCATTCCTTACCCATCCGTAAGCTCCGAGATGAGGCATATGGATTGCTACCTATACTCTTGGAGAGTCGTGGCTTGACTCTGGGTTTCCGACTACTATTATATCGGATTGTAGTAATCACTCTACCTCAAGTTCAACAAACTATGTACACTAGCCTGGAATACTCGATTTGAGACGAGTATGGCTTGTCATTCTCGGACTAATTGAATGTACTTGACGGAACTGTTCCACATTGACACGATTGGTATCTGTGGCACATCGAACTCGTGTGCTTCATCACCAAAATTTCCTAAGTGATAGGAATTGTCATCCCAGCATTCGGGGTGTACTTCTCAAAGCCCTTTGAAGGGCATACGTGTACATCTCCAGTACGTTGAATGACAGGCGGAGATAGACACATATTCTGGGTTGAGTTATTTGAGAGATGTCCAATAAGTCTGGCAGAATTGGAGACTGTCTGGATGAGATGTGAACCTAGCAAGAAGTCATACGGACAAGGCGTAGGCCTTAAGGTCTTTGAACTAGTAATGGGTTGTCACTGAGAATTAAACCCTGAGAGGGTGCCAATAAGCATAGAAATTGTAGTAGGCCAAATTCTTGATACTCCAGCGGCACGGAGATATCAATCAAAATTGGTCTCGTGATAATTAAGCTCGAACTATCGTAAGAGCTTAGTGGGACTCTTGATGAATCCTGGGAGTCTGGCCTGAGGAAGCATTGCCAACTCCTCGACCGACGCGATCCAGGTTGACGTTAAGCTCTACTATTTCGGGAAACCGATAGATGTGTCAAAGTGGGATTCCCAAGAGCTTAGTCGTAATTGGACTGTGATATTGTGTTTGTTAGAGCACTAAGCGTGAACCTAGCATGAACCTGGGTTCACTTAGGAAAGAGGAGACCTCGTGAAGCGCAAACACTCTGCCCTATTCAAGGATACTATTGTGATGGATAACTTAAATTGAATTCCGCGACGGAATTCTCTTAACGGGGGAGAATGTAACATCCGGCAAAAATTGATATGTTTCCGTACGTAATTAGTATATGTAATTAACGGTTTAAGTGCATATTTAAATTAATTGGATTAATTTAGCCTTAGAGAATAGCAAATTCCCCAGAAGATGCATTGGAATGCGGATGTTTAATGTTGAAGCACGGTGAAATCGCGTGCGAATAAACTTGTCCGGAATAGACGTTGGTGATTACCTGGTAAAAATTAAATAAACGAAAAGGATCATGGACACCCAGGATATAAAATAAAGGGTATTTTCACAAAATATAATGTGTTTTGGAACTCCAAAACCATAATGAAACTCTAAATACAAATCTCCCGGTAACAAATAAAGTGCGCGTGCCGCACCCGGTACACGTATAACTTATAATTTCACCCAACGAAAGTCTAATTAACCAATCAACACTTAAACTAGGCTGGCTATGTTTAAGGGTTATTAGAGGCACTTTTAATGTCCGAATAACACACGATTAAAGTCCGAAAAGTACCCGAACGACACCCGAACGACGAAGGATTAAACTTAACTTATAACTAGCAAATATGTTGTGTTGTGGACCCCACCCCATGACCCCCAAAATTGGCCACCCTTACTCACATGCCTAAAATCTTCCTTTTTGTACTAATAATCTAGTGGAGATTATAAAAGATATGGATGAATCTTGGATGGATATGAGAAGCATGGTGTAAATCTTGGTAAGATATAATAAGAAGATTACATGTACTTATGAGATTGCAAGAAATCCACCTTTGGCTCTTGATAAATCCACAGCCAAACATCCCTTAGGAAAATCCCCACAAGATTTCTTAGTACATTATAAATCCATGTTTTAAGGAAGTGAATCAAGGATAGATTATATATGATACTATAAAGAAGATTGCATGTCCTTTTAAGATTACTACAAATCCTTTCCTTGGCTTTAGAAACTCACGGCAAAACACTCACAACACAATCCATCTAGATCACTCAAAATCCACTAGAACACACACATTCTTATTATATAAGATAAAAATCTAAGTAATGGATCCTCATGATCTTGTGAGATATGTTTGAATTATAATGACATCACAAGGTTAAGCAAATGATCAAAACCTTTCTTTCCTTTTTCCTTTGATGCCGTGAGATATCAAACACACACACATAATTTTTTTTTCAAGTTAAAACTCTACAAATTTACTCATAAACATCCATATTCCAAACCTACATTGTGTGTTTCAAGCTAGGAGCTTAACCACAAAAGAAGAACACACTAAACTCCATCAAAATCAAGCATTGTTAGCTTCCCTAGCCTTGTGTTAGTTGTAAGTATTCTGGATTTTGTTTTGTCTTTAAAAGTTTTTTTTTATTACCTTGAAGCAAGTTGTACAAGGGGTGAACTTGAATAAGCTTTTCACAATAAAACATATGATTTTTAAAGACTAAAATGGTGTTAAGCTAGTGTGAATTAATCAAAATTATAGTGATGGATGTTAAGTATTCTTGTAGTTGTTACTAAGTTCATGAATACCTGAAGAAAATGGTGATTTGAGTATAACTTGTTAATGGAACTTGGATGAAATTAAAAATGATTTTAATCATCTTAACATTAAGATATAAGACTTGTTATAATGATACTTTTGTTAGAAAGTAAGTATTGTAAAATCCACATTAACAAAGTCTACTAGTTTAGTAGAAAATTGTTATTCTTGAAAGATAGAATGGAAAAATGCAACTTTTATAAGTTAAAGGACTATTTTTGTAACTTTAAAAGTTGAGGGACTAAAGATGATATTTTTAGAAACTTGTGTCTAAAAATATAACTATGGAAAGTTCGGTGTCAAAAGTGTAAGTAATAATTTTCCAAGGAAGATTTGGTAAATACTAGTAATTATACACATGTATTTTGTATAAAAGTGTATTTTTATAAAATAGAGGTTTATAAAAATATGGACTTATCTAACATATGGATATATATAAAAACAAAGGTTTTTATAAAAATGTTAAATAAAATAAAAGCTTGGTGGAAACTTATACAAAAATGAACACTTTTATATAAATGGGAATATAAAAGTGTTGGAGCATTTTTATACATAAGTTACCAAGTCTTGTGTTAAAAATACAAAGGTATTTATAAAACTTCCAAGTAATATGTGTAGGAAATTAAAGAGGTGAGTAACTTTCCTAGAATACACATATTGAGAAACTTGGGAAAAATTAACTATATATTTATATATATATATATAAATAAGTTAAGTAATAGGACTTGGACGTGTTAACGAACTAAGACGTAAAAACGGACGGACAAGAAAAGTATCATTACGTCAAGATAAGTATAAATATATTTTAAGGATTAAAATATATGATTTGGGTGAAAAATACATAACACTCTCCTAAGTGTTGGAAAATATTTGTGGGAGAAAAGTAACGTAAATAATCTAACGATTAAACGTTAAACAAGTGTATTGACTTAACAAGGAAAATATATATATATTCGACTCGACGAAATCTTAGTATATTTATTTAATGGGAAAGTAAATATACGGGGAGGTAAGTCGAGTCGAGTGCAGAAAACAATATATATATATATATATATATATATATATATATATATATATATATATATCGAATCGACGAGATCCTAGTGTATTTACTTAATGGGAAAGTATATATACGGTATGGTAAGTCGAGTCGAGCGTAGAAAACATATTATCGAACGACAAGACCTTAGTATATTTATTTGAATGGGAAAATAAATGTACGGTAGAGTGAGTCGTGTCGAATGGTAAAGATATTATTTCGAACGACGAGATCTTAAGTATAATTATTTAATGGAAAAATAATTATACGTTAAGTGAAGTTGAGTCGAGAATAATATACAAGTTAATTAATATTCATGAAAGTATAAATGTAACTTGTAACAAGGGTAATCCATCACCAACGGACCTAGGACATATGTTTAATTAAACGGGGAATTATATGTAAGTGGTGGTGTTGGGAGTTGGGTGTACAACTTGCCGGAAAAGCACACGCTATAGACTTAGTGACTTACACGCACTAGGACATTCGTAGGTGCTTGACCACGGACTTGCTATTCTCTGCTATTTGATTGTACGCTGTACATCAGGTGAGTTTCACGGCCCCATTTTATTGTTTTAACTAGGGGAAAGATATGTTTGTCAAATGTTGTCACATGTTGAAATGTTTTCAAAGGATAAAATGTGATAAGTGGCATGATGAGTACTGGAGAAGTGATCGCCACTCGGGGTTGAGTCCTCTCTTCTGTAACCATTAACTCAGGGAAATGAAACCGAAGGAATATTTGGATAGTACTATTGGTGCCTGACAAGGCCCACCCCTAATCGATAGCGTCGATTATGCATCGGCGTATGCCAGGGGTGCACGTATTCTGAAATTAAGTCGTTGGGTTTCGAGAAACGACTTGGAGCGGGGCATTATTATTAGTCTTGGTTTGGTTATGGGGCTCAAGGTATTGCTCATCATCATAGTTTGTAGGAGCTAGCTACTCCTTACAAAGGCCATAAGTTGTGCAGGTTTCGCACATGTTGTAAAAACGAAATATCGATCGACAAGACCCTGGTATAATTATTTAATGGGAAAATAATTATACGGTAAAGTGATTCGAGTCGATGGTTATGAACATGTTGTTGTTATGAAACTAAAACCTGTGAACTCACCAATATTTTATATATTGACGTCTTTTTAAACATATCTTTCAGGTAACTAAGTGCTGAATAGATATGGGGCCAGTGCGGTGGAATTCGGGATGTCGGATACTGGTCGGGGTTTCATATATTGTTTCCATTGGGTTGGAACATAAACGGAAATACCCCCACATTGAAACTTAATGTTCATTGTTTTATATAATGTTTTGTGCAATATTGTAACGAGATACTCATTATCGACATCCTAATAAATGATCTTTTCTAATTAAATATAGTTTGTGTTAATCTTGACTTTGATATGCTTTCGAGCGTTGCGCCACGTGTTTCCGCCATTGGCGTGGCGTGACAGCTGGTAATAACCATATAATGGTTGTTACACAACATGGCAAGGTTAAGGAGTCCAAAGGTAATTTATTTTAAACTGATGTTATTAATACTTTGTTACTTCATTGTGTTTTAATATATGTATATGTATATGTATATGTATATGTATATGTATATGTATATGTATATGTATATATTTAGATCAATTTATAGTTGAAAGTGACAACTTTGGAACTCGGATGTTTCTGAATGTAGATTTAACTGAGGTGAAGGAGTTAAGGAGGAGGTACAGTGTCGTTTTTTTATTTATTTATAATTAAATTAGAAAATTTTGAATTCTTTTATTAACTCGAGCTATTTTTTTAATCTTATATTGAAACATGGACAAGATGCTGCTTCTACTTCTCAAAAATTACCGTCCGAACACTCTGTTTACCCGTTGCTTCATGAATTCATTGTTGGTTGTGATTATAAACATGTTGACGAGCTTATGGAGATTGATATGGTTATATTATTTTTTAGTTATGATTAATATTTGTTCTTCTTATTACAACTTTTTTCTTAAGTAATAACTTATATATTTTAATTTTTTTTCAGCGAATGTCTTGTGTTGTAGTTGCAACAATAAAAGTTGTGCAAGAAGGCTATGGTTGGTTTTATGATGCGTGTTGCAGATGTTTAGGTAATGTGATTAGTAAATCAGAATTGTTACAGCTTCATGAAAGTGTTACTGAAGAAACTCTCAATCTTCCTGCTTTTGCGTTGTTTTGTTCGAAGTGTGAATGTCTTTGTACGTCTACTGCTACAATGTAATTAGATCTAATTAATTACAGTTTTTTTTACATAAGATGATTGCTTCAAATTATTGGTATGTATGTTTTAGATAACTTTTTCGTATATCTGTTTTAGGTTCAAGGTGCATGTCAGGGTTCAGGATGAGACTAGTAGTGTATCATTTGTGATGTTTGACCGAGATGTTATGAGAGTTGTCGGATCTTCTGCAAGTCGTATAAGAGAAAGGCAGTTGAAACTTGGTGATAGGGAAAGTTTGCCTCAAGAATTGTTTCGCTTGCTTGATAAGATGCTGCTTTTTAAAATTGATGTTTCTGAATACAATCTTACAAACGACTCCCTTGTTTACACAGTATTGAAAATATGTGATAATCCAGTCGTTATTTCTGAGTTAATTGCCGTTAATACTAATGCATATTGTAATGTGGACGAGGTATTAAGTTAAAACCATATTCAAGAATTGGTTATTATCTTTTAGCTTTGAATGCTATCTCAGCAGTTAAATTTTGTATTTTTGTTTTCTATGTACAATCTTTAGGTCAGCCAAGCAGATTTGGAATTCAAGTCTTTTAACCAATCAGAATCTGAGCAGGGTGGTAGTCAACTGATGTTAAAGGTGAGTGTTTTTGTGTAAGTTTCTATTAAATTGTTTGTCAAGCTTTTGTTTCTATTTAACAGATAATTATTTGTTTTTGTCAATTGTTTGAAGGATGTTGTATCTGTTACCGGTGACTCGTCTACTGTTGATGCTGTAATGGATTGTACTATAACTCCCGATGGAAAAAGAGGTTTTGAAGATTTTGATCAACTAAACGTTGGTGAGCTGTCCTCTACATGCAAAGGACCCCGAAAGAAGCGATGTAAACCTAAGAGCTGTCAACTTTTTGAGTAAATGTGTATTTTTGTAGACAAGAATTTATTTATTTTTATAATGTTATTGTATTAAACTTTTCTTTTATATCAGCTGGAAACCTTACTTTTCAGTATAGATAGTCTGTTAAGTAATATCTGTTTTGATGAATTTCCTATTAATCAAAGACTGTTGTGCCATAATGTGAAATTATCAAATATATAAGTGCTACTCAGTATCATCAGAAATATAACATATTCTGTTTAAACAGATCTTATATTTATTGTAAGTCAATATTACCAGAAATATAACAGATGTTATTTAAACAGATGTTATCTAAATTGTCATTGTTTACCATCTGTTGGCCTATCAACTGTTAACTATTCAATAAACTGTTGTTATTAGGCTCTTCCTTTTCTTTTGCTGATTCTGATGGATTACTTTTCCCGATCATTTCCCCCAATCTGTCTCTCATAAGATCATCTATTGAGAACATAGTTTTTTGTTTTTTGTTCTTTGGAGTTGGTTGGTCTTCATCATCATAATTTGGCTTTGGTGGCAGAGTTGGATCAACTTTCCTTCGTTCCTCAAGCTTTTCGTAAAACTCCATAACTGTTGATTCCTTCCAGTGACAAACTTGTGACATCATTCCATAACCAGCATCCACCAACTCCTGTCTTTTTCTTTTTAACTTTAAAAGTCTTTTAGGGTCACTTTGTTTTCCCTTCTTCCAATTTGGTGGAGTTTGTTTCTGGTTTGGGTTTTTAGTCATCTGTTTAATTCTATTAAGTTCATTCTTCAATGAGTCAGAATCCCAACCGGCAAATAGACTTTTAGTGGCTTTGTAAGTTTTGGTGTTCATTATTTCCTCAAGATATCCTTCTCTGAAAATCTTTTCCGCATCAGAATCAGGTTCCCTGTCAGACACTTTCTTCGACAGGTTGCTTGAGTATTCTTCTAAAATTGCTAATTTACTTACTAAATCCTGCATTATTAGTTGGGTTTCCCTGTCATCTTTTCCTACACTTTTCTACTTTAAAAGGATGTCAATCTGTTTCTCTTTCAACTCGATAAACTTCTTAAAATTCAATGGCTTTTCAAAACCTTCCAGAGACGGGAAAGACCGTGACAATGGATCATATGTTGAGTAAAAAGAGTCTATCTCAGGTTTGACTGATTCTAAGTCAAGTACACGTTCTGAAAGGCCTTCTGGTACTCTGAAGATACATGCTTCATCTATGGTCGGCACATTACTTTGGACATTTTCAATTGGAACAGATGTTGTTTCGATTGTTGTTTGGGCTGGTAATTTTGTTGTTTCTTGGTTATCAGTGTTTATAGGGAATGTTAGGTTTTCTTTGCCATGTTTTCCATGTACTTTTCTTCTTTTTGAGCAGCCTATATCATCCTCTATCATTTGCAGCTCTTTTCATTTTTTAATCAATGCGACATCTTTGGCTTCTCGCTCCTTTTTCGCTATCAACTTATTTAACAGCTCTGTTTCTGCCTTTTGGTTTGCACTTTCATCAACTCTCTTCTCTAAAGCCACTGTAGATTGATGCTCAACAGTGCTTATGACTGGAACAGATCCTTGATTATCAGCTGTTTGCACATTAGCAGGGTTTGATGTCTTTGTTTGTGCTTTCTTGTCAGGTGGTTGGTTTATTAATTTCTCCTGGCGTTTCTTCTTCTTTTTGGCATCATTGTTATTTTCTGAATCTTCTTCATAAATTATTGTTGGGGCAGAGCTAGTGGTCTGGAGAAGATGGTTTTTGTTGGCCTTGATGTCAGCTTGAGTATCTTTGTATCTAGCATCCACCATATTTCTTATCAATGCCATGTGAGAATTATGATTAAAGTCTGCCATTTCTCTGTGAGTTTGGATCATTGGGACAACGAATTCCTATATGTTACTGGCAATAGATGCTGGTGTGCCACTGTAGAAGTCAATCATTTCTTGCATTGAAGATTCAAGTTTGTTGATTCTCTACGTCAATTCTTGATCTTCGAAGTCATCCGATTCATTAATAGGATTATCAGAAATCCTAGCAGATGTGTTTGTGGTATTTGTTTCAATGACCACAGTTGAGTCAGTGTCAAAAGATGTGGATGTTCCTTTTTCTTGCTTCTTTGGACTTTCAACTGGTACAGAGTCATCAGGTATAGTGTCAACAGTTGTTACCTTCTCAGTTTCAACTGGTACAGAATCATCAGGAAATGGTATCTGCCTGAGGTTGTGTTTTCATTCTTTCGGTCTTTTTGGATTTAGCATTATTTGTTGCCTTTCCTCTTGTGTTTTCTATGGACAGCAGTAGTAGCAGTTTTTGTAGTATCTTGGACAGCAGTAGTAGCAGTTGTTTCAGAAACAGGTGTTGCAATGACAGATGTTGAAAGTGCACTTTCTTTGCTTTTAAATTGTAACATTTTTGTGAATGTTTTTTTGTGACAAGCTTTAAATTGTAGTAGGTTTACCTTTTTTAAAATTCTATTCAGTCAAAAGGTTTTCAAGTAGAAGCTTATCAGTCGTTGATACAGTAGGAATGACTTACTGTTAGTAGATTTCATGCCTTTCAAATTCCGAATTAAATTTGAGAATATAGCCTTCGATAAATTGTAATCATTTTTTGTTAAAATTGCATACCCAAGATACTGAATGCTCGAAGGTATTTATTTAAAAGAAGTTGTCTTTGCGGATAAACAAATAAGAAGTGTATGGAAGAAAAACTTCATTGCTGGGGAAAATCGGGTTTCATTATTGTTGCCCTAGTCGCTGTTCCTGCATACCCCCTTTTAGTAAACTCTGCATTGAGTTCATCTTTCAAGAAAGAGACTTTACCTTGCAAGTCGTTTATTGAAAATGTTGTTGAGATGGATTCTTCGGTGATCTGAATATCTGTATCTCCAATTTTTGAAACAATCTGTTTATCATCATTTAAAAGTTTTGCGTTCACCCAGAATTCTTTTAGAGTTTCCACATATATTGGTGCGTCGGCGTTGAGAATTGTTAGGTATTTCGAATCTGTCAAAATATCTATTATTGAATGAAATTGTGGGTTATCCTCTGTTTTAACCAAGTATGGTAGATGGTTATGAGGGCTTTTTAATTGAAGATCCATGCTAAAGATTGAACAAGATGATCTAAAATCTATTTAGGTTGTGGAAGAGGGAAAATCGTCTTTGTGTATTTAAAACTCAACTAGCCTCCCTCCGGCCTCTTCCCACCCTCGCCACCGTGTCTCGTTCGGTTCTCCCATTAGCTTCTGTCTTTATCTACCCATTGACAAGGTAGATGATAGACTAAACAACCATCGCCCGCTAAACCATCGGAGAACCACCACCTGCTCCAACAGTAACCGACGTTACTTAACCTCTGCAAACCGTAACCCCACTTAGCTCTTTTCGTGTACCAGTCTTGCTTTAGCACCACCTGCACGCACCACACGACAGCCCCAGACACCAGCATCTTTTTTACATTATGGTCGTGCCGTATCTTATAGATACACTTTGGAGAGAGGCTACAGAAACATGACATAGAGTCAAAATGAAAAAAAAAAAAATAAAGATGGAAGCAAGGATCTAAAAGGGATAACGTATGGATGATGCAAAAGGATGGGCACGTATTAAAAGTGAAAAAAATATAGGTAAGACTGAAGGCACACGTCACTCGCACCGACGTTAGCGTTTAGTATATATATAAATAAGACAGTGTTACTTTTCTTTTTGAGGAAGAAAAGAATGAAAAACGGTTGCTGATATGGCAAAAAATCTGTTTTTGTAAAATGACGTGGCATATATCTGACGGAAAATTTTTAAAGTCAACATCTGTATCATATACTAACTCTGTTTTTTTTATTGTATTGTTGAACAGTCAACAGATCTTTCTGAAACAGTTTCATATACAGTAAATAGATGATACGTTTCAACAGTGGTTGACTTTTGGTGAAGCAGATGGTTATTTATATAAAAATGTATAATATGAAGTTTAATTAGTAATATTAACTTATTTATACAAGTTTAAAACAGTGTAATACAATAAATAGAAGATATGATTCAACAATGGTTTACTTTTGTTAAAGTAGATGATTATTTGTATAAAAACGTATAATATGAAGTTTAGTTAATAATATTAAGTTATTTATAGAATTTGTAAAATTAATTGAACAAAATATTGATCATATTATATTGTATTCTAAATTTTCTATTGTTTTGATTATTAATTATAAAATCTAAGGTATTTGATCTTAGTGTTGAAGTTAGGTAATAATTATAAAAATATAAAAATTTATATAATATCAAAATATCTCTTGCTGAAAAAATATGTTATTTACCCTTTTTTGTCAAAAAAATAATAATAATAATAATAACATTTATAACAAGTGTTCAATATTTTCCCGCCCAAATTTAAATCTTTGAGGCAATGTTTAAAGTTAATATAGAAAATTATTTTTCTTTAATTATTATTTAGGTATAATGATAACATATAGCTTCTCTTATAAGCTATATCTAAAAGTAAATTAAATATTATTTTATTATAGTCCTTTAAAAAAAAAAAAAAAAAAAAAAAAAGAGAGAAGTTTACGCTATAAGTTTTCCTTCAAGCGTTCATTATAAACTTCCCTTTATTTATATTGGACTGTGTAATGAACTATTTGTTTATTGAACGTTTGTAAGTAACTTCATTGGAGCTCCTACTTTCAATAGTTATCAAGGTTTAATTATTTTTTCTAACAATACTATGTTTTTATTTATAATTTATAGTTTATAATTATGTAAATTTGTATTGAAAGTATAAGCTTCAGTGATGTTTCTTATAAATTTGTATTGATAGATAATATTTTGGTCGTATTTTTTTAATAGACATATATACTTTTTATCCTTTCAAGAAAAACAAAATTACATCAAAATATCTGCCAGACGGGCAACAAGCTGCGCTGGCACCCCTTTGTGAATAACAAATCCTAATCTACTAAAAACATAAAGCTGGCCACCCGGAGTCGAGAACCTTCTAAAATATTAATTAAAATAAAATACGTAAGTTAATGTTTTCAAAAAAAAATAAAATACTTTAAAGTTAAGGACTTTAGTTATGAAGTTGGAATTATTTATGTAAATATAGCTTATAATGTTACTTTAATTTTAATAATATTTAATTTTAATTCTGTAATAAATGATTTTGTTACCTGTCAAATTTATATTTGAAAATTAAATTTACAAATAAATTGTTTATTCACTTTCACTCTATAAATGAAGTCAAATATCAATCTTCCTTTCTCAATCTTATATGCCTTCAAGTTTTTTTCAATTTCAAAGTCTATATCACTTACTTATAATGATATTACGATCAAATTTCCTTCCATCAATATTTTAAAAGATTCTTACAATCAAAGGAAAAACCATTATTAACAATCCATCTGCAGTGAACTTCGGATTGTTGTATTTTGAAGATTCTTACAGTAAAAGAAAAACATCAATTTGTTAGTACTTCATGTAAATCCTGTTTATGAAGGCCTGTTGGGTTTTTAATGTAGGTGCAACAGAACTTAAAGACCGACGTTCTTTTTGGTTGAGTGTTTGTTTTGAATTCCGTTTCAAGAAGATCATTCTTTAGTATTTTTTGTTAGAGGCGTACTTTTATTTTTATTGATACTTTTTTTTTACTTTGTTAACTTTATTGTTGTAAATTTATTAATTGAAATCAAAGTAGTTTTTTAATAATATTTATATTAAGAAAACCGTTCGAGGGATTATCGATATGTCAATTTATGTTTCCATTGTTGTAAAACCCTTAAGTATTAAATATCCGTTTACTTTTATAAACTGATTTCGTGACACAAAATGTCACACCCTCAAATTTCCACATGCGGGGTTTTACCGCGAGGCGCGTGACACACCAGGATCCAAGTCAACGGTCACAATAAACGACATCTATATGATAAGAAAACAACGTAAACTACCATTGAGTTTCAAAACCGTTCTAACACAGCGGAAGCAAAATGTATTATTACAACTTAAAAGTAAAACTCAAAGTCTGAAATGTTTAACAAAACATGCATATGATCCCTAGACGCCGTGAGACTCTGTGCGCCTATACTCAATGCTGCTACCTTAGCGACCTGAGAAAACATGCCAAAAAGACGTCAACATATAATGCTGGTGAGTTCATAGGTTTTAAGTTCACAAAGCGTTTCAAGCGTAAAGAGTTTCATCTCAAAAGTACCAAGTATGCAAAACCTTAAGTAAATAACAAGCGTTTCCTTACTACTATGACTGTGTTGCCGAAACCATTACTGACAAGCGTTGCGTGTGTTGCCGCCCGTGTTTGAGTTGCCGAAAATAGAGACAATATGCACCCGCCCGGCTCCCAGCCGTCGAGTGGGGTTCGTCAATCCCAATAGATCTATCCACATTTCCCCCGTTGTGCCCCGCACATTCATGGTTTTTATTAGGGACTTAGCGTTGCGTTTTCTTCGTATAGTAATTTAAAACAAGTGTTGCATTTCCAAAAGCGTTGCGTTTCCAATAGCGTTGTGTTTCAAAAGCGTTGCGTTTCATAAGCGTTGTGTTTCAAAAGTGTTGTGTTATAAAACATAAGCGTTGTGTTTGTTAAAACGTGTGGCATGCTTCTCCCCCGAGAAAAAGTGTATAAAATATGAGCCGTGAAACTCACCTTAGAGTGCGTCTTCTGATAACTAGAATTCCAACACGTGTATGATAATCCCAACTAATGACAACCTATCAATGAGTTTACATAAGTGTGATGACTATTAACCCGAAGGTTAACTAGTCCCCGATTGTCCAGATCTTGACTACGTGTGTTAAAAAGTGTGTTTAAACGTTAACCGGACATCCCAGACCGACCCGACATCCCGTTGGTGACCTATTACATCAATTAGTCTTGCACATAAGTTTCAAGCATAAAACACTTAGTTTGCATCAAAAATCTCATTCCGGACATCAGATGGTCGAATGTGGTTTTTCCCATTTCCACGTTCGCCCGTTTGAGCCACGTTCGCCCGTTTGAGCCACGTTTTGTTCCACGTTCGCCCGTTTGAGCCACGTTCGCCCCGTTTGAGCCACGTTTTTGTTCCCCGTTCGCCCGTTTGAGCCACGTTCGCCCGTTTGAGCCACGTTTTGTTCCACGTTCGCCCATTCGAACCAATTTTATTCCACGTTCGCCCGTTTTCATCAGCATTTTATAAAACGCACCAAAACGCATCTAAACGGTCTGAAAACATCAAGAAACATCACCAATCACAGCAGTCAACTATCATTAACATATTCCTACAAAACCCTACCAATTTTATCCCAAAATCCGTCCGTTTTACAAGTTACCCGAAATAGCAAATTATGGAGATATCACATCAAACGCATGCAATCTTTACCCAATTAGGAAACTTTCTAAAATCAATCAATAACCAACTTAATATACTCAGATTATCACGAACAAGAAACCCCCAATCATATCCTTATCACTATCATCATGAACAAGCCCTAGATCTAACCCAAAATCCCCAAAATGATCAAAACATCATCAATAATCAATTGTAACCTATCTAAATCATAAATCATCATCAATAACAGTCCTAGATCATTGTTATAACATCTATACAGTAATCAATCAGCAAACAATACATAACACCACATAAAACACTATTAACACATGTTAATTTGTATGAAAACTCATTGTTTATGAATAGGTTTTGTTTAGAAAGATATTAGGAAGGTTTTTATACATGAAAACATGTTTGAATCAGATCTGGACTCTTGGGGTTTAATGAAAACAAATTGAAATGCTTTAAAAATGATTTAGAATGAAGAACACACCTTAGATCTTTGTGTAGAAGATGTTTGTAGGTTAGATTATAGAAAACAAGGGAAAAAACTCCTTCCCCAATGTTTAAAGTTGCTAGAGAGTGTTTAGAGGCGTTTAGGGTTTGTGAAATGGTGAAAAATGACAAAGTGTGGTATTTATACTATGTCCACATTCGCCCTTTCACCTGGGCGAATGTACCCTCCTTCGACCCTTTCACATGGTCGAATGTACCCTGACTTGGTCGAATGAAATTCTTTCAATTCCATATCCCAGGTTCGCCCCTTTTACAAGGGTCGAACCAGGAGTATTGTCCAGGTTCGCCCATTCGATTGGTCGAACCAGGACTCACGTTTTTCTAGTTTTCCAATTTGTCGTGTTTAACGTATTTTAACGCACCCTAGCATACAAGCATGGAACCTTAGTCTATGTTTAACATATTTAAGCACGGATGATTATCTACACACCATTTAAACACATCTAAGCATATAATTAGTCTACACATACACTTAATTAGTTTATGTAGTTCACTATAACCTGGCTCTGATACCAATATCTCACACCCTCAAATTTCCACATGCGGGGTTTTACCGCGAGGCGCGTGACACACCAGGATCCAAGTCAACGGTCACAATAAACGACATCTATATGATAAGAAAACAACGTAAACTACCATAGAGTTTCAAAACCGTTCTAACACAGCGGAAGCAAAATGTATTATTACAACTTAAAAGTAAAACTCAAAGTCCGAAATGTTTAAGAAAACATGCATATGATCCCTAGACGCCATGAGACTCCGTGCGCCTATACTCAATGCTGCTACCTTAGCGACCTAAGAAAACATGCCAAAAAGACGTCAACATATAATGCTGGTGAGTTCATAGGTTTTAAGTTCACAAAGCGTTTCAAGCGTAAAGAGTTTCATCTCAAAAGTACCAAGTATGCAAAACCTTAAGTAAATAACAAGCGTTTCCTTACTACTATGACTGTGTTGCCGAAACCATTACTGACAAGTATTGCGTGTGTTGCCGCCCGTGTTTGAGTTGCCGAAAATAGAGACAATATGCACCCGCCCGGCTCCCAGCCGTCGAGTGGGGTTCGTCAAGCCCAATAGATCTATCGACATTTCCCCTGTTGTGCCCCGCACATTCATGGTTTTTATTAGGGACTTAGCATTGCGTTTTCGTCGTATAGTAATTTAAAACAAGTGTTGCGTTTCCAAAAGCGTTGCGTTTCCAATAGCGTTGTGTTTCAAAAGCGTTGCGTTTTATAAGCGTTGTGTTTCAAAAGCATTGCGTTTCAAAAGTGTTGCGTTATAAAACATAAGCGTTGTGTTTGTTAAAACGTGTGGCATGCTTCTCCCCCGAGAAAAAGTGTATAAAAGAGGGGCCGTGAAACTCACCTTAGAGTGCGTCTTCTGATAACTAGAATTCCAACACGTGTATGATAATCCCAACTAATGACAACCTATCAATGAGTTTACATAAGTGTGATGACTATTAACCCGAAGGCTAACTAGTCCCCGATTGTCCAGATCTTGACTACGCATGTTAAAAAGTGTGTTTAAACGTTAACCGGACATCCTAGACCGACCCGACATCCCGTTGGTGACCTATTACATCAATTAGTCATGCACATAAGTTTAACACATAAGTTTCAAGCATAAAACACTTAGTTTGCATCAAAAATCTCATTCCGGACATCAGATGGTCGAATGTGGTTTTTCCCATTTCCACGTTCGCCCGTTTGAGCCATGTTCGCCCGTTTGAGCCACGTTTTGTTCCACGTTCGCCCGTTTGAGCCACGTTCACCCGTTTGAGCCACGTTCGCCCGTTTGAGCCACGTTTTGTTCCACGTTCGCCCATTCGAACCAATTTTATTCCACGTTCGCCCGTTTTCATCAGCATTTTATAAAACGCACCAAAACGCATCTAAACGGTCCGAAAACATCACGAAACATCACCAATCACAGCAGTCAACTATCATTAACATATTCCTACAAAACCCTACCAATTTTATCCCGAAATCTGTCCGTTTTACAAGTTACCCGAAATAGCAAATTATGGAGATGTCACATCAAACGCATGCAATCTTTACCCAATTAGGAAACTTTCTAAAATCAATCAATAACCAACTTAATATACACAGATTATCACGAACAAGAAACCCCCAATCATATCCTTATCACTAACATCATGAACAAGCCCTAGATCTAACCCAAAATCCCCAATATGATCAAAACATCATCAATAATCAATTGTAACCTATCTAAATCATAAATCATCATCAATAACAGTCCTAGATCATTGTTATAACATCTATACAGTAATCAATCAGCAAACAATACACAACACCACATAAAACACTATTAACACATGTTAATTTGTATGAAAACTCATTGTTTATAAATAGGTTTTGTTTAGAAAGATATTAGGAAGGTTTTTATACATGAAAACATGTTTGAATCAAATCTGGACTCTTGGGGTTTAATGAAAACGAATTGAAATGCTTTAAAAATGATTTAGAATGAAGAACACACCTTAGATCTTTGTGTAGAAGATGTTTGTAGGTTAGATTATAGAAAACAAGGGAAAAAACTCCTTCCCCAATGTTTAAAGTTGCTAGAGAGTGTTTAGAGGCGTTTAGGGTTTGTGAAATGGTGAAAAATGACAAAGTGTGGTATTTATACTATGTCCACATTCGCCCCTTTCACCTGGGCGACTGTACCCTCCTTCGACCCTTTCACAGGGTCGAATGTACGCTGACTTGGTCGAATGAAATTCTTTCAATTCCATATCCCAGGTTCGCCCCTTTTATAAGGGTCGAACTAGGAGTATTGTCCCGGTTCGCCCATTCGATTGGTCGAACCAGGACTCACGTTTTTCTAGTTTTCCAATTTGTCGTGTTTAACGCATTTTAACGCACCCTACCATACGAGCATGCAACCTTAGTCTATGTTTAACATATTTAAGCACGGATGATTATCTACACACCATTTAAACACATCTAAGCATATAATCCACCATACGACGATTAGTCTACACATACACTTAATTAGTTTATGTAATTCACCAACAACGGGACTCGTATTGTGTGTGTGTGTGTGTGTGTGTGTGACTAACCCAATGATCTCCCGAATCATTGGACCCTGGACAATACAGACTGTGTTCCGACTCTACTGACCCGTCAAGTATGTTTAATAAACGTTTTTCGCTAAGGTAGACTTATGTGTTTATAAAATGTTGACCCAAACATGCCGGGTGTCACACAAAAGATGTTACTAAGCAATTTTTTTTACATCTAAAAAGTTTCTGTAATTTAAGTTTATAGTAATACTTTAATTACAAATTTAATCGTGTAATAAAATTATCGTGAAGGTTGTGAAAATTTTCTTCTTTTTACAGGTTATAGAAACTATTTGTAAATAGTGTTCTAGTTTTGTTTGACAACAACTGTTGAAAACTCAACAGCTGTTATAAACAGCAAAGAAAGTAATGATTACGATTTTGAATTTAGTTTATTAACAATATTATTTTATTATTATTGTTCTGTTGCATTTGTTATTCTTTTTATAATAAATAAATAAATAAATAATAAATGAAAATGCCCAAAATAATGATTACGTTTTTGAAGTTACTTAGGAAGTTTAAGAATTTAATATTTTTCAATTAAAGTCAAATTCATAATGCATATACATAAATTATATAATTATATTTATTATTTTTAGTTCTATATATAAGAAAATAAAAACAACCGTTTTTTTGACGGTTTTTTGCTTCTACAGATTTTTTTGTAACAACAATTGTTTTTACTTTCAACTAATTTTATAAAACACGCAAAATAATGATTACGATTTTGAAGTTTCTTTATTGACATAACTATTTTATTATTATTTTTTTTTGTGATAAAATATAGTTTCGTTTTTTTAAGTTGTAACATATATGTAAAAAAGTTCACATTATTTATAATCAAATGAGTATAAATAAAATACTTTTTGTTGTTTAATAAAAATAATAAACAAATTATGATAATATGTAAATTTGTGGTAATATTTTTTAGTTCTTTAACAATAGTAAAATAAAGTACATCTATCATTAATGAGTGTCGTATTTTGCAAGTTTCTATCTATTTGCTTTATTTGAATATAGATGTTCTGATAAAATTATAAATTCTCGAGCTTTTGTAATTATGAATTTGAAAAGACTAATATTGTTTAAAACATTATTTTATTAGTTTATTTTTTGTGATTGAAAAGACTAATAGTTTTTTTGCCTACATTGGAAGCGTCGACAAACGCAACAATATTCATTTGAAACAGATGTTATAAAAAGTCTCTACATCTAAACCCATTTTACTAAACACAAATTCGCTTGAAACAGATGTTATAAAAATTAGCAAAAAAGTAATTATTACGATTTTGAATTTTCTGTTTTAATATTATATTATTATTATTATTATTATTATTATTATTATTGATGTTGTAATTGTCTTTCATTATATAAATAAAAAGTCCCAAAGTAAGTCTCAATGTTAGATTTAATTGAAATCGAACTGATAAAGTTGAAAAGCAACTTTACGAATATTTACTATATTCACCCTATAAATGTAGACAAGTTCGCAATATTCATTTACCATCTTTAAACGTGGAAGAATTCTCAATATTCGTTTAACTATTGTCACATACGTGTTTCCATCCCATATTCTTCAGATATCTTTCCACAAATTTTCGAAAGATTCTTACAATCAAAGGAAAATAGATTCCCTATCAAACTGAAACATCAATCCATTATTGTTATATATTATTCATCAGCATCATGTTCCTATTTTCAATCTTTAGTGTTTTAGAGTTGGATGATATTTAAATACGAGCTGTCTTCATCGACTGGTTTTCATTGTTTTGTTTGTAGTATTGTTTCGATCATGCTGGAAAGAAAGTTCATTTTTTACTATTTGGTTATTAGAAGACTTTTTTATGTTTTCTTGTATTTTTATGTAGTTTGTAAACTCAAATATTTAACTCAAATTATCCAATTGTATTCAATATAGTTGAATTGTATAACATTGTTAAATAGAAGAAAAAAATATTGAACAAACGGTTGAAAACCACAAATTAATTATTGAAATATATTTTGTATTATTATTTGCTCTAAATACAAATTTGAGTATAATAAAACTGAATACTTATATCAATATATAGTGTTAAAATCAGTAGATGATTTATATTTAAACAAACATTAAAAATGTAAATTTATATTTTTATGTTAATAACTGTTTGAAACCAATCGCTAGTAAATGCTCCAAAACTTTTTGTATGCGTATGTATGGATCGTATAACAACAAAGAATGATCAAACAAGTTAGTTTTAGGTGCGGAATCCCTAAAACAATCACAAAATAATAGTCAAACAGATCAAAACAAGCAAATCATCATTTTCAAAAGCTTTTCATTAATTATAAACTCAATTACACGTTTAAAGATGGATACAAACAGGGTAAGAACGTGAAAAGAGCTAAATAAACTTCTAGAGAGAATATCAGAAAGTGGAGGGAATAATATGACAAAAAGTTACATTAAAAAAACAAGCTTGACTATTTATAGACTGCACATTCGCCCAAATGGTTTGTGCGAATGTGCAGGTTCGACCAAACCAACTGGTCGAACCAAGCTATACAATAAACATTAATCCCATTCGACCAAAACTTCCTCCTTCGCACCTTCTGTTCTTCCTTCGACCAAACATCATGCTTCCTTCGCACCTACAAAACCTCCTTCGCACCTTCGACATTCATCAAAATATGTTTATTGTTCAATCCGAAGCACTAGTCACACAATTGCATCTACAAACTCCCCCTCGACTATTGCTTGGATTGATGTCGACGTTGTTCGTCCATTCTGATGTTCATCAATCTGATATGTCGTTGAATCTTCTGTTCTTTAGTCAAAACCGGTTCCTGAAATTGCTTTGGCTTCGTCTTTTTCAATTCAGGCACATTTTGCTTCTCAACAAACTTCCCGAGCTTCTCATCATAGTCACAACCAACATTAATGTCATACGCAAAGCACAAAAATACCACACGTTGGTATTTTCCTGCTTGCTCAGCATCCTTCACTTCAGAATAGATCGGATTGTAAAACAACATTATTATATCCTCATGTGAACAATTGATTAACCACATGGGATCAAAAATGTGTATCTTTTTGTAGTTCTTCTCTCCGTCTTTCAGTATAATCACAGCCTCTGCTATCTTCCAATCGTAATACCACCAAATGAAATCTTTAGCGAAGTGTTGTGGAATTGGCAACAAAGGAATCTTTTTCAACACTCGCGGTGGTTTATACTTTAACGTCACCTTGGGCATACCTGTAATCTGATCAATATCCTTTTTATGAACAATTCGTTTCGGATATTGTGGTTCAAACAAATCCCACTTGGTTCGGCTTTCTCTCGTTATCTTTTCAGCAAAGTAGGTAATCTGACTATTTGACGCTCCCGATAAACGGTGACGGCAAATATCACGAATTGCCCAATAGGGGAGAGTCTTCAAATGATGAAACTTATCGAAATATAAGATCCCCTTCTCCCACTTCACTGCAATGCATCTCAATTCTTTAACAAACTTCCAGGCCAATGCACGACCTTTAAAAATACCACTATGAAGTTTGTAAAAGCTTCCTTGTATTTCAGCTTTCGGACGATTATTCTCTTTTTCTTTCAATTTCCTCAAGAATTCTTTCAAACTCTCCGATTGTTCGAACCGTGGTTTGTCATGCCCTTTGAAAATTTCATCTTCAAATACTTTACTCTTCTCTTTTGCCAGTTTCTCGGCTTGGTTTAGCACTTCATCTGAGAATCCAGGAAATCCACAATCTTGATTAGTCTTGAAGTATTGTGGATACTCCTCACTCGTTATGTCTTCCATTTCAACATCCTCAAAAGCAGGAACATCACGGTCATCAGAATGATTCCCGGCTTCCTTCTCAGGTATCTTTGGAATGAAATTATCAGCAAGCAATTCTTCCAAAGTCTTTCCCACCTGTTTAGCTAAACCCTCAAGTATCTCTTTAGAAATCACCGCAGAAACCTTTCCATCTTCAAGATCAGGGTCATCAAACTCCAATTCAAACAGTTTATTGCTCGATTCGAATATTTCTGGAAATCTGCTAGTCATGTCAATCGTCCAGACTCGATCTGTGAGCATCTGGCGATACATGTTCTTGTCTTCTTCAGATAACGACTGCAGTTTCTTATTCCAGAATATATCGTCATCCACATTTTCTCCTGGAGTCTTAGAGCTCGACTCTCCACCCTTACTTGAATCACGCTTTTCGTATGTGAACTTTTCAGCGTTATCATCATCATCATCATCACTACTATCAAAAGCAGAGCTGTTTCCATCACTCGATCCACCATCTGAACCTCCATTATCTCCATCATCTTTCTTCTTCTTCTTTTTAGTATCATTTCCTGCATCTTCATCAAGTTCTTCATCTTCTTCTTCGTCAGATGGTTCAAAATCGACCTGTTCTTTTTCTCTTTCCTTATCTTCTTCACCAGCTTGAATTTGAGGAGCTCGAGAGTACAAGTCTTTGATCAAATCATCCATATGCTTATTACTCTTCTTCAACTGTTTGTTCTCCTCTTTCAAGACAATAATTCTTCTGGTGTTTCATTTCTCGTGCTTCAGCAACTTCTAGTTCTCTCTTTTCAACCTCTTGATAGTTTTCTTCAAAACTTCATTATCATCATGGGATGTGACTACGACTTCCAACATCTTTTGATCATTTGTCTTCAATTGCTCGATCTCAGTTTGCTGTTTGTTAATAATACTCATCATCTCAGACAATCTTTGATTTACAGCACTCATGATATCACTATCCACTGAAACCTTTTTCTTCATAGGTGGTTCAACAACATCAGGCAGTTTGCCTTTCCTAATCTTCTTGAGCACATTATCTAATGCTTTGTTAAACTGATCAACAGGTAAATCTTCACTCTGTTGTGTGCTCGAAGTAGTCGCAGTCTTTTGTTTCTTTTGTGCTGGTGCAGTAACCGGTGACTTAGAACTAGAAACTGGTGGAAGTTTCTTACCAGCTATAAGCGATTCAATCTCCTTCTTTCTCTTTATACTTGGTTTCTCTGGTTTCTTCTTCTTTGACTTATCAGCTTGTACAGGAGAACCAGGAAAATCTTCTTCAGCATTCAAAATCATTTCATCATCATCAACAGGAATTGGACTCTTATTTCCTTGATCTTCAACATTCTGACTAGCAGACACACCAGCCTCAGTGGCCTTGGGCGTGGTGGTCTTTAGCGTTTCAGTCTCCGAGTCCCAATGTTCATCTTCTAGCGTCTCTTCTGAATCAATCGACGCTTCATCTACAATATGCAAACCTTTCTTTGCCATCGTCTTGTTTCGCCTTGGTGTGCTTTTCTTCTTCTCTTGTTCAGTTGCAACCTCTACTCTTATCTATTTCTTCTTAATCTTTCCACTCTTGGCACCGACATTCACAACCTGTCTTTGGCGTTTTGCATCAGGATCAACAGGATGTAATGGATTATCAGGATCAGAATCACTGTTTGTATGTCTCACAAGCCCTTCACCTGGATCTTCATAATCTATTCTTGCTAGATGTCCAAATAAACGCCTTACTGGTGGACGTTCATTGACTGACAATCCTTTATACGCCTTCATTCTAGCAAGTGTATTAAGCGACATATGTTCTTGAACAACTATGTGCTTAGGATCTCTTTTCAAATCTTTATACTTGTTGTCAAACACCATCTGGAGGAAACGAGGATATAGTAGAATTTTCAAATTCCTCGTGCCGTTTACAGGCTCTAGCAAATGTTCCATCAGCATGCCTGAAACATTGAACGGTTTGTTTAACACCAAGGCAACCATCATAGAGCTGATACTTTTGCGCATTAAGTCATATCCTCCAGCTGCAGATCCGAAGACATGTATCAAAACGTGTGCCAAATATTTGAATTGAGGGCACAATTTTCCCTTGTGCAATGAACCGTCAGTGATTGGTCCATTGTATTTCATTCTCAGGAAACACTTTCGCTGATCCATGAAACTAAACTCCTTAGGATCTGTCTTCTCATCTTCTAAGTTCAACGCTTCTCGTAGATCCTGCTCACAAACAATAACTCTCTGACCTTGGATCTTGCTAGTCAAGCACGACTCGCAATTCCAGAAATCAAGCTTCGCTCCAGACCAGAATTCTTGCATCATGTCTCGGTAAATACTCGTCGGTGTAGCAATCGCATCTATCACCCTGCATCTCTTCAAGAACTCAATGATTCCGACAAATTCTGTGTGCTTCTTAACTTCTCCAAGGTATGCACAGCAATTATGTGCATTCTCGAAGGCTAAAGGCTCTTCAGGAATTGTCTTGGCAGGTTGTGAGGATGATCCAGCTTGCTCAGTCGTCTTCTCCTGCTCAGACATGATTAATTCTGCAAAACAAAACAAAGACACATGTTAAAAAATCGACAAAAATTCAAACATTGAAAATTTTGGTAATTAACATTCTCATTCGCCCAAACGGGGTACGAATGAGAAATCCATGGTACGAATGAGAAAAATAAATGGTACGAAAGTATCAATTTCTGGTAAAAAGTTTCATTCGCCCAACATTTCTTCATTCGACCAGTTGGTTATCTCCTTCGCCCATTCGAAAGGGTCGAAGGAGTTAGTTCTTATTTTGAATTTTCAATTTTGAAATTAAAGGATTCTGAACATGTTCTTTTGATTGGTATTGCACCTAACAATGCCGATCAACTAATTAAAACCAACAGTTTTATCTAAATCCCATTTTTTCTGTGTTTTCTTATTAAACCTAGGTTTCGAACTACAATACTGATCAATTGCAACAATCTACTGTATTAGAAACCTTGGTTTATGATTATTCTCCCCCTAAAACATAGAAATAATGAATCCCTACAATCAATTTTGACAATGAACTAGTTAATATCAATTTTAAAAAATTAGGGCTCGAAACAACAAAACAGTGATTAATCCATGAATCCTGA
Organism: Ambrosia x helenae; assembly: GCA_030844895.1. Taxonomy (NCBI): domain Eukaryota; kingdom Viridiplantae; phylum Streptophyta; class Magnoliopsida; order Asterales; family Asteraceae; genus Ambrosia; species Ambrosia x helenae. The sequence continues at coordinate 78,564,911 of CM061232.1, forward strand.
ATGTTAACCTGTAAAAGATAGTGGAAAAGAATCAGTAGAATGTGACGATCACAATGGTATGATTTAAAATAACAGGGCAACAAGGTGAGGTTAGAGTGAAATTATTGAAGAATTTTTGAATAGGTTCGAATGAGACAGGAATGGTATATATAGGCACACTCCTTCGCCCATTCTATACGTACGAAAGAGAAACTTTTGTCTCCTTCGACCCTAGTGAAAGGTTCGAATGAGCCAAAAGGGTTCGAATGAAACATATGATCAAGAACACTCTCCTTCGCCCGTTTAAAACATACGAAGGAACATGAAAAATCCCACATTCGACCAACCGAATGGGCGAATGAGAAATGGGATTTTTTATAAATTTTCCAAATCTCAAAAACAAGTTCCGGTCCAATTATTTTCCAACTTTTAAGCATCCAACATTCATATTTTCAAATTTAAAAAGTTACAAAGCTCCAATGGTGTAACAAGGTTTAGAAAATCGACATCAACCACCATCAGTTATCAAAAATAAGATGGAAATGAAAAATCTTTTTGGATTTTCTAAAGTTTAAGCTAAAACACACCTAAAATCTTTTTGAGTTTTGTAATTTTTTGACGAGAAAATAAAATGCAGAAATGTAAATGAAAAACTGTAAATGTTTTTGGGATTTCCGGTAAAGGGATCATATCAGTTATTGAGAAATCTGGTCACACCATTGATCTTTTGAATTATTATCATTAAAGACAATGTGTGATCTGGCAACTGCTGATATTGTGATCCACATAAACTCACATGCAGAGTTTTGTGCAGTGCTTTTAACTGATACTGATATTTATAATATAAACGTAATTGTCTGTGGTTCCCACGCACACGACATACTCCCGTATCAAGAAGTAAATATACAAAGACTCATTGTAAAGCGTGATTATGCTTTCGTCGTCTGTAATTGTACAAGATATAATGCATAGAGGTATACAGGTCAGCAAATTAATGCAGCAAAGTAACAAATGCACTATACCAGGTTGAGGACTGATATTAATCATGATTTGCATCAGTGATTAATACGATGTAATAGATAATCTTTGATCATCATATAACATGGAAAGTTCCTCAATTCGGTAACTTTAGGATTTGGCATAAAGCTCTTTTATAAAGACACCCTGTCTGATCTAGGTCCGTAATGACTTACAGCAGAAGATCAGAGAGGCTATCCCCAGACAACTAATAACATAACGACCCTAAACCTCCGAGTTTTGTACAAATACCCTATCAAACGAAATTACGGTACTAAGACCATATGCCCATGAGGAGTTCATCCACACAACAAGTCGTTTGATATGTATGTATCAGGCACGCAGTAATAGGTCTACGAAGCCTATCAGCACATCGCACAGACTCAGACACACGCCCTATATAGCAGTACATTACTTAGAATGTGTCAGATCCCCACTGATGTACTATCATTTCCCTGTATATTCCAGGAAATCATTGTTGATTTTTCTGATTTTTATAATTTTTCGAATTTATTGTTCCCAAGGATAAGCTGGAGCATTTCAAATATGTGACTGCCCAGATATCGTTTGTTCACAGAAATCTGACGGCATTAATCTAAGGGAAGAAGATATAGCAGTCAGCAAAGAAATTTTCTCATTTTTATGGATTTTGAAATTTTTCAATGTTTTTGGATTTTCGAAATTTTTCTGAAAAACAGTAAAAAATTAAACTAAAAAGTGATAGACTGAGGTGGTGATCAGTCCTGTTTTTCTTTAATACCATTAGCTTTTAAACGATAATCAAATCTGGATTTGTCAAAAGCTTTGGTAAAAAGATCTGCGCGTTGGTAATCAGTGTGGATTTTGACCATATCGATCAACTCTTTAGCATAACAATCACGGATAAAATGATATTTAATCCGGATATGTTTAGCCTTTGAGTGATTTACTAAGTCTTTTGTTAATGCGATTGCGGCTTCATTATCACAGTAAATAGGGGTTTTAAGAAATTGCAAACCGTAATCCACCATCTGTTGTTGGATCCAAAGAACCTGTGAGCAGCAGCTCGATGCTGAAACATATTCTGCTTCACATGTGGATAGTGCAACTGCGGTTTGTTTCTTACATTGCCAGGTCACGAGCCTGCTCCCCATAAACTGGCATCCAGCCGTTATGGATTTGCTGTCTTTGTCACAGCCGCCCCAATCTGCATCACTAAAAGCGATTAGGTCAAAATTATCATCATGAGGGTACCAAAGTCCTTTCGATGGACAACCCTTCAGATATCTAAGGATACGCTTGACAGCTGCAAGATGACTCTGTTTCGGCTTCGATTGATATCGTGCACAAAGACATGTCGCAAACATTATATCCGGTCTAGACGCGGTGAGATACATCAGAGATCCGACGATTGCTCTGTATGTAAATGGATCAGTCAGCTCCCCCTTAACGTCAACTCCAATCCTGTGATTAGGTTGTATCGGGGTATCCATCGGCTTCGAATCATCCATCTGGAATCGGCTCAAGACTTCAGAAACGTATTTCGTCTGGTGAATAAAGATCCCCGTTGGTCTCTGCTCCAACTGCAAGCCTAGGAAAACTGCATTTCTCCCATTGCGCTCATTTCGAACTTTTCCTGCATAACTTTTTCAAATTCCCTGCACAGAAGTTCGTTAGTTGACCCGAAAATAATATCATCAACATAAATTTGTACAAGAAGCAAATCATCTCCTGCTCGTTTTGTGAACAGGGTGTAGTCTACCAATCTGCGTTTGAATCCTTTCGAGAGAAGATACGTGCTCAGCTCCTCATACCATTGTCTCGGAGCTTGGTGCAACCCGTAGAGAGCTTTGTTTAAAACATAAACCTTATCCCGGTGAATAGGGTCCTCAAAGCCTGGCGGTTGACCTACGTAAACTTCCTCTTTGACCACACCGTAAAGAAATGCGCTCTTTACATCCATCTGATACACCTTAAATTTCTTCCATGATGCAAACGCTATGAACATTCGGATAGCTTCCAAGCGTGCAACCGGTGCATAAATTTCATTGTAGTCGATTCCCTCAACCTGATGAAAACCTTGAACGACCAAACGAGCTTTGTTTCTCACTATGACTCCTCTATCATCCTTCTTACACTTAAACACCCATTTGGTTCCAATTTTCTTTCTTCCCGGGGGCAAATCTGTCAGCGTCCATACACCGAGTTTCTGAAATTGTAACAACTCTTCTTGCATTGCTTCCACCTAGGCATCATCCAAAAGAGCTTCCTTGTACGTCCGCGGTTCGACCTGCGAAACATAACAAGCGAAAGACCAGTCATTTTGAAAACCAGATTTCTGTATTTTGGCATATAAAGCAAGATTGCCAATATTTTCTGGTGCTTGAGCATTTCTTAATTGCCCTCTTGTCATCACGCTGCTACCAGGATCACCAATAACCTGTTCAAGCGGGTGTATATGATGTATCCGAGATTCAGGATAATCAGGTACTTGTACTCCCGTTTGAGTCTTCAAATTCTCTGTAGAAACCAGATCATTACCCACATTCGATGTTGAAGCATCAGTTGTAGTTGGGTTCATTGGTGGTGTCACTGTAGCATTGTCCAGAATAGCTTCACTTGTTGCATCATCGTCTTCATCTTCTGAATCGGATGAATTAAGCGTTGTAGAAGCTTCTTGGAACACCTCTTCTTCCATCACAGGAGCAGTGGTATCATTAGAAGCTGCTTGGGAGTTTACAGTGATCGGACGCATTAACGGTGAAGTTACGGCGTTTTCGACCTCGTAATATAAGCGAAGTACAGCTTCTTCAACCATGCTATCTAGATTGAATGATTCAAAGAAGTCTTTGTAATCAAACATCCAATCTGGTCCTCCACCTTGTACATTTTGTGTGTATCTTTGTACTTCGGCATTTGCCCACTCCTCGACTTTTCTAGTTCTTTTGTTGAATACCCGTTTTAGTGGGGTTGCATATCCAACAAAATAACCTTCTTCAGCCTTTGGTGCGAACTTCTCCGAAGGATTAAGCATTGTACATGGGGCACCAAATGGTTCTAGATACTCCATATTCGGCTTGCGACGGTTCAACAGCTCATAAGAGGTTTTGCCAAACTTCTTCACTGTTAAAACACGGTTTAGAGTGTAACATGCTGCGTAAATAGCTTCGTTCCAGAACATGACTGGAAGATTTGAATCCGCAAGCATAGTTCTCGCCGTCTCAATTAGAGTCCTGTTCTTTCTTTCTGCGACACCGTTCTGCTGGGGTGTATACGAAGCGCTATATTCATGATGAATTCCCTTGTTTGCACAAAGATCCTCCATCTGAGTGTTCTTGAACTCCGTCCCATTATCACTCCGGATTCGTTTGATCTTCAGACCATAGATATTCTCCAGACGTGTAAACAGAACCTTTAGGTTGTCAAAAGTGTCGCTTTTCTGGTGTAAGCACATGACCCATGAAAATCTTGAATAATCGTCAGTCACCACAAGACAGTACAATTCCCCGGCATGACTTTTACGCCTGACTGGACCGAATAAGTCCATGTGCAAACGCACAAGCGGTAGTTCAACGGAATTGACTTTCTTTGGTCTATGGGCCTGTTTGTGCTGCCTTCCCTTTTTGCAACTAACACACTTGTCATTCAAATGGAAATGTTTTACATTAACTCCCGTGACAAGTTCATTCTTCACTAACTGGTTCATCTTTCTCAAATGAATGTGTCCCATTCTCCTGTGCCACATAATAGATTCTTTTTCTGTAGCCTTAGAGAGGAAACACGTGACTTGGCCATGGGTGGTCATAGCTTTGGACATATCAAGAATATACAAATTGTTTACTCTCGGTGCCTTTAGCATCACCCACTCTTTTGGAAGTTCAAACCCCAGTTTCAAGATATAGCAAGATTTGTCATCAAAATACACAGAAAATTGCTTATCACAGATTTGACTAACACTGAGCAGATTGTAATCTATCTGTTTCACGTACGATATCTGCTCAACACAGAAAATTGCTTATCACAGATTTGACTAACACTGAGAAAATTGCTTATCACCCCATTGCTTACACTACCCTCCATCGTAATGTAGCCTCCTTTATTTCCAGCAAATGCTACGTAACCTCCGTTTATGTTCTTGATATCAAAGATTAGCGTGAGGTCCCCTGTCATGTGACCAGAAGCTCCACTGTCAACAATCCATAGGCTGCTAACAGGGCCAGCTGGAGCTCCCTGCACATATAAAGTAAAGCAGTTAGATCTTTCGGGGGACCCAAGCCTGTTTGGTCTTGGGTCTTTGAACGGGTTGTTTCAAAGATTCTTTCGATTCACAAACATCTTGGGTTAACTCAACCCCTTTCTTCTCACTCTCAACTTTCTTTTTCTCAATTTTCACATTCTGTGAAGTTGAGGCTCCTTCAGATTCCTTTGATGACCAAGATTGCTCAGATCTTTTCAAGATCCGGATCTGAGATTTTGAGGTCTCAACCGGTTTCTTTACTTCGTCTTTAAATGCAACCTTCTTGGTTACCTTCTCTGATTTAACAGAGACAGGTCCAACTGCTTGTTTTCCATTAGGTTTAGGAGCAACCTTTTTGTTATCAGCAGTTGAGTTCATCACAGGTTTCTTAACAGATTTCTTAGTGGTTATCCGGTTGCGTTTATCATACATCATCGAACGGTTTTCCCTCTTGTTGTAAAAATTGTTTTGATTATAATAAGGTGCTTGCTGAGGGAAATACCGTCTTTGTGGATAACCGTAGTTGTCAACCGGATAATCAAGATGTTGCCTCATCTCCACCTCGTGCCTCTTGTGTCGTACGTACGGGCAGGCGACAAGTAAATGTCCCCTTTCCCCACACTTATAACACGCACGATATTCTTCATGGTTTTCTTTGATCGGCGACTTGGAAAAACTAGCAATGGGATATCGATCAACCATGCATTATTTCCTTAAACTCTCAGGAGCTGGTTCCTTCGAGTAAGTCGGTTCTATGAAACTATTTGCTTTCTCAACTGGTAGAACAAATTGTGTGACATTGACCTTGGCATCTTTATCCGAATAAATTTTCTCTAAAATTTCTGGAGGAATGTCATTGGTTCTTTCAAATTTTGGAAACCAAATTGTACTTTCCTACCAGATCTTTTCAATTTTGGAATAATTGACAAATTTAATCGGATATTCATCATCAGACAAAATCTTATCGGAGCCTTGCACCCGATAGAAGATTTTTACAGGTTTGTCACACGATTCGTTGCTCATGTCATTTGGTTTTTCAATTTTAATTTCATTTTTCTTTTCAACTGGTTTAACCACATTTTTCTTAGATTTAGTTCCAGTTTTTTTTTCAACCGGTTTAACCACATTTTTCTCAATTTTCTTTACCTCTTTCTTTTCAACACTCTTACCAACAGACTTTTCAGTTTTCTTAACAACATTCTTACGATGAGCATTTGCTATGGGATGAACGATCTGAGATGGTGAGACTGGCTCAGTAGTGATTATATGATTTTCATTAGGAATATCACTATCATTTTCAACCGTCTCAGATTATTCATCTTCTTCATCAGAATCATCTGCAGCGACCACACCCTCATTGTTTCCCAATACAGGTCTCACATCAGAATACGGATCTCCGACACTAGAAGTGTTGGGCTCGTTATCTGATGTGGAGTCAGAATTGACTAAAGTCTCCGGTGGTATTGCATGTAAATTATGGTTTTCGAACAACACCGGAGATGGGACCGCCTTATAGTTTGCACTATTCGACTGGGAGGGTTCTTCTATGATATGGTCAACTACATATGCAATGTGCTTATAATTCTCTAACTTCTTGTTCACTTTTTTAGCAAAGCACTTGATGGTTGCCATTTCTAACTTGGTGTTTTCCATTTCATTAATATAGTTATTAATGGCAAGTTGTTTGATTGATAAAGTCTTTTTGAGTTCAGACACATCCTTTTTATAACCATCAAGAACTTTGTTGAAATCTTTTAAATCTTTTTGATAAATCTGACAGTTTATTTTGGCACTCTCAAGTTGTACCTTGAGAAGCTTATTTTCTTCTGTCAGTTTTTCAAAATCAGCACATTTAACACAAACTTTATAATGAGATTCAGAACTTACCGGTTTAGGAGGTTCTGTCATTGCCATCAACGCGAAGTGAGCTTCCTTCCCTGCAAAGAATTTGGAGTAGTCAATCTTGGTGCACGCATCATCCACCATGCACGATTTGCGGGTCATAAGGAAATCAGCTTCAGCTAGCAATTGATCAATGTCATCATCTAGTGAATTCACACTAGTTTCTGAATCAGAATCACTCTCCATATCCGAATAAGCTGAATCGTAGTGGTCTCCAACATCCGTGACAGAATCAAGAATCATTCCAGATTTCTTGTCTTCACTCTCAGCAATCACATCCTCATTCACTTCCTCTATTTTCAACTCCGACACTTTCTCAATCACAACCTCTTCTTCAATCTCCTCATTCTCATCCAGACTCATCTTCTGTGCCACACAAGCTACATTCCCAGCTGTAATCTCCTCCACTCCCAATTGCATACCCGTCCAATCAAAACCTTCATCCTTTTGAATCACAAGTGCTTGGTTTTGATTGTCAGTTTGGTTTTGGTTTTGAGTGTTAGGTGTAGAGATAGGAACAATGGTTCGGTTTGGATTTTGTTGAGGTTGGTTTTGAGTTGTGGATTGTCTAGTGTTAGTATTTTGTTGTGTGTGTTGACGGTTCTGGTAGTTGTTTTGGGGTTGAAAGCTTGAGATGTTGGTACTATTGTATGAAACCTGATTTTGGTTTTGGTTTTGTCTGTTTTGGTAGGTAGAATTGAACGGGTTTCGATTACCTTGCTGTGCAGGTTGTGTACACTCTCTCTTGAAGTGACCCTTCTCACCACAATTGAAGCATGTAACGTTGGCTTTGTTGAAGCCGTATGTGGTGTTGGGAGAAGTTGAAAGGTCAGTTCTTCCAGTCTTCTGGATAAAGTCAGTGGCTCTCCTCATTATGCTCGCAAAAGCCCACTGTATGTCCATAAGCTCCATCTCCTCTTTATCGATTTGTGCGTAGTCTTCATTGGTGAGATTGTTGTTTCCAATCTGACTCGCAACCAAACCGTTGTATGATGCAACCAAAGCAGATACTAAAGCAACATGCTGTTGAGCAATTTCAACAGTCACATTGTTAAGATTCGAGGTCTCTACCACAATTGGACTTTGATTTGATTGTGCTTGAGTAATCTGCATCTGATTCATGTGAGGAGTATATTGTTGTTGTTGTTGAGGTTGACTTGCTGTGTAGCAGGCAGCTTGTTGTAAAGGTGAAAAAGGTGGAATAAAGTTTGGTGTTGGATAGGATTGTGGTGTGTATGATGGTGTATATGATGAAGTTTGGGCAAGGTAGTTGATTGGTGCTTTTGTGGGTTCAACAACATTGGATACACATGCAATGTGAGGAGCAACATTTGAAGTAGTGCTTGAAGCAGAAAGAGAGTTAGATGTACCACTCACATATAGATCTGGATTCTGTGGAATCTGAGCTCTCTTGGCTTTCCTCTTCTCCTCCATTTCTTTGTTTTCCAGCTTTTGAATGAACTCGTTGATAGTCCATTACTGGTATGCATCCTTTTCCTTTAACACTTCAATGTGTTGGTTCCAGTATGGTGGTAAAGCATCAGCAAATTTATCCACCAATTCTGACATCGGTATGCTGATCTCATAACTCAAAAGTTCTGTGAGCAAATGGCAATACCGTGGAACCAACTCTTTTAGAGTCTCATTGCCCATGTAGCTAAAGTTCTCAAATTCTTTCCGAAGCTCTTCCATTCTCAGCTTCCTTGTCTTCTCATTACCATCATGTCGGTTTCTCAGCATAGCCCACAATTGTTTTGATGTTGTACACGATCCAAACTGATGTAACAAATCAGTGTTGATCGCCTGAGATAGCTGAGAGAATGCCTTCTTCTCGATAGCAAACCTCTTTTTCTCATCATCAGCCAAATTCTCCAACGGTATCTGTTCTCAAGTATTCTCCAGAATAGGAGCAACATACCCCTTTACTATCATCTGCCATGCCTCGGCTCCCTCAAGTCCTTGTCCCTCCACATGAATCTTGAACTTTGTCTTCCATGTGTTGTACTCCTTCATGTCCATGAGCTTTGGTGGACGATTGCCGCTTCCTGATGATAGATCATGAATAAGTGTGGATATGGCATTGGTCGTCTGCGAATGAACAGCAGCTGCTGCTACTCCCCAATAGTTGTCAATTGGTTGTTGTAATGGTTGCACAACTTGTTGAGGAGCCGAACTAGTCATAGCCATGTAATTGATTGGCTGGGATGGTGGACTAGTCTTCTGGGCTGCAACTGACCATGGATCTTGTGTTGTCTGCTGTTGTGGTGCTTGAGTAGGTCTTGGCGTTGTTGGGAAGTTCCACATCTTAACCTGTAAACGTTTAAACACGAAAATATTAGAAATGTTTTAAAACAGGACATTCTTTCGTACTATCGAACGTGCGAATGAGAAATAATCTTCTCCTTCGACCGTTTTGATTGATACGAATGTGGACTGATATTACAAAATCTCTTTCGACCGCTTTCTACTCTCGTTCGACCATTTTCCTTCTCCTTCGACCGTTCGATCAATCGAAGGTAACACCAATGGGCGAATGAACAAAATAAGCAATGAAAGTCTACGTTCGACCACTAAAACACCTCCTTCGACCACAAAATCCCTCTTTCGACCAAATGGAATTCCACTTTCGACCACTCTCTCTACGTTTGACCCCTGATAATTCAAAAACGGTTATTCTTTGAAAATCCGTTAATTTTGATCATGTTTATCAAATGTTGATGGATTTTGATGATCTAAATCAGGTTTTGAATCGGAATTGATTTGGAACAACTTTAATGAAGAGAATTATCCAATTTAACCTTGAAATCAAGTTGTAATCAATCAAAATCTTATCAAATTAGTTTGTTCAATGAAAACAGAAACTTTTTGATCAAAATTGGGTCCAAACACTACGCCAAAATGTGGCTTTAGCCACACATTTCCTAAAATCGTCCTGCCACACTTTTGATTGAATGTGTGACTACATGTCATTTATAATATTTGAAAAACCTCCAGCCCACTTTTTGCCACACATATTACGTATTCATGTGACCATTGTATAACAACTCAAAACCTTTAGTCATACTTTAAGAAAAAACTGTGACATTTACTAGTCACACTAAAAAAAAGTGTGGCCAATTGTGATATAAGGAAACATTGTTTATTTCCTGTGACGAAAAACTACAACTTCTAGATCCTTTAGCCATACTTTAAGAAAAAACTATGACATTTAATAGCCACATTAGAAAAGTGTGGCCAAATGTGGTTTATAGCCACAATATTTGTTTGGTGTATGGCTAAAAGTTAATACACATGGCCACATATATTGTTGTGTGACTAGAGACTAATCAATGGCCACACTTAAAATATAAAAAATTTCATGTGGCTTTACTTAAATATTCGTCACATCATTGACACTTTATTTATTTTTGTATGACGAAATGATAGGAAATGTCATGGAAAAATATACGTGACCAAAGTTAGACAATAGTTAAAATTAAAGTTACAAAAATTCATGTGTCTTTAACCATTAGCCACACTAATGTCATTATTTATTTTCATGTGACGAAATGATAGCAAATGTCATGGAAAAAATATGTGTAACCAAAGGTTTGACAATAACCATAGTTAAAATTGTAAAATTTCATGTGGCTTTATATAAATATTAGCCATACCATCGTCACTTAGTTTTTTTTTTATGACGTAATAATAGCAAATGTCATGGAAAAATATGTCTGGTCAAAGGTAAAACAATAGTCACACTTATAATCCCAAAATCTTATATGGCTATACATACTACAATTTCCCTCTCAAAATATTTCTCTCTTAAAATTACAAAATTTCAATTTCTCTCCAAAAACTATGCCTAAAATATTTCATCCTCATAAAATTACAAAATTTCAGTTTCCCTCCAAAAACTCCCCCCAAAATATTTCATCCTCTTAAAATCACAAAATTTCAAATTCCCCCCAAAACTCCCCCTAAAATATTTCATCTTCCTAAAATTACAAAACTTAAATTTCCCTCCAAAAACCACCCCAAAATATTTCATTCTAAAATTTTCCTCTCAAATACAACTCTCATTAAAAATATTACGTTATTCACCATAAACATATAAAAATATAAAATTTCATTTTATTATTTTAGTAATTTCTTTTCAAACTTTCATATATTTGTCTTTGTATAATTTAGGTAAAAATATACATAACAAATGCATTAATTTTGAAGTTTCTGCGTTTATTATGTCATAAAGGTACTACTAAAGACTTACATTGCATTGTAATGAGTAAAGATGACCTCGGAACCAAACTGGTACCGGTAATGGAAGTACCGGTCCTGAAAATAGAAGAAATGGGTACCGGTACAAGTAGATAACACATGTCTTAATGGATCAAAATGAAAACAAAAGGTAGATCATATATGTTTTATTGGGCCATATTGGGACTTAATGGATCACAATGGACAATAGTAGATCATGTATGTCTTGATGTACCGTATTACGCCTTAAAGGACCAAAATGGACAATAGTAGATAATACATGTCTTAATGGATCGTATTGGTCCTTAATGTATCACAATAAAAAAATAGTAAAGCATACATGTCTTAATAGACCATATTAGGCCTTAATGTATCAAAATGGACAGTAGTAGATCATACATGTTTTAGTGGACCGTATTGGACCTTAATGGATCGTATTGTTCCATAATGTATCACAATCGAAAATAATAAAGCATACATGTCTTAATAGACCATATTAGGCCTTAATGTATCAAAATAGACAATAGTAGATCATACATGTTTTAGTAGACCATACTGGGCCTTAATGGATTGTATTGATCCTTAATGTATCACAACCGAAAATAGTAAATTATACATGTCTTAATAGACCATATTAGGCCTAAATGTATCAAAATGGACAATAGTAGATCATACATGTCTTAATGGACCATATTGGGCCTTAGTGGATCAGAATGGACAATAGTGGATTATATATGTCTTAATGGGCCATATTGGGTCTTAGTGTATCACACTGGACAATAGTAGTCAATAAATTTTTTATTGGACCATATTGGGCCCTAAAAGATCCCAAAAAACAATAGTAGATCATACATGTCTTAATGGGCCTTAATAGATCACAAATGACAATAATAAATAATAAATGTCTTAATGGATGGTATTGGGCTTTGATGGATCTTAATTCACAATAGTATATCATATATGTGTTTATGGACCATATTGGGCCTTAATGGATTATAATGGATAATGGGAAATGGTAGATGATATATGTGTTTATCGACCATACTGGGCCTTAATGGATCACAATGGGAATTAGTGGATTGTATAGATCTTAAGGTAAAATACTGCTACCGAACTGATACCTAACCGAAAATACCGATACCGATTTTCACCAAAACTTGATACCGAAAATGAATCGGGATCAGAATTGGTTTGTGTGACAACCGGCAACTTCCGATCTACACTGACGTGATTTTTATGGTTAAAAATAAATATTTATTATAAATAATGTTAATTATTAAGTTTCGGAAGTTAACTGATCGTTTCAGCAATGGGAACTGCGACCGATTTAATTAACGCGATGTTAACGCGTGCGTCGAACGCACGTGCCAGTCGACGAAAATATTTTTATTTTTGCTCGGTTTAGTTGTGTTTTACATTTCGAACAAAACCGACTACTTTTTATAATTAATTATCGGGCCTAGAATAAAACCAGGACGTTTTATGTTTATAGCGGTTTCGAATACGAGGTATACTCCACCTAACCAAAGCCCTACCTATAAAAAGGCACCAAATCCTTCATCTCCTTCGTTTGGCAACCGTATATCTCCCCTCTCTCTCTAGAAAACCTGCCTCTCTCTCTAACCTCTCCTTCATCTCATCTCGTCTCTGTCTGTCTCCCGGTGACTGCCGGGTATCACTATACGTGGCGGCGGCACGAAACCCTGTTCAGGGTGTGAAGAAGCCTTCGATGGTGTCAGTGGTGGCCTAAATCGGTGGGGTTTGCAGCTTGATGGTGGTGGCTGTGTGTCGGTAGTTAGGTGGGTTTTGGTTTGGATTCTGTGGTGGTTCAAGTAACAGGCAGCGATGTGGATTGGTTCAGAGCATGGGGTGGGGTGCTACGGTGGGCAGAGGACGACTGATGGTTGTTGCAACTTCGAAGGTAGGGGACGGATGGTATCTTTCTGGGTGGTTTGTTTGGTGGCCGGTTATGTAAGTCTGGTGGTCCGATTGTGTGGGGTTTGTTGGGTTTGTATTGTGACAGGTCAAATGGTGGTTCAAGGCGGCGGTTCTTGGTTGGGTTTGGAGCAGGTGGTGGTCCCGTGGTGGCTGTGGTTGTGGTTCATGGGGTCGGGTTATGGTGACTGGTTCGGGTGGTGGTTCGTGACAAGAGATGCAGTCATGGTGGTGGTTATTCTCAGCTGGTCTCGGGTCTGGTCTCGGTCTAGGTCACATTCGGTTCGGGTCTTAGTTGATGTTCGGCTCAGATCTGGTCAAATGGCATTTTACAGTGGTTTAAAACCTCGGGTTTCAGAACTGGACATCTACCTTGAAGCATAAATGGTAAGAAGTTGGCTCATCCCATAAACATTGACTAACAATATCAATACTGTATTGTTTCTTGGTTTTGGATTATGGTCTTTGTGGGATGCATATAGTGACAAACGACTGATCATCTTCACTTTATATAGTTTTTGTGAATTGTAGGATCCTTGCAACCAATTGACTATGTTTATACTAACAGTGTTCTAAAGAATTGGCTGGAGTTGAAGCTAAAGTGAATTGGTTCGTGTATGTTACCTTGTCCCTTTAGCATTTTTTGTCCTTCCAATTAAAATTAAAGTTAAATTCGGAACCTTCTCCTAATCATGTGTAGGATGCTGATATTAAATCTAACGGGGGAGCGAGTAAATCAAATAACAAGGTAATGCAAGAATTTTATATTTGTTTTTTCCGTCTTATCTTATTTGGAACAAACTGCACACGCTGTTATCCTTTTTGCTTTCTTTAATTCCATTTGTAATTTGTAATATTTTCTGGTAGAGTGATGATGATGTGAAAAAAAAAAAAAATAGGCCAATTTTTACTCAGTTCTTCTCACCCATTTTTGTGAAGTGTTGATGGCTTGTGTATTTTTGAATTATTAGGTTATTGATTTGTAAATGAAAATGGTAATTAGAACTCCCAATTAAGAATCACATTTGTCGTATTATCATGTCCAGGTTCTACTTTAGTGAATTTGGTTCTGAAAAAAAAAAAGAAGACAAGTTCCACCATGGTAGTGATGTTAACATTGGTTCAGTTTTACAAAAAAAAAATACATCTTAGGTTCAATCAGTGGATTATATTCTTGAATTAGATTGTAATGTGACATGAGATCTAGCATAACACTCATGTGGGTTATAGTCTGTCCCAATAAACTTACCAGAAACCACACCTTGTAACAATTCATGCTCTGCTATGCTTGCTTCACAAGATATGTTTGTGCGCTACATGGTGCTTTATATGTTATATTTTTATCTATTGTTTTATCCCTTCCCTTTAGAAAATATAAAATGCTTAAATAGTTAAGTACGTAGTTATGCTTAAAATTTTGTTTTTATATTGAGATCATGCTTTGATTCATTTGGTTTTGTTTCAAGAGCTTGGTACCAAAACTCTTCACGTTAAGTTAAGGGCTATAGGAGATAACAAGACTAAGATACTTGGCCAGGTGCCCAGACAACTCTCAGAGCTCTTGCTCATTCTGGCATGAAAATTGGCCCCATAGGTACCTTTGTGTATGTAATTTTTTATTCCAATCTAGTTACCATTTGGTATGTTAACCATTAATTTTGGAGACTTATGGTTGAAGATAAAACCAGTAAGCTACATTAGATTGTGTTCTTTAGCTTTTGCAAATTTAAGCATGTTTGTTTATTGAAACAGTAAAAACATTAACTATTTGATAATTTTCTTTTTATTCTTTTTATTTTTCCATGTGATTGTAAATCTAACATAATCTAATCAATTGAATTCTAGGTCAATTGTATAGACAACAATCCGATATCTAAGGACAATACTAAGGCTACCACATCTAATGCATCATGTAAAGTTGTGCAAAAAAAAGTTGCTTTTCAGAGTAACATATCAAAAATGGTGCAACAAGAAAAGCTAGCAACGGTATGTATTTGACAATTTTCTTTTCTTAATTTTCCACATGGTTGCTTATTTTTCTTACTTTATTAATTGAATTTTTTAGGGAAGTGTGAAGACTTGAAAAAAAAAAGTATTTCATCTATGCTAGAGAATCAACTTCTTGAAACACCATCACATTTGGAATCTCAAGAAAATGTTCCACAGGTATGTATTGAGCAAAATGCAAATATATATTGACTTTAACTTTATCATGTTAATATGTCATATTTTTTGTAGACATTTAAGTGTGTTTTGTATTCTTGTCATGTGACCAACCGCGTGGCATATGGTACAATTTACTATTCAATGGAAAATGGAACCATTCATGGAGTTTCATTACAAGATAATTGCTATAGAGTTTCTGTTGATGAAGCTATAAAGGAGGCAACATATTTATCAATTCAAACAAGGGAGTTAGAAACCGTTGGCCAAGCATTAGGTTCTTTTGTTCCTTGGCCAAAATCCCTTGTCAAATCTGACGAAAAGGTTTGTTTTTTAATTAATCTTGATTTAAGTATAACTAAATTAGGAATTTTTATATATGTTTTCTTGTTTTTGTTTCTCCAGCTACCAGATTCACCATCCAATCAAACACAAAACACTACAACTAAGTTCGCCAAGAAGCAAAAGAAGAGTTTTACAACTCTAGATGGATTAAAAAAATTGCAGAAAAAGAACAAGAAGATAAAAATCGGCTGAGAATTAGATTTTTAGTTTTTAAGCTTGAAACTTATGTATGGAATTTTGTTTATTATTTTTATAATATCATTTGGTTTTCTCATTTTTAATAGTCATAGAATCACAGAAAATATGTGTCACCAAATGTTAGAAAATAGCTACACATAAAGTTATAATATTCATGTGGCTTTATATAATAATTATGTGTGACCAAAGGTTAAACAATAGTCATACTAAAAATTATAAATTTCATTTGGCTTTACATAACAATTAGCCACACAATCTTAATTTTGTTTATTTGTGTGTGATAGAATGATAGCAATTGTCATGGTAAAATGAAATACGTGTGACCAAATGTTGGATAATAGTCACAAATAAAATTACAATATTTCAAGTGGCTTTATATAATCATTAGTCACACTATCCTCCATTTTTTTTTTTGTGTGTGACGAAATGATACCAAATGCCATGGACAAAATGGATTATGTGTCACCAAAGTTAGGCAATAGCCACACAATTGTCACTTTTTTATGTGACGGAATAATAGCAAATGTCATAGGAAAAAAATATGTGTGACCGAAAGTTAGAATATAGTCACACATATAATTACAAAATTGTTTTGTGTGTCTATGAATAGTTTTTGCCCACACTTATAGTAAATTCATGTGACTATATAATAGAAACGGTCACACTTACAGTGAATTCATGTTGTCATTCCTACCCTTTAGCCACAGTTAATAGATGGAAAGCTTATTAAAACAATCATTTTTGCCACATATTTTTTTAATTGATGTGGCTAAAACAAAACTTTTAGTGACTATATAACTAAAATTGTCACACTTCGAGTAATGTCATGTGGCCGTTACTACCATTTAGTCACACTTAATTGACAGAATGCTTGATTTCAAAAAGAAATATTGGTATCCTTTAGCCACACTTTTTAAGTGCTACGGCCACTAACTGTGAATGTGACCGTATGATACCTACGATGACTCGACCTATGGTCACACTTGAGCTGGAAAAAAAAAGTGTGGCGAAAGGCATAAGGTCACACTTTTTTTGTGTGGCCGTAGGCATATTTTGGCGTAGTGAAATCAACTGAGAAACTATTAATTTGTGGTTGTTTGATCCAGAATGGCTCTGATACCACTTTGTATGCGTATGTATGGATCGTATAACAACAAAGAATGATCAAACAAGTTAGTTTTAGGTGCGGAATCCCTAAAACAATCACAAAATAATAGTCAAACAGATCAAAACAAGCAAATCATCATTTTCAAAAGCTTTTCATTAATTATAAACTCGATTACACGTTTAAAGATGGATACAAACAGGGTAAGAACGTTAAAAGAGCTAAATAAACTTCTAGAGAGAATATCAGAAAGTGGAGGGAATAATATGACAAAAAGTTACATTCAAAAAAACAAGCTTGACTATTTATAGACTGCACATTCGCCCAAATGGTTTGTGCGAATGTGCAGGTTCGACCAAACCAACTGGTCGAACCAAGCTATACAATAAACATTAATCCCATTCGACCAAAACATCCTCCTTCGCACCTTCTGTTCTTCCTTCGACCAAACATCATGCTTCCTTCGCACCTACAAAACCTCCTTCGTACCTTCGACATTCATCAAAATATGTTTGTTGTTCAATCCGAAGCACTAGTCGCACAATTGCATCTACACTTTTGTGTGACAACAGCTGTTTAAAATGAAGCATCGGCTTCAATGATCTTATTAAAAGCCTATACATCTGTAATAAAAGTACACTGAAAGTTATGATAGTTTTCTTCTACAAACAGATTATAGAATCTGTTTGTAAAATAGTGTTGGAGTTTTGTTTGACAACATCTGTTGAAATTTCAACATATGTTATAAACACCAATAAATATAATGATTACGATTTTGAATTTAGTTTATTAACAATATTATTCTATTATTATTATTCTATGGCATTTATTTTACTTTCTATGATAAATATAGTAAAAACTAATTAAAAAATATAAAGCTCCAAAATAATGATTACGATTTTGAATTTACTTAATGAAGTGTAAAAATTAAACTTTTTTCAATAAAAGTAAAATTCAGAATATATATACATAAATAATTTAATTATATTTATTATTCTTAGTCGTATATATAAAGAAAAAACGTTTCATGTGAAATTTACATAAAACAGAAGTTAAACACGAATTATAATATAAAAAATGAGATCAAAACATCACATGTTATGTTTGTACTAATGTTGGTAAATAGTATTAGTAGTCTATTTAAGTTGTAAATGAGTTCACATTACATGTTTCATTTTTTTTAAGTTGTAACATAAGTAAAAGAGTTCACATTATTTATAATCAAGTGAGTATAAATAAAATACTTTTTGGTGTTTAATAAAAATAATAAAAAATAATGATAATATGTAAATTTGTGGTAATCTTTTTTAATTCTTTAACAATAGTAAAATAAAGTACATCTATTATTAATGAGTGTCCTATTTTGCATGTTTCTATCTATTTGTTTTATTTGAATATAGATGTTCTGATAAAGTTATAAATTCTCGAGCTTTTGTAGTTATGAATTTGAAAAGGCTAATATTTTTAAACATTATTTTATTATTTTTTTTTTGTGATTGAAAAGACTAATAGTTTTTTTCCCTTCTTTTGTAAGACTCGACAAATGCGGCAATATTCGTTTGAAACAGATGTTATAAAAAGTCTCTACATCTTAAACCATTCTACTAAACACAAATTTGGTTGAAACAGATGTTATAAAAATTAGCAAAAAAGTAATTATTATGATTTTTAATTTTCTGTTTTAATATTATTATATTATTATTATTGATGTTGTAATTGTCTTTCATTATATAAAAAATAAATAAAAAGGCCCAAAGTAAGTATCAACGTTAGATTTAATTAAAATCGAAGTGATAAAGTTGAAAAACAACTTTACGAATATTTACTATATTCACCATATATAAATGTAGAGGAGTTCGCAATATTCATTTACCATCTTCAAAGGTATAAGAATCCGTAATATTATTTTAAAATAGAAAAGAATATGAAGACGAGCATGATATATAATCATGTTATTGCTACCAAAGTATCAACTTAACGATGGATGGCCTCATCAATTCCTTTCGAAAATTTAAGGTCAAATAATAAGTTCGGTGAATATCAACAAAAAATATGTAGATCTTTTAGTAAATTTTTGAAAGAGAAGAAAAAAAGATTGAATGAACTGTTGAAAATTTACAGATTAATTAGTGAAATGTATTTGATAATATTATTGCTCTAAATATATTGAAATTTTTATATTTTCCCTGTCATTATATGATGATGATATATATTTATGTTATGATAAATAGAAATTTGAATATAATACAAATGATTAGTTATATCAATATTCTACTATTAAAATCAATAGATGATTTACTTCTTAATAAATTAAAATTAAAAATGTTAATGATATTTCATTGTTAGTGTCAACTGTTTAAGACAAACAATTGGTTGAATAGACCTTTAAAGTAACATTTGTTTTTATCAACAGTATTTTAAACACCGTTTTTTAAGAAAATATGCTAAATTGACGCACTACTTTTGTGAATGGAACAGACATTACGAATTCTCAACAGATGATTGATCTTTAGTAAACAAATATTAAAAATGTAAATATGTTATAGTTGTTAGTATGAACTGTTTAAGTCAACAACTCTTTGAACCACACACTTGTATTTACATCTGTTTAATGAACAGTCTTTTAATACAATCTTTAAAAATTGTTGTATATTGGCAGCTTGCTTTAAAGACGTTACCAAATAAGGTTTTTCGCTCATCCTTTAGTTGAAAATTGTAATGGATGACAGCTGTTTGACAACATCCGTTGACAAGTCATCAAATATTGTATAACTTGAACTGTTTAGGACTTCAAATATTGTATAACTTGTATGTAAATATTCAGTTTACATATATTAAAATATTAGTTACAGTGAGTATATTTCATGTTATTTCTTAAAAATGTTTGTCATGGAAATATTATTTAGTTAAAACATTATAAGTTGTCATTAAAAACTATAATTACACGTTTTATAGATGGTGATATTTTTGTAGAATTTTTATTGTTATAAAATATATGTTTATTTTTTTAAGAGTTAATTGCCAATTTAGTCCTTGAGGTTTGTCAAAAATTGCCACTTTCATCCAAATCTTTTTTTTGGTCAATTTAGTCCCTGTGGTTTCATTTTTTTGTCATTTTAGTCCTTGAGGTTTGTCAAAAATTGTCACTTTCATCCAAATCTTGTTAGTCCACAGGGACTAAAATGACAAAAAAAAATGAAACCACAAGGACTAAATTGACCAAATAAAAAGATTTGGATGAAAGTGGCAATTTTTGACAAACCTCAGGGACTAAATTGGCAATTAACTCTTTTTTTAAATTGTAGGAACAATAAAAGAGTTCAAATCATATGTAAGAACAATTATTTTAATTTTTTAATTAATACAAAATAATAATGTTTAAATTTATGGTATCTTTCAATATAGACTCTTCGTTTTATACAGTGGTTATCAAAGACTTTTAGGACTGTGAAGTTACTTTATTAACATTTTTATTTTATTATTATTGTTTTTTTTGTTATAAAATATAATTTCGTTATTTTAATTTATAACATAAGTAAAAGATTTCATATCATTTATAGATTGAAATGAGTATAAATTAAATACTTTTTGTTTTTTAATAAAATAAAAATAATGAAAAAGAATGAAAAAATGTAAATTTGTTGTAATATTTTTAAGTTTTTAACAATAGTAAAGTAAATTACATCTATCATTAATTACTATCCATCTACTTTCTTTATGTGAATATGTGACACCCAGCATATTCAGGTTAATACTTTTCATACTTTACATACATACGTTTCATAATTTGCATACATACGAGTCTACCTCAACGAAAACATTGAAAACAACTACTTAATATCATACTTGACCGGGTCGGTTGAGTCATGTCGATGATTCGGGAATCATCGGGAGTCGTTACAATGGTCCGAGGGATCATTGGGTGTTGGTCCATAACCATGTGTATAAGGATTGGCGATTTGTAGAATCGCCGGGTTTAACGCACACACGTAAATCTCGAGTCCTGGAAATTGGTGAACGGATGGGAACATGTTAGTTATCATGCATTATGTGCTTACAATCATTATATGACTTGCCGGTTTGTGAATACGTGTTTATATGTGTTAAAATGGTGATTACGCGTAATTGCATGACATTATAGGTGATTACGCGTGATTGCATGACATTATAGGTGATTACGCGTAATTGCATGTAAATAGGGGGTGATTGGCCTAATTGCATGCTGATAGGGGGAGATTGGCCCAATTGCATGCTGATAGGGGGTGATTAGCCTAATCGCCGGTAAGATGGGCGATTGGAGGAGTTTTTATAGGCAATTGGTGTAACACCGCAACCGATGGCAGAATCATCAAGGTGTAACGTAGTGACGATTGTTCAAAAGCACATGGTACTAAAATGTAAATATATTATTGAATAATCCAAATTGTCTTACATGGAAACGAAAAATACAAAGTCTGAATGAAACATGAATATTGAAATAACTTATTAAAAATCAAGCACTAAAAGTCCCATGCTATAGTACTAGATCAAACTGCACCTGAAACATGTACAAAATAGGTTTCGTCAACATAAGAAATGTTGGTGAGCATTCCTAGTTTTAATACATATAGTAAGTTGAAAAAGATATACAATTCAAGTGCAAGCTACAGTGCAAATATGTAAACTATGTATCATACAAATGAGCGAAATCAACCCTATGACTGTATAATGTACTAAATGAACGACGGTGTACTTATCCAATAAATGGATAAAAGCTTAACAATGACCACGGATTCTCCGATGAAAAAGGGGGAGAATCAACCTAGGCGGGTTGTCAATCCAATAGCGCTATCCAATGTTAAGGTCGGCTTGTACAATGTTAATGATTTCACTAAGTACAAATGTATTCTACATGTAATGTCTAAGCATAAAACACGTTTGTAAGCAAATGCACATAGTACTAGAATTGTATTGTAAAAATGTGAACTTGTAATTGTAATTTGTATAAGTGTACATGTAACACCCCAAAAGTGAATAAAAGCAAAAAGGGGATAGGAAATACTCACCGTTCACGTAAATAACTTGAACTCTACCGAACAACGTGATTTGAATTGAGATTATCCCAAAGGATTAACCTAAAGAATTTGATAATGTGTAAGGGAAATAATTCTAGGATACATGTATTTCTAGGGTTCCTCATTTTGGGGATATGCAATTGTTCAATTATTAATTAAGTAAATAGTTAATAAATGAAAGAAATTTGGTAAATAATTTAAATAAAAGACTATTGTAGATTTTTGATTTAGGATGATCATATTATAGGGTTTTAGGTATAAAAATAATTTTTATAAAATTATTTCCTTAAGAATTAAATATTTAATGTATTTATTCTTATTTGTCAAAGATATGATTTTAATATCTAAAAATATTAAAATTAAAGAAATTTCAAATTAAAATTTATATTTCTGTTCTTATGAACAGAAATAATTTATGTAAAATTTTGGGATAAAAATATTGAAAAATGAATTTATTATGATTTATTTATGGTTTAAAATAACAAAAATCAATTAAAAATACAAAACGAACGATTTTTCTGGAATAAAAATTATTTCTGAAATGTATATTTCTATACAAGTTTAGAATAATTTTTGTGGAATTTTATAAAATCGTTTAGATATTTTTATTGAATTTTAAAATTATAAATGAATAAACTTGTAATATTTATAATATATATTAAATAAATTATTTTTGAAAAACTAAAAGTTGGATGATAAACTTTATCCTCGGAATAACTTAAAATAAATTTTGTAGAATTTTTAAGCCATGTTTAGTATTTAAAATCTATTTTTAAATATAATATAAGTATAAAAGAGTTTAAAAAAAAAAGAAATAAAATGTTTGCATGTGCCCAGACTCGAACCCGAGTCTCTGGGCGGTCCGATGCTTAATCACAAGCCTAGCCACCAACTGGGCTAGACCCTGAGAACGATTATAGTTGGTTTCAGTTAATTATATAGGTTAACTGATTTGTTTAATAATTGGTTTAAAAAAAAGAAAGTCGTGAATGGGGATCGAACTCGGGCCTTATGCCCGGTCCGTGTGTTTTAATCATCAGGCAAACACCAACTGATCTACTGATCTGTTGGTGATAAGTTTAACTCGTTTTTATTTTTAACCAGTGGTCTCCACGTCAGTTTTCCCCAATTCGAGTGGGTATGAACTCTAACCACCTAATCCTTTTAATTCGTAATCAATAGCCCCTGAAACCTTGGGGCTATTGTTTGTAATGTGCCGAAAAACAAAATCAAGTAAGAAAATTGTAACTTACAACGCGTTTAAGGTGTGGTTGATCGGGTCAAAAGAAAAGTCAACCGAAGCTTAATTTGCAGAAAAGCATGATTTGTAAGGAGAAATTGGTTGTGGGGATTTGATTTTCGGCGAGTATAGCTCGTAGGGAATGCCTCTATTTATACTAATCACTCGTCCTTGTAAGTTTGGTAGGTTTTGACCCGTCTTAATTATAATACGCGTGATTTAGCTAGATTAGGAATGTTTTAATGATTAATTGGCGTGGGAAAGAAGCAGAGAAGGTTAGTCAACACATTCCATAAACGAATTGCGATTAAAACATTGATTGGATGCTGATTTTGGAAAGCGGTACACGCGTAGTTGACTTTCACGAGTCAACTGTGCAATTATGAGGAGTGTTTATATTTTAAATGTGCAGGAAACTTTCACAACAGACGAGTAGCTCAGCTGGTTAAGATTTGTGGGGTGTTTGGGCCGGCCATGGGCGCGGGTTCGATTCCCGGCCCATGCCATTTTTTTTTTTGTAATTATTTCACCTTTATCAAATAGTTATAGGTATATAATATGATCATAAAGTCCCGAATATGTCACAAAATATATATATATATTTGAACGTACGGAAGTGATAAAACGCAATGTTTTATTAATCGAGTCTCAAACGTACATAGAATGATACGGTAACAATTAATACGAAAAGTGACGGATGTCACAGGATCCTCTACTTTTAGAAATTTCGTCCCGAAATTCCTTCAAGTGGTAGTCTCTGGAAAAAAGATGAGGATACTTAGACATCATTTGGTCCTCACGCTCCGAAGTAAACTCTGGGCCTCGTTTGGATTCCCAACGAACTTTGACAATTGGAATTCGGCTTCGCTTAAGTGTCTTGACATCTCGATCCATAATCTCCGCAGGTTTTTCTATGAAGCGCATCGACTCGTCAATCTGGATATCCTCTAAAGGAACATGGAGGTTATCTTCAGCCAAACACTTCTTAAGATTAGAAACGTGAAACGTTGGATGGACATTGCTGAGCTCTGGTGGTAAATCGAGCTTGTAAGCCACCTTCCCAATTCGCTCAAGGATCTTAAAAGGGCCTACAAACCGAGGTACAAGTTTCCCTTTCTTTCCAAATCGAAATATACCCTTCCAAGATGAAACCTTGAGAAATACCATGTCTCCGACTTGAAATTCTAGAGGCTTGCGTCTTTGATCGGCATAACTTTTCTGTCTACTTCGAGCAACTTGCAAATTCTCACGAATGCGAAGAATTTTGTCTGTCGTTTCCTGTATTAGCTCGGGACCGGTGATTTGTGTTTCGCCAATCTCGCTCCAACAAACAGGGGAACGACATTTGCGACCATAAAGTGCCTCAAATGGTGCCATGTTAATATTGGAATGGTAGCTGTTATTATACGAGAACTCAACCAAGGGTAAGTGCGTGTCCCAATTGCCACCAAAGTCGATGATGCACGCTCTAAGCATATCCTCCAATGTTTGGATGGTTCGTTCAGTTTGACCATCCGTCTGTGGGTGATACGCCGTGCTAAGATTCAGTTGCGTACCAAGTGCGGATTGAAATGTTTGCCAAAAGCGAGAAGTAAACCAACTATCACAATCGGAAATAATGTCCAGAGGAATACCATGACGACTGACGATCTCATTGATATAGATTTTAGCCAGTTTCTCAGTTGTGTAGGCCTCACGAATAGGTAGGAAGTGAGCAGATTTGGTCAATCGATCGACGATGACCCAAATACTGTCATGACCACGAGTGGTGTGTGGAAGTTTCGTAATGAAGTCCATAGCAATGTTCTCCCACTTCCATACTGGAATTTCTGGTTGCACAAGTAAACCAGATGGACGTTGGTGCTCAGCTTTGACTTTGGAGCAAGTAAGGCATTTAGCCACATATAGAGCTATGTCCTTTTTCATACCGGGCCACCAATTCAAGGTACGCAGATCCTGATACATCTTATCTGCACCAGGGTGAATGGAGTAACGAGACTTGTAGGACTCGTCCATGAGGAAGGTACGCAGGTTGTCACGATCAGGGATCCAAAGATGGTTCATGAAGTAAAGTAAACCATGTTTGGTTTCCAACTGGTTTTCGGCTCCACACGACATTTCATCGTACATGTTGCATTCAGTAACAGAGACATGTTGCACTTCAATGATGCGGAGTTTGATATCAGACTGGACCTGGGCACAATAAAGCTGGGCATGATCTTTACGACTGAGGGCATCGGCTACAACATTCGCCTTGCCAGGATGGTAGCGAATCTCGCAGTCGTAGTCGTTTAACAACTCGACCCATCGTCGTTGACGTATATTCAGATCTTTCTGGTTGAAAATGTGTTGAAGGCTCTTGTGGTCGGTGAAAATCACACATTTTGTACCGTATAAATAGTGCCTCCAAATCTTAAGTGCGAAAACGACCGCTCCGAGTTCAAGATCATGGGTAGTATAATTTTTCTCATGGGTTTTCAATTGTCGCGATGCATATGCTATAACCTTGCCTCGTTGCATGAGAACACAACCAAGGCCTTGGTTAGAGGCATCGCAATAAACCACGAAATCCTCATTGCCGTCAGGTAAAGTGAGGATTGGAGCATCACATAGTTTCTGCTTCAATGTTTGGAATGCTTCTTCTTGACTGGGTCCTCATACATATGGTTTATCTTTATGGGTTAAAGAAGTGAGAGGTAAGGCAATCTTGGAGAAGTTGAGAATAAAACGACGATAATAACCCGCTAATCCAAGGAAAGAACGAACTTCCGTGAGAGACTTGGGTGTAATCCAATTTTTAACGGCCTCAATCTTAGCGGGATCCACGTGTATTCCCTTATCACTGATAATGTGTCCCAAAAATTGAACTTCCTTAAGCCAAAATTCACACTTGGAAAATTTGGCATACAGTTGTTCATTCTTCAAAAGACTCAAAATTTGTCTAAGGTGTTGTTCGTGAGCTGATTTGGTTTTGGAGTAAATGAGAATATCATCAATGAAAACGATAACGAATTTATCCAATAAGGGTTTGCACACGCGATTCATGAGATCCATGAAGACAGCGGGTGCATTGGTTAGTCCAAAAGGCATAACCATGAACTCGTAATGACCATAACGTGTACGAAAAGCTGTCTTTGGAATATCGTCTTCATGAACTCGAAGTTGATGATATCCAGAACGAAGATCGATCTTTGAGAAGCAAGTCGAACCTTGAAGTTGATCAAAAAGATCATCAATGCGGGGTAATGGATAGCGGTTTTTAATGGTGAGTTTGTTAAGCTCTCGATAATCAATACACATTCGGAAGGATCCATCCTTCTTCTTTACAAATAAGGCTGGAGCTCCCCAAGGTGATGAACTGGGACGAATGAAGCCCTTGTTTGCCAACTCTTGAAGTTGACTCGCAAGTTCTTGCATCTCAGAAGGTGCAAGGCGGTATGGAGATTTTGCAACGGGTGTGGCACCAGGTACAAGGTCAATTCGAAATTCAACAGGACGCACCGGTGGGAGTCCAGGTAAGTCATCAGGAAAGACTTCTGGAAATTCACGAACAACAGGAACATCTTGGATACTCTTGTCTTTATCTTTCTTTTCCACGACATGGGCCAAGAAAGCCACGTATTTCTTACGTAGATATTTTTGTGCTTGGGTGCAGGACATGAGTTTAAGACCACTGGACGATTTTTCACCATAAACCCGTAAAAAGTCACCCGATGTGAGAGGAAACCGAATAAATTTTTCAAAGCAGACAACTTCAGCATGGTGTTTAGAAAGCCAATCCATACCCACGATGACATCAAAACTATCCAATTTCATGGGTATGAGATCAATGGAGAAATCATGCTCGTTAAGACTAAGAGTACAACCCTGAATGATGGAATCAATTGAGATGGGGTTTCCATCCGCGACCTCGACAGTGAAAGGCGCTCCTAATCTAGAGCGAGTGTGAGATAGTAAAGGTTCGAATGCTAATGACACAAAACTTTTATCCGCACCAGTATCAAATAAAATCGAAGCATAATGACCATCAAGTAAAAACGTACCATTCACCACATCATTTGTTTCCTGGGCTTCTGTTGCATTGATGTTGAAAGCCCTACCACGAGCCACTGGGTTTGTTGTACGGTTTGCTGGGACAAGAGCTGGACACAGATTTCTGAGGTGGTTTGGATCACCACAATTGAAGCAAGCTCGACCATATGTTATGGGTTGTGGGTTTTGGCGAGCTGGTTGAGGGTTGGCTGGATGAGGGTTAACTGGTTGAGAGTTGATTGGTTGAGGTCTAAACACTGAACGACATGTGATAGTTACATGACCATACCTACCACAGGTGATACAGTGGCGACAAGGAAAATTTGAGGGGTGATGGTACTGACAGGTAGCACATTTGGGTAAGTTTCCCCCATAAACCTTCTTGATATGAGGAGCCTGGACCATTGGAGCCTGGGTTACTGGGGCTACAACGGCATAGTTTTTACTTCTGAACTTCCGCTTCCTAGAGTTGGAACCGGTATTGTCTACAGCGACTCTTGACGATTCAGTAGTAGGGGTGGGGATCTTCTCAGCTGGCTTCTTAGTTCCTTTCCTAACCAGATTTTCCTTTTTCACGTGCTTGTCAGTCAAGGAGGCTGCAAGCTGGATGGCTTCTTCCACCGTAGTGGGTTTGCTTCCAGTGACTACGTCTTGAATCAGGTCAGGTAATCCCTCGATATATTTTTCGATTGCTCGAAAGACCGGGGTAACCATGTGTGGAACCAGTATGCTGAGTTCGTGATATCGAGTGTTGTACGTAAGATTTTCACCACTGTCTTGTTTCAACCCAAGGAACTCTTCCTCTAGTTTCCTGATTTCATTCCTAGGGCAGAATTTGGCGATCATGAGTTCCTTAACCTCAGCCCAAGACAAAGATAAAGCAACATCAGCGCCCCGATTGCGCTTTTCACCATTCCACCAAGTTAGCGCCCCCTTTTGAAGGACACTGGTAGCATAGCGAACGCGGAGTTCATCAGGACACTCGTTGTTCACAAAGGTGCTCTCCATACTTTCAAACCATTGGAGGAGGCCAGTAGCACCCTCCTCACCAGTGAATTTTGTGGGGTTGCAGGAGTTAAAGTGTTTGAAAGTGCACCGAAACTGAGTCGCACCCTCTGTGTTGGTACTGTTACTATTCTGGGTTAACTCACTGACAAGATTTGGGATCACTGCAGCAATTTGTTCAGCGACTAAAGATGCGAGGCGACGATCAGAACATTGTCCAGAAGCACGAACAGTGCGTTGGCTGGCATCACGGAGCATGTGGCAAGCAGCCATCTACAAAGCAACAATTGAAATAATCATGAAATTGTAAGTGTATAATTGTACAAATGATTATGAAAGTATGAACTTGTAAGCAATATATGAAAATCATGAGATATTGTATATGAAACAAGAGTGTATTTTTGAAAAATTTGCATTAAATGCTTGGATTGTCCTTGTCTAGCTGTAAAGCCCAACAAGAACGTTGACTTTTCAAAGGAATTGAACCCAATGGTGATCAAAGAAGACATGCTTTAGCCTATAAGTGGACACTCACTCCAGGAATCCCCAGGTAAGCATAACATGTCCGTTTTTGGATTTATGCGCTATGCTTGCCTATGCCAGAAAACCCAGTGTACAAGCATCCACCCTTCCAGATTGCACGTATTCCTATCACACTCATTAAAGCTCAACAACTTTGAAGGAGCAAAATAAGAGTAGGCACTATGCCTAAGAGTGTCTTCATAAAAGGTACTGCTCCCGCTCCATGATGATGTAGTCTTTCCACTCCTTGTAGGACACCATCTCTATGCACCATGATGAAAGATGAAGAGAAATGGAGAAGAAGGGAAAGATAGAGGGAGGAAAGTAGAGAGAAATGAAGGGAATGGTAATTTAGGAAATATTATGCATGAAAGTTGAAGTTCGGTTATAGTCTAGGCCATTTCATCTAATAACCTAATTCCCTATAACCATGGCTCTGTTACCAATCTGTAACACCCCAACCGATGGCGGAATCATCGAGGTGTCACGTAGTGACGATTGTTCAAAAGCACATGGTACTAAAATGTAAATATATTATTGAATAATCCAAATTGTCTTACATGGAAACGAAAAAAAACAAAGTCTGAATGAAACATGAATATTGAAATAAATTATTAAAAATCAAGCACAAAAAGTCCCATGCTATAGTACTAGATCAAACTACACCTGAAACATGTACAAAATAGGTTTGGTCAACATAAGAAATGTTGGTGAGCATTCCTAGTTTTAATACATATAGTAAGTTGAAAAAGATATACAATTCAAGTGCAAGCTACAGTGCAAATATGTAAACTATGTAGCATACAAATGAGCGAAATCAACCCTGTGACTGTATAATGTACTAAATGAACGACGGTGTACTTATCCAATAAATGGATAAAAGCTTAACAATGACCACGGATTCTCCGATGAAAAATGGGGAGAATCAACCTAGGCGGGTTGTCAATCCAATAGCGCTATCCAATGTTAATGTCGGCTTGTACAATGTTAATGATTTCACTAAGTACAAGTGTATTCTACATGTAATGTCTAAGCATAAAGCACGTTTGTAAGCAAATGCACATAGTACTAGAATTGTATTGTAAAAATGTGAACTTGTAATTGTAATTTGTATAAGTGTACATGTAACACCCCAAAAGTGAATAAAAGCAAAAAAGGGGATAGGAAATACTCACCGTTCGCGTAAATAACTTGAACTCTACCGAACAACGTGATTTGAATTGAGATTATCCCAAATGATTAACCTAAAGAATTTGATAATGTATAAGGGAAATAATTCTAGGATACATGTATTTCTAGGGTTCCTCATTTTGGGGATATGCAATTGTTCAATTATTAATTAAGTAAATAGTTAATAAATGAAAGAAATTTGGTAAATAATTTAAATAAAAGACTATTGTAGATTTTTGATTTAGGATGATCATATTATAGGGTTTTAAGTATAAAAATAATTTTTATAAAATTATTTCCTCAAGAATTAAATATTTAATATATTTAATATATTTATTCTTATTTGTCAAAGATATGATTTTAATATCTAAAAATATTAAAATTAAAGAAATTTCAAATTGAAATTTATATTTCTGTTCTATATGAACAGAAATAATTTATGTAAAATTTTGGGATAAAAATATTGAAAATTGAATTTATTATGATTTATTTATGGTTTAAAATAAC
Organism: Ambrosia x helenae; assembly: GCA_030844895.1. NCBI lineage: Eukaryota > Viridiplantae > Streptophyta > Magnoliopsida > Asterales > Asteraceae > Ambrosia > Ambrosia x helenae. The sequence goes on from CM061232.1 coordinate 78,595,537, forward strand.
AAAAATCAATTAAAAATATTAAACGAACGATTTTTCTGGAATAAAAATTATTTATGAAATGTTTATTTCTATAAAAGTTTAGAATAATTTTTGTGGAATTTTATAAAATCGTTTAGATATTTTTATTGAATTTTAAAATTATAAATGAATAAACTTGTAAAATTTATAATATATATTAAATAAATTATTTTTGAAAAACTAAAAGTTGGATAATAAAATTTATCCTCAGAATAACTTAAAATAAATTTTGTAGAATTTTTAAGCCATGTTTAGTATTTAAAATCTATTTTTAAAGATAATATAAGTATAAAAGAGTTTAAAAAAAAGAAATAAAATGTTTGCATGTGCCCAGACTCGAACCCGAGTCTCTGGGCGGTCCGATGCTTAATCACAAGCCTAGCCACCAACTGGGCTAGACCCTGAGAACGATTATAGTTGGTTTCAGTTAATTATATAGGTTAACTGATTTGTTTAATAATTGGTTTAAAAAAAAAGAAAGCTGTGAATGGGGATCGAACTCGGGCCTTATGGCCGGTCCGTGTGTTTTAATCAGCAGACAAACACCAACTGATCTACTGATCAGTTGGTGATAAGTTTAACTCGTTTTTATTTTTAACCAGTGGTCTGCACGTCAGTTTTCCCCAATTCGAGTGGGTATGAACCCTAACCACCTAATCCTTTTAATTCATAATCAATAGCCCCTGAAACCTTGGGGCTATTGTTTGTAATGTGCCGAAAAACAAAATCAAGTAAGAAAATTGTAACATACAACGCGTTTAAGGTGTGGTTGATCGGGTCAAAAGAAAAGTCATTCGAAGCTTAATTTGCAGAAAAGCATGATTTGTAAGGAGAAATTGGTTGAGGGGATTTGATTTTCGGCGAGTATAGCTCGTAGGGATTGCCTCTATTTATACTAATCACTCGTCCTTGTAAGGTTGGTAGTTTTTGACCCGTCTTAATTATAATACGCGTGATTTAGCTAGATTAGGAATGTTTTAATGATTAATTGGCGTGGGAAAGAAGCAGAGAAGGTTAGTCAACACATTCCATAAACGAATTGCGATTAAAACATTGATTGGATGCTGATTTTGGGAAGGGGTACACGCGCAGTTGACTTTCACGAGTCAATTGTGCAATTATGAGGAGTGTTTATATTTTAAATGTGCAGGAAACTTTCACAACAGACGAGTAGCTCAGCTGGTTAAGATTTGTGGGGTGTTTAGGCCAGCCATGGGCGCGGGTTCGATTCCCGGCCCATGCCTTTTTTTTTTTTTTGTAATTATTTCACCTTTATCAAATAGTTATAGGTATATAATATGATCATAAAGTCCCGAATATGTCACAAAATATATATATATATATATATCTTTTTGAACGTACGGAAGTGATAAAATGCAATGTTTTATTAATCGAGTCTCAAACGTACATAGAATGATACGGTAACAATTAATACGAAAAGTGACGGATGTCACAATTAGGCTAATCGCCAGTTGTTACACGCGATTAGACACCCTAATCGCCTGTAACTGCTGCACAATCGCCCGACGCATACTAAACGACTAGAAACGCCTATAAATACCACCCTTATGTTGTAAAACATCATTTGTGAAACCCTAATACACCCCAAAGCCACCCCACACCTTATTCAACCTCTGAAACACGTTTTTGATCAAGAAATCACATTTCCAAGCTTTACACCTCATAATCTTACAATTTCAAGGTGTGTTCTTCATCCCAAACCTTTGTAATGATATTTTTTTGATCCCAAAGGTCCAGACCTGGTTTCTAAACATTTGTGTCTTTGAAAACTCATTAAAATCAGTTTCTAAACAAACCCAAACCTCTATGCTTGTTATATGTGATGTATTCATGCAAGATAGGATTTTTATCGTTTAAACATGGTTGTTCTTGTATTATTGATATGTTTCTAATCTAAATGAGTTGATATGATGTTAACCTAGGATTTTTAAGGTCCATAGATGTGTATTATTGATATTAGGCGTTTTGTCCCGTTTGAGTGATTATGAAGGATTGATGATGATATGTTGTGTTTTGTTGATTGTTTGAGGTTAGGGTTTACTCTAGGATGATGCTAGAACAGTAGGATGTTGTCAGACAACGTCATTATGTGATGAAATCTGGATATTTGCTATTTAGGGTAAGTTTTGCATGTTGATGTGATGTTTACATGCTACTTATGCTATTTTGGGAAAACGCTTGCATTCGGGACGGCTAGGATGATGATAAATTAGGGGTTTTTGCTTGAAATAGTTGGATCAATGTATTGGGTTTGATATTGGGTGTTTCCACATGTTTCGGATCTAATTTGGAGGGTTAAACGCGCAAAAAGACAACACAGTGCAGCAGGGGATATTAGGGGACCCTAATCGCCTATAGTAGGGGCGATTGGCCCCCAGTCGCGTGTAACAGGAGGCGATTGGGAGCCCAATCGCCAGTATGTCTGGTGATTGCAATCCTAATCGCCAGTTGACTTTTCCTAATTCCATTTTTGATTCCTAATCGCATGTACTCTTGTCATATGTGTATTTTAACATCCCGGAACACGGTTTGACACCTAGGAACATGTTAGGAACCCCGTGACATGTCCAACAACTTATTTATACGTGTTCGGACCTGTTTATGCGTTAATTAGGCTTCATGCTAGATATAGTGAACGGTGATGTATACTAAGTGTTTGATTACATATGATTGCATGATATCTTGCTTTCGGCTAACACGTAGGATGTCGGGTCACCAATGGGATGTCGGGTCTTGTCTGGTGTGGTCGGTTAAACGTTTAAACATCATTTCAAATGTACACGGTTACGGTCTAGACTGTTGGGGACTAATCAACCTACGGGTTGTTAGTCTAACATCTTATATGCTCGTCATGATAGGTCACCGGTAGTTGGTGCCATCTATTGAGCGGGTTTACTTATCTTAGAGGGGAAGCAGTATCAGGTGAGTTTCACGGCCTCACTTTAAGTCTTTACATTTCGGGGGAGACACATGCTTTATACTTATTTCATAAATTATCATGTTATACTAGTGTTAATTCATTTACATACTATACGATACGTAAAGTCCCAGGGAAACCATGAACGTGCGAGGCACAACGGGGGAAATGTGGATAGATCTATTGAGACTGACAGACCCCACCCGTCGGCTGGGAGCCGGGCGGGTGCATATTGTCTCGGTCATAACTCTACCGTGGGACGGTAGTGCATGTCGTTTCGGGCAAAATCATATATCATTGTCTGTAATGGTTTCCGGTCGTAGTGGTATTATTCATGCGTCTAGCTAACGCTATCATTTCTAACATAGTGATAACATGATGGCTTTCATTACATAAACGTTTAACATAAAACCTGTGAACTCACCGCATTATTTGCTGACGTTTTTAGCATGTTTGTCTCAGGTCGTTGAGGTAGCAGCATTTCATAGGCGCACGGAGTCTCACGGCGTCTAGGATTCATATGCATCTTATTTAGCATTTTCAGACTTTTGTGCTTTTACTTTCGTGTTGTAATAAAGTTTTACGCTTCCACAGCGATGGATCGTTTATGAAAACTTAATGGTTTGCTTATGTCATTTTTACGTATCATATAGTGTCGTTTATTGTGACCGTTGACTTAGATCCTGGTTTGTCACGCGCCTCGCGGTAAAACCCCGCACGTGGAATTTGAGGGTGTGACAGATTGGTATCAGAGCCAATGGTTATAGTGAACTAGGACTGCATGTTGAGTCAAGTCTATAGCTGAGTCGCACACACTAGACGGTCAGATTCATATAAGTCATATCATATGGGGAATTGCCGAGGTGTTAGTATTACATTCGTTATTATCATTTACGCTTACATCATCTATCTATTATCCTTATTTCTTATTCTATTCTTCATCTTCGCGCTGAAGATGAGGAGGCTTACTATCTTTCCACGACAGTGGCGTACATTGGAGTGGCTTCGGCATCCTTCGGAGATTTGTCCAAGATTCAGACATCTCCCCTTTCTATACTCCAATGGACACACTTGCTCGCACACATTATTGCACACTTGTACTTGTTGTTTTACATCTTGGGTGTTTTATCACATAGGAGTTCTTATCTATTCTAGAACGTGGGTGCCTTGTGGTTTGAAAGTCAAGCTAGGAGCACGCCTCGGGGACCATGTAGAGCGACTTATCATTTCGGGTGCACACGAAATAATAAGTTGAAATGCATGGAAATCTTGGTGGACTATGTGTTTGATCCGACAATCATGATGGAATCCAGTTCTCTAGTTTAACTTTGTTACTTATGATTTCCTGTTGTCTGTTCTGAAATCTGATGTCTTGTATTTGGCTTTGACAGAAGATGTCAGGACGTCGTGGTGGTCGCGTTGGTGGTCGGAATGGCGGTGGACGCAATGGGGGTCGTGGTAACATCAGCATGACCCAGGCTGAGCTGAATAATCTGATTCAGGAGCATGTGGCAGCCGCTATTGCTGCACAGCAGGTCGCCCAGCAGGGCCATGGTGGTAATTTAATTACCCCTACCCTCATTCCTTATCTTTTGTGGCGTGGTGTTCGTTTTCTGACCCGTGTTGCTTGTTGTAACAGGGAATGCTTTTCATCCTCCACCACCTCCAGTCCACTGTACTTACAAGATGTTTCAGGACTGTAAGCCCCATAACTTCAGTGGGACTGAGGGAGCTGTGGGACTACTTCGTTGGTTGGAGAAGGTCGAGTCCGCTTTCTCCATGTGTAACTGCCCAGAGGAGTATCGTGTGAAGTATGCGTCAGGGACATTCGAGGGACGTGCCTTGACTTGGTGGAATTCGACTATGCAGACTATTGGTTTACTTGAGGCCCATGCGTTGCCATGGAACGAGTTTGTGTTTCGTTTGAAGATGGAGTATTGTCCCAGGGATGAGATTAAGAGTTTGGAGCATGAGCTGTGGAATCATCAGATGGTAGGATCTAAGGTCGAGGAGTATACCACTCATTATCATGAGTTGGCACTTTTATGCCCGGATTCTGTGACTCCTGAGTATAAGGCTATTGAGTTCTACATTAGTGGGTTGGTGCCTGAGATTCGCGGGTTGGTGAACGCGAATGATGCTACTACACTTAGGGATACCATTCAGTTGGCTCATAGGCTAACCAAATAGAAGGTTCAGCCTCAGCAGCAGCCAAGGAAGTTTGAGACTACGGGTTTGTCTTCTGGATAGAGGCAGAGTGGGTATACTGGTAGACTGCCTAGGTGTGATCGTTGTGGGTATCATCATGTTGGGAATTGTAGTTATTGTACCCGTTGTAAGAAGAACGGGCATCAGGCTCAAAGCTGCAGGGTGAATCTTCAGGCTAAGCAACAAGTAGTTGCCCCTACTACTGCTACTACTACCACTGCTGCACCTAAGGGAAATCAGGGATGCTACAACTGTGGGAAAGCAGGGCACTTTAGGAAGGATTGCCCCAAACTGAAGCAGGGGAATGCTGGGAGGAATGACAGGGGTAACAGGGGTGGCAGCAGGAACGCGCGCGCCTTCGTTATTGGGTCGGGCGAGGCCCGTCAGGATCCAAATACTGTTACTGGTACGTTTCTTCTTAACGATCATTATGCCTCTGTTTTATTTGATTCGGGTGCCGACAAGAGTTTTATATTCGTTGAGTTTAGTCTGTTGTTGGACATAGTACCGATGCCTTTCGAGGTTAAGTACTTAGTTGAATTGGCTGATGGTAAGAAAATTGAGGCAACTCATACTCTTAAGGGATGCCAATTAGAACTTTCTGTGTTATCGTGTGAAGTATTGATCTCACGCCGGTGTCCTTGGGTAGCTTCAACGTTGTTGTGGGTATGGATTGGTTATCCTTGTATCGTGCGGAAATCATTTGTTTTGATAAAATCATTCGCCTCCCTCTCCCGGATGGAGAGATTCTTTTGGTTCATGGCGAGAAAAGTGGTGTTCCTTTGAGCATCATTTCATGTATGAAAGCTTATAAGTATTTGCGTAAAGGGTATTCTGCTATCTTAGCTCTTGTTTCGGTCTCATCTGACGATGAGAAAAGGATTGAGGACATTCCTGTTGTTCGTGATTTTCCCGACGTGTTTCCCGATGATTTGCCTGGTCTTCCACCTCACCGTCAGGTTGAATTTAACATTGATCTTGCGCCCGGTGCTGCACCTATTGCCCGGGCTCCTTACCGCCTTGCACCTCCCGAGATGCAGGAATTATCTAATCAACTACATGAGTTGTTGGAAAAAGGATTCATTCGGCCTAGTTCATCCCCGTGGGGAGCTCCTATCTTATTTGTCAAAAAGAAAGAGGGAAGCCTTCGTATGTGTATTGACTATCGGGAACTGAACAAAGTAACCGTCAAGAATCGTTACCCACTTCCCCGTATTGACGATTTATTCGACCAGCTCCAAGGCTCCAGTTTTTATTCTAAGATAGACCTGAGGTCTGGGTATCATCAGTTGAGGGTGCAAGAAGCTGACATTCCGAAGACCGCCTTTCGTACACGTTATGGCCACTTCGAGTTCCTGGTCATGCCTTTCGGTATCACGAATGCACCTGCTGTTTTTATGGATTTGATGAATCGGGTTTGCAAGCCCTATCTTGATAAGTTCGTGATTGTCTTCATTGACGACATCCTCATTTACTCCAAAAACGAGGTGGACCATCAGGAACACCTGCGTCTGGTTTTGGAACTCTTGAGGCAAGAACGACTGTACGCAAAATTCTCCAAGTGTGACTTTTGGTTACGTGAGGTCCAATTCCTTGGTCACGTAGTCAATGAAAGGGGAATTCATGTCGATCCTGCTAAGATAACAGCCATCAAGGACTGGGAAGCACCAAGGTCTCCAACCGAGGTGCGACAGTTCCTAGGCCTAGCCAGCTACTACTGTCGTTTCATAGAGGGCTTTTCGAAGATTGCTCAACCCCTCACCTACCTTATCCAGAAAGACAAGAAGTTTGACTGGGGTGATTCGCAAGAGTCTGCCTTCCAGACTCTGAAACTTAAACTTTGTTCTGCTCCCATCTTATCGTTGCCTGAGGGCACAGATGACTTTGTGGTTTATTGTGATGCATCGATACAGGGTCTCGGTTGTGTGTTGATGCAACGTGACAAAGTCATTGCTTATGCTTCTTGTCAACTGAAAGTTCACGAGAAGAACTACACCACCCAAATTATTGAATTTTTTTTTGTTAAATTAAATATTTAACTCAAATTATTGAATTATAATAATATGGTTGAATCGTATAACAGCTGTTTGACAGAGACTTTGTTAAAGAGAAGAAAAAAGATTTCATCAATTGTTAATCACAGATTCATTATTGAAATGTGTTTGATATTATTATTGCTCTAGATACAAATTGTGTATAATAAAACAGTCTGCTGTTAAAATGAACAGATGATTGATCTTTATTAAACAAACATTATAAATTTAAATGTTTTATAGTTGTTAGTAGCAACTGTTTAAGCCAACAACTGTTTGAACCAAACACTTGAATTTACATCTGTTGTAATAAACAGTGTTTTAAATAGACTGTTTTAAAAATTCTACTATATAGACGGTGGGCTTTTAAAGACGTTACCAAATACGATTTTCTTTGAAATGTGTTATATTTGTTACTACCAACTGCTTAAGTCAGCAACTGTTTGAGCAAACAGTTGAGTTTACATCTGTTTTAATCAACAGTCTTTTAAACAGTGTTTAAAGAATTCTTCTATACTGACGGCTTGCTTTTAAAGATGTTACCAAAAATGGTTTTTCTTTCAAACTTACATTTACTTTTTAATCATATCTTGCTCTTTTTTGTTTTGATATGTGTTATATTGTTGTTTAAAGTTGATTTTGTTTGTTTTGTTTTAACCTTGATTATATATGATATTTTATATAAGGCTACATATTGACTACAGCTTTTTAATCCGTCTGTAGAGTTTTTGTTCCTTTGGTTATAACCTTTCAGTTATTAAACATCTGATCAGTGTTAAAAGATATAAACAGACGTTGCGAAACAATGGTTCCTCTCAGTAGACGTTTGGTGTGTTAACGCGTCGGTGGTTACCGTACAATGTTTTTTAAAAAACAGATGTTTTAAAAAACGTACTTAGTTTATATAATGAACAGAGTTACGAGGGAATCAGACGTTCAATTACAAACAGTTGAATTACAAACGATCTATTGCGTCAGTATTATTAACTAACGCTTTGGTCTGGTAATGTGTCAATATAAACAGACGTTTCGAGATAGAGGTTTAGTTCGCCGACGCGTCATTGTTTTCACACGGGATCTCACCTAGTATGTTTTAAGTATTAAAAAAATGACCAATTATTGCTAAGAAATCCACCCATCCACCAAAGTTGACCAATCAATGTTTAACATTCAGATTCCGATTCACGTTCACAAGCTTTTGATTAATATCTCTCCATTTCCTTTTCTTCACCATTCCAATCACCCAAAGATAATCTGACCACTACCAGCAGATTGCTCCCAGTTCCAACTAATTCCAGCTCGTATCGCACCCGTCTACTACAACAAACAGGATCCAAGGTTTACCATACGTGGTTAAACTGTTGAACCCAAAATGGTTCATAGGGTGCATATTGAGCAGACAAACAGGATCCAAGGTTTGCCATACTTTGTTTTAAAAACATTGTTTTTTGATCATTTCGTTAGGCTAGTTGTAAATTGTCTCGATCAGTAACTGCTTGAAAGTTTCATAATGTCTGCCCGTTGACCACTAAAGTTCTTCTCAGAAGTTCAAGTGTGAATACTGAATATTAATAACCAACCAATATCATGTATTCTGGAAGTGGTGATGGTGACAGATTATCATCATCTACTTCAGTTTCAGTACACGCATGTCAACGCTTTTCTTTAGAAGAGATACAATCTGCAACCAAAGACTTTGATGATGATCTGGTCATTGGAAAGGGAGGATTCGGAAAAGTTTACAAAGGTCAGTTGTCTGCTGAAGAAGCTGGTCATGTTGTGGCAATCAAACGATTAAGTTCTATATCCAAGCAGGGGGAACCTGAGTTCAGAGCTGAAATCGAGACGCTTTCCAAGCTGCGTCACTGTCACTTGGTATCTCTTTATGGTTATTGTGAAGATAACGAGGAGATGATCCTTGTTTATCAATATATGACGAATGGAACCCTCTACCATCATCTGCACAAAGTTGAGAACGCTTTAAATTGGGTTCAAAGGATGAGGATTGCACTAGGTGCCGGACGTGGATTGGATTACCTCCACACTGGTGTTGGCACTGAACATGGAATCATACACCGTGACGTCAAGAGTTCCAACATTCTTTTGGATGAGAAAATGGCAGCTATGATTTCAGATTTTGGGTTGTCGAAAATAGGCCCAACTGATCAATCATTATCGTGGGTTGATGCTAGTGTTAAAGGGACTTTCGGGTATCTTGATCCTGAATATTTCTATACTAAAAAGTTATCACGAAAAACAGATGTGTATGCATTTGGGGTTGTTTTATTTGAATTGCTAACTGGAAGGCGTGCAGTAGACGAACGCAATGGGGAGGAACAATGTAGCTTGGTAAGATGGGCTAAAAAATGTGTCAAAGAAAGAAAATTAGAGCAAATGGTTGATTCTAATATCAAGGGAACAATTAGACCCAAGTGTTTAAGACAGTTCACTCAAATTGCAGATCGTTGTGTGCACAGTATACCAAAAGAACGCCCTACAATGACTGAGGTGGTGGCCTCTCTTCAGGTTGTACTGGAGCTACAACTGAAACATGATAATTCTGTAAAGTTATCAAGCAGAAGAAGTTTCAGTCGGAAGTTTTCCAAGTATCGTGATGCAGCGAGTAAGCAAAACTCAGGTATATTTTCTTTTAACTTCGCTAGGCATCATACGTTTTACTTGCAACATAACTTAAAGAGGAGGTTCTTGGTACCAAATGTTTATTTTTCAAGTATATTGGATCCAGTTTGCAAATAAAAGTTAGGTATGCACTTCATCATTTGATGAGTGTTGTATTTGTATATTTATGTTCATAACATTTTAGCACTGAACTAATTATAATATGATTGAATATCCATACTTGTGAAATTGTCAAATTAAATTAACATATTTTTCCTTGTATCTGAAGTCTAACATTGATGCATTATCATTCTGTTAGACCAAATCGGCACAAGTTCCTCCGTGGATACTGCAAAAGGCGAGCAATATAGTTTTCTTGATGAAATAATTCATGAGAGTAAACAGAAAAGTGTCCTTAAAGCTATAAAAGTATGTTTTTATGGCTGCTATGAGGTTGAACCTGAACAATCAAAGATGCTAGAAACCTTGAAATGGAATGACACCCAAAATATTCCAGCATGTCCTGACAATAACTCATACACAACATGTGACGATCATGAGGATGAAATATTACAGACAACAACATTGGAGCATGGTGAAGATGCGACATTCTGCACCGCAATTTTTGATGAATGTGAGGACGAGACATTCTCAACAACATCTTTCGAAAGTTGTTTATGGTAAACATCTACATCAATGTGTGTCATTGTGTACATATATGACAGATCAACCACATGAAACATTATCATGTCACAAAATAAAGCATATTAGAACAACTTATATTTATTGGCCAAGAAAATCTTAAAGAATAAGTAATGTAAATTCTATTAGGAAACCAGCAAAGAAAAAAATGATGAAAATGTATTCTTCACCAACAAAGACAAACTTAACTAGTAAGCGTTGTAAGACCAGATGATGCACTGAAATCACAATGAACACATAGGTGGATATATAGAAAGACAATTAGTGATACAAATTAATCCAAGTAGTGCATTGGGTTTTTATAGGTTTTACTTGGGCGTTTTAACGAGCCGAGCCCAAGCCCGACTAAGCTCGGGCTTGGCTTGGTTCGAGCCTACTACTTTGAGCTCAAGCTCGACTAAAAAAGTAAAACCTAAGGGCTCTAGCTAAACTCGAGGTAATTTGAAAACAATAATAAACGGGTAAAAGCTCCGTTCGAGGTCGAGTCACCAATGTTATTTGTCGAGCCTAAACGAGCTATGTATGTAAAGCTCGAGCTCGAGCTCGAGCTCAATAACTAAACGAGTTATATTTCAGGCTCGAACTCGGGCTCGTTAAAGTTCGGCCCGTTCGAACTTTTTACCGATCATGATCCAATCACGAGTAATTAACTATTGAGCCGCTATGCCTTATTTAAACAGTTACATATATCATGTTATGGTCTATACAAGAGTGGTCACCATACATATATGGTTAATCCTCGTATGATTAATGCAGATCCTTCTGACAGTGGAGCTGACATGGGACGCTTGCCACAACATCACAGATGATCAATTGATAACATATATGATAAATTTTAAGGTTACTATTAAATAGTGTTTGTTTCATTAAGATGTGGTACTATTGAATCATGATATAGATTAACCACAAACTCATCCTATGCATGTTAAAAGTGTGCATATGGGTGTGTTTGTATGTGTCATGAAATAGATAAATGCATCCAGTCAACAAAACAATTATTAGGCTCCACCTTTAAAGATGAATAATACTTGGATTATCTACAAATCGCGCTTCACTATCAGATTAACCTTTTGATGGTACAACCTGTTAGTAATAAACTGAGTTTGTAATAGAAATGTAATAATAAGAAGTAGAGGGGTTAAAAGTGTAAAGTTAGGAAAGTTTAAAAGTGGCGATCATGAGGATGAGATATTACACACAACAACATTGGAGAATGGTGAAGATGCGACATTCTACACCGCAATTTTTGATGAGTGTGAGGACGAGACATTCTCAACAACATCCTTCGAAAGTTGTTTATGGTAAACATCTACATCGGCTTGCCTATATATATGTATATATGTGTGTGATTGTGTACATATATGATAGATCAAACCACATGAAACATTATCTGTTACGAGATAAAAGAGAATGGATGGTTAAAATGATAATTGTAATAGTTCAGGGGTTAAATGTGTCAAAGTCTGATAGTTCAATTGTTAGTTAGATTCTATTGGTTTAGGCGGGAATTATATTGTGTATAAATACCCAAGCTAAAGATGAATAATATAGCTTGATTTGGATAATTTCTTCTTTTAAGTTTCTTTCCCCCTATCAAGTGGTATCAGAGCTGCTCCTTCCTTGGACAACTGTTGATAATAACCGTCACCACCATTTTAACTACCATAACCGTCACTAACAACCACCATTAGCCACCATACTCCACCAACACCACCACCCATAATCCACCATTTTTAACCGTTCTTGAGCCTGAAAAACATAAATCTTCATTTCTTAAACAATCTTGAGCCTGTTATTCCATTCCTTCGTTTCAAACACCCATTTGAGCCTGTCCATTTCTTTTCTTGACTGTATACTCTGTTTTTGTATTCTAATGTCAACCCGTAGTCAAACCATGGAACAAAAGATTCAAGAGCATGATTCAACCTTGGCTCGACTTGAGAAGGTTACTGGTCAGAACATGAACGAATTAGCCAAAACTACTGAAGCTGTGAACGAAATAAGATCTCAGATGTCTGAACTCCTCAAGTTTCTGAAACCAAACAGTGAGGGTGGTCCTTCTTTCAATCAGTTCAGAACAAGTTCAGGGAGTGGAGGTGATGATGAACAATCATCCTATAGAAACAGTCAATGTTTAACTAAGTTGGACTTTCCAAAATTCAATGGTACAAACGTTGAGGGATGGTTGTGCAGGGTAGAACATTACTTTGCAATTGATGAAACTCCTGATAGGTTGAAGGTGAAGTATGCAGTTGTTCACCTAGAGGATGCTGCTCTTCTTTGGCATCAATCATTCGTCAAGTCCAGAAATGGATCAATTGATGGAATGCCATGGAATGAGTACAAGAATTTCATTTCTACAAGATTTGCAGATGTTTTGGTTCAAGATGCAATGGGAGCCTTGGCTGCAATCAGGCAGACTGGATCATTAGAAGAGTTGTGTAAGGAATTTGATTTGGGGTTAACCAAGGTTAACATACCTGATGAATATGCTGTTAGTTTGTTCTTAAGGGCATCAAATCCTGATATTGGGTATCCTGTGAGGGTTTTAAGACCAAGAACTATCCCTGAGGCCTACATGCTTGCAAGAATGCAAGATGATTCAAACAAGGCAATTCAGGCTGCTTCTAATACCAGATTTTCTAGAAATAATAATTCTTCTTTTTCAAGAACCAATTCTTTCACACCTAAGACCATGACTCAAACCACTTCTTCCAATTTACCTTTATTACCTGCACCTACCATTAAACCAAAACTTGTTAACTCAACCAGATGGTTAAGCCCTAAAGAAATTGCTGAGAAGAGAGCTAAAGGAGAATGTTTTGGATGTAAGGAAAAATTCAGTCCTACTCATCAGTGCAAGAATAAACAGTTGTTTTCAATAGAGATTGTTGATGATGAAGGGGATGGAAGTCAAGGAAATGAGTATGATGTGGAAGAAGAAGTGATGATTCAAGAACCACAGATTTCATTGAATGCCATAATGGGCCTTCCTTCTTATTCTACCATGAGAATAAGAGGATCCATTGGAAAAAAGGTATTACAAATTTTAACTGATTCAGGATCTACACATAATTTTTTAGATATTACATTAGCATTAAAGTTGGGACTTTCCATTAAGACAATTAAGTCAATGGATATCATTGTTGCTGATGGTGAGCAATTGAAATGCACAATGATGGTAGAAAATCTACAATGGTCTATGCAAGGTCATCAGTTCATAGCTGATGTCTTCTTAATACCTTTGTCCAATTATGACATGGTATTGGGAATTCAGTGGCTGCATAATTTGAATGATATAACATGGAATTTCAAAGAGTTAACAATGAAATTTCAAGTTGATGGGCAGAATATTGAGTTGAATGGGGAGAAAAACAAGGGTATTACTCTGTGTTCTACTGAAAAAATGCAAGAATTATTAACTGGAAGAGATCAGTTGGCACAAGTCCATTTATTCAGTTTACATATGGGGAAAGAAGATCTTTGTCAACACAACCCTCATGTTAGTGTTCAAGATAGAAGTGCCATAGTGGAAGACTTATTGAACAATTATAAAGACATCTTTGCTATGCCAACATCCTTACCACCAAGAAGATCATGTGATCACAAGATTGTCCTCAAAGAAGGTACTTCTCCTATAACTCTTAAACCATATAGATATCCTGCTGCTCAGAAAACTGTGATTGAGGAAATGACTCAGGAGTTATTAGACTCTGGGGTAATCAGGGAGAGTGTTAGTTCATTTGCAGCCCCAGTTGTGTTGGTAAAGAAAAAAGATGGCACTTATAGAATGTGTGTGGATTACAGGAAACTAAATGAGGCCACTATAAAAAACAGTTTTCCCATTCCATTGATTGATGAGTTACTTGATGAGTTGGGGGGCAGTTCAGTCTTTTCAAAACTGGACTTGAGATCTGGGTATCACCAGATTAGAATGCATCCTGATGATGTGTTTAAGACTGCTTTTAGAACACATCAGGGGCATTATGAGTTTATGGTCTTACCATTTGGTTTGACCAATGCCCCTGCCACATTCCAGGCCTTAATGAACACTACTTTCAAACCACTGTTGAGAATGTGTGTTTTGGTGTTCTTTGATGACATTTTGGTCTACAGTGCCACACTGGATCAACATGTTAAGGACTTGGAATTGGTTTTGAAATTGCTAAGACAAAACTCTTTAGTGGCAAAGAGATCCAAATGCTCTTTTGTAGGCCCTAAAGTAGAGTATTTGGGCCACATTATTAATGAAGAGGGGGTAGCTACTGATCCATCTAAGATCTCAGCAATAAGAGATTAGCCAATACCTACCACCATTAAACAGTTAAGGGGATTCTTGGGGTTAGCAGGGTATTATAGGAGGTTTATACAATCATTTGGTGGCATTGCTAAGCCTCTTACAAATCTGTTGAAGAAAGAAGCTTTTAAGTGGAGTGAAGAGGCTCAACAGGCATTTGATAATTTGAAACATGCATTGTCAACTTCACCTGTTTTAGCACTTCCTGATTTTGCTAAAACATTTGTGGTGGAGACTGATGCTTCAGCTAGAGGGCTAGGAGCTGTTTTAATGCAAGATGGCCATCCCTTGGCTTTCATTAGCAAGGGTATTTCTGGAAAACAATTGGCCATGTCAGTGTATGAAAAGGAATTATTAGCTATATTGATGGCAGTCAAAGCATGGCACCATTATTTGATAGCTAAGCATTTTGTGATAAGAACTGATCAAAGAAGCTTAAAGTACCTACTTGAACAGAAGATCAATACCCCTCTTCAACAGAAATGGTTAGCTAAGTTGATTGGCTATGATTATGTGATTGAATATAAGAAAGGTTCAGAAAATTCAGTAGCAGATGCATTGTCTAGAGTGGATAATGTTTCTCTTTTTCAGATCAGTACTAGTGTAGTGGATCCCTTGTTATGGGATAAGATTAAAGAAAGTTGGAAACAAGACCCTAAGATTCAGGAAAAGATTCAGTTTTTACAACAGGGTGCAGTGTTGAAGCACTATACGTGGGTGAATGAAGTTTTGAGAAGGAAGGGTAAAATGGTCATTGGTGATACAGGAGAGTTAAAAGATCAAATTCTGCATATTTGTCATTCTTCACCAAGTGGAGGTCATTCAGGGTATGTTCCTTCTCTACACAGGCTGCAAAGTATGTTTTATTGGAAAAGATGTGATAGAGATGTTAAAGACTTTGTCAAGAAGTGTGTTACTTGTCAAAGGGCAAAGTATGAGAGGGTAGCTTCCCCTGGTCTTTTACAACCTTTACCTCCTCCTAGATCCATTTTTACTGATATATCTATGGATTTCATAGGTGGCTTACCATTAGCTTTTGGTAAAGACACTATTCTGGTAGTAATTGACAGATTCACAAAATTTGCCCATTTTGTGAGTCTTAAACATCCCTTCTCTGCAAATCAAGTGGCCCAAGCTGTATTTGACAATGTTTTCAAGTTACATGGTAGTCCTACTACTATTGTTTCTGACAGAGATCCTATTTTTTTAAGTAAATTCTGGAAGGATTTCATGAAACTTCAAGGAATTGAACTGGCTTATTCTTCTGCATACCATCCTCAATCTGATGGTCAGACAGAAGTCTTGAATAGATGTTTGGAATCTTATTTGAGGTATATGGTTATGGATACCCCTCAGCAGCGGTCCAAGTGGTTAACAATGGCAGAATGGTGGTATAACTCTTCCTGGCATTCTGCAATCAAAATGTCTCCTTTTGAAGCTCTTTATGGTGTGCAGCCTCCTGTACACATTCCTTACATTCCTGATGAGACTAGGATTGAATCATTGGAAGAGTTGTTTAAAGAAAGGGAATTGAAGATACAGAATTTGAAACATTCATTGGAAAGAGCAAGGAATCAAATGAAACAACAAGCTGATAAGAAGAGGTCTGACAGACAGTTCAAGATTGGAGATTGGGTCTATGTCAAGCTTCATCCTTATGTGCAACAATCATTGAAGGGTCATAAGAGTCACAAACTTGTTCCAAAGTTCTTAGGTCCATTCTTAATTGTGGCAAGAATTGGACAAGTGGCTTACAAGTTGGATCTTCCCAGTTCATCTCAAATCCATCCAACTTTCCATGTATCTTTACTTAAAGCTGCTGATGGTCCACCTCAACAAGTCATACCTTTACCTTCTGAACCAAGATTTTCTTTACAACCCAGAGCTATTATTGACAGGAAGTTAGTGAAGAATGGTAATAAGATGTCCACTGAGTTTTGGTTCATTGGCAAAATTTACCTGTAACTGAGGCTTCTTGGGAGATTTTGGAAGAATTTCAGCTCAGATTCCCTCATTTTAATTCTTAAGGACAAGAATTTAATAGGAGGGGAAGTATTGTTACGAGATAAAAGAGAATTGATGGTTAAAATGATAATTGTAATAGTTCAGGGGTTAAATGTGTCAAAGTCTGATAGTTCAATTGTTAGTTAGATTCTGTTGGTTTAGGCGGGAATTATATTGTGTATAAATACCCAAGCTAAAGATGAATAATATAGCTTGATTTGGATAATTTCTTCTCTTAAGTTTCTTTCCCCTTATCATTATCATGTCACAAAATAAAGCATATTAGAACAACCTTTATTGGCCAAGAAAATCTTAAAGAACAACTAATGTAAATTCTATTAGGAAACCGCCAAAGAAAAAATGATAAAAAAATGTATTCTAATACATTTTATGGTGAATTGCTCCTACTAGAGACCCTTTAGCAATTCCTCACCAACAAAGACAAACTTAACCAGATGATGCACTGAAATCGCAATGAACACATAGGTGAATATATAGAAAGCCAATTAGTCAGTGCATTGGGTTTTTATAGCTTTTACTTAGGGGTTTAAACGAGCCCGAGCCCGACTAAGCTCGAGCTTGGCTTGGTTCGAGCCTACTACTTTGAGCTCGAGCTCGGCTCGAAAGTAAAACCTAAGAGCTCTAGCTCAACTCGAGGTAATTTAAAAACAATATTAAACGAGCAAAAGCTCGGTTCGAAGTCGAGTCACCAATGTTATTAGTTAAAATTGAACATGTTCAAAGAAATACATATATATACATAAATATACATATATATATATATATATAGTTTGGGCTAGTTTGGGCTCGCTAGCCTAAACGAGCTGTGTATGTAAAGCTCGGGCTCGTTAAAGTTCGGCCCGTTCGAACTTTTTACCGTTCACGATCCGATCCCTAGTAACTTTACTACTACAAAAGTGGTAATTTGCTACATAAGTTTCCTACGAAAAAAAATGAGTCACAAATTTTGACAAATTTGCTACTAATTTTTGACAACAAAAACACCCTTATTTTTTGGACAAAATTGCTACACAATAGCGACCAATACTTTGAAAATTGCGTAAAAAATATGTAGGAATTGCATCACAAATTTCCTACACCATATTTTCGTAAGAAACGTGTTGAAAATTGCGTAGTAAATGTGTAGTAATTAGTTTCCGATGAGGGTTTTCCTAACATCAAGGTTTTGTTGAAAATGTGTCACAAATTTGAATTTGCTACGCATTTGCAACGAAACCTTGATATTAGAAAAACTCTCATCGGAAACCAATTACTACACATTTACTACGCAATTTTCAACGTAATGCTTACGAAAATATGGTGTGCGAAATTTGTGATGCAATTCCTACGCATTTCTTATGCAATTTTCAAAGTATTGGTCGCTATTGTGTAGCAAATTTGTCTAAAAAATAATGGTGTTTTTTTTTCGTCACAAATTAGTAGCAATTTTGTCAAAATTTGTGACGTATTGTTTTCCGTAAGAAAATTTTGAAGCAAAAGAGCCACTTTTCTAGTAGTGCTATAGAGCCGCTATGCCTCGTTTAAACAGTTACATATATCATGTAATGGTCTATACAAGAGTGATCACCATACATATATATATGATTAATCCTCGTATGATTAATGCAGATCTTTCTGCCAGTGGAGCTGACATGGGACGCTTGCCAGTTGCCACAACATCACAGTTGATCAATTGATACATATATGATAAATTGTAAGGTTACTATTAAATAGTGTTTGTTTCATTAAGATGTGGTACTATTGAATCATGATATAGATTAACTACATGCAAGCTCATCCTATGCATGTTAAAAGTGTGTATATGGGTGTGTTTGTATGTGTCATGAAATAGATAAATGCATCCAGTCAACAAAACAATTATTAGGCTCCACCTTTAAAGATGAACTAGTGTCATGTAAGGCGCGCACTGCGCGCCTTTTAAAATTTGTTTTGTAAGAAGGCTTCTAACTTTAATTTGAATTTGAATATCAAGGGTAAATAAAAAATAACAACAACGTGCTAAGCTTAGTATATTGATACTATAATAGTTTCTAATCAACGATTTGTTATACATAATGCAACGATAAAAAACAAATGAAAACAAAATACATCGTATGTTGTATCCTGCTAATGATCCACGTTTTTTTCCTGCAATAGAAACGGTTTTATCTGTTAATCAATCTAGTTATGTTAAAACTTATGCAAGATCAACGCCATTAAAGTAGAATATAGGGGAAAAGATTATACTTTAAAGTAACCTGTTATTGTTGTAGCGTAAGCTCCTGTTGATGGTAATATATGTTCTGACTTATTCGCATGTGATACCTGAACCTGAAACTGCAAATGAGTTGAAAGCAACAATCCTTAGACCTTTTTTTCTTAGTTTCCTGATGATCAAAGTGCTAATTAAATCTTTGAACAAAATATGCATATTGCTTTAACCGTGTAGCTAATTATATATTTCTAGTTACTTAAAGGCACAATTTAAAAAAACAACTATTTTCCTTTCGGGAAGCAACAATTGCTAGAAAATCTCATGGTAGACAATTACCTTAGATAATTAATATTGTTGATCTTGATTAAGCAAGAATGTATTACTGATGTTGATGGTCTAGAATCCATCTCTTCAAATGAAAGAATGCAGGCTCCAGAGAAAACCAAAAGAAATTACGATTCTTTCAGCTGGAGAGACGAACTCTAGGCCATTAACAGCATTAATGCATTAGCTGTTCATCATTATGATTATTATTAACGACCTTCCTACCATGAGTTTTTTTAGCTAACAATTGTTTAAAAAAAGGGTAATATTATTGTTTTCCCAAATTGCGAACTTATAACTAAGATAATAATCAACCAGACAGTCCAAGGAATATGGACATATTATACCAGTCCAAGGAATATGGACATATTATACCTAGATTTAAGGCTAACTATAATCATCAAGAAACAATAAGAGAGAAAAAAAGCCTAAAGATTATTGCTTTGAGGTTGAACAACGTACCTAAGCTTAAGAGATAAACAGCCAAACTGTCCTGTAATGCAGAATAAATAAAAATGTAATAAAGATTCTAATCCGTAAAAATAATATAACCTGCACATTTCACCGTATCGCGTGTTCCAGAGGATTTGTATATTTTTGTAGTTGTCATCTTGAACCTAACTGCCACATCTTTTCAACTGACTTTGCGCAAATGATTTCTAAGCTTTAATGATCTAAAAGATTAAGAAATAACATAGACCATTCATAAGACAACAACGAAGGTTAAAAATCATTTGCGGAAAGCCAGTCCAAAGAATGTGCCAATTAGGTTGGAGATTTCATTTATCAAAACAATAATAATCAAAATAATGATAATAATAATAATAACAATAATAATAATAATAATAATAATAATAATAATAATAATAATAATAATATATAAGTACATTTGAGGCATATCAAACTCAATATGCGGCAAATGTAATCATTCAAACAGAGTATCATCTACTTTCTGAAACGATTCAGAGGCTCAGATTGAGATCTATAATCAATCAAATAAGGCGGATTAATTTGCCATGGCTACATTTATACCGGTTGTCATGTGAAAGTAAAGACAGACACACAACCATCACGGCTGCCCCGCCAAGATACAAATAATCTCAGCTTTGGTCAGAATCATTTGTGCGCATAGAAACTCATCATCATAGCTTGTTTTAACAATAAAAAAATAGTGCCAAAGCAGCTATATAATGGCCAGCTTTTGCAGGCGGTTAGACGATGCGGCGGTTGTAAATACCTAAGCATACCACTACTGTCATGGCTATAGTACTCAAGAAAATGGTCCAAGACAATACGCAGGATAAACAGGTTCAATGTAGCCTGACAGTTATAAAAGCGACATAATGTTGCATGCAGGCCAGGTTGCGCAAAACAAAGCAACATTCTTTAAACATCAACATCAATATTAACAATTATCTTCAAACATAAATCCTTGCAGAAATCTATTATACAGACAACAATATGCAAAACAGCAATAGCTTATCTGCATTTAATCAGTATAAAAAAGAGCAACCAAGGGGTCGAACCCAGCCCACGTACCAGCAAACTACTAAACACAACCGCTATACCAACACATGTTCACAGCCACTGAAAGAAGCCTCAAAGTTCATAAGTAACAACTAAAATACACCTATTACCTACCCATTTGATCACAGCAAAGGGGAAAAATCCGATCAGCAGGTTTCTTTTTTTATATGTTATGAAAGCGTTAATGATGTTATAATAGGAACTTATAAGAATAAATAAGCATGCAAGACATTTTAAACACCTGTCCTAACACATATTCCAACAATACACATGGCTAAACATGGTCATTTAAGTTACTAATATTGAGTGAAATGAATATGTGGCTCAGAATGAGATTTGTAATCAATCAAACAAAGCGGATTAATCCGCCATGGCTGCATTCATACCGGTTGCCATGTGAAAACAAACGCAGTCACACGACCATCACGGGTGCCCTCCAAGATACGGATAATCTCATGTTTGGTCAGAATCTTTTGCGTACATAAAAACTCATCATCATAGCCTGTTTGAACGTTAAAAAGAATAGGCTGAAAACAGGAGCAGAATCCTCGCCTTTTCCAGGCAGCCAGAGCATGTGGCAGTTGTACTAAATATATTTATAACCATGTAAGTTGACTAGTGTCACATTAATTATGGCCTAGCCCAACAGAAGCAACACAAAATGATGGCCAAAACAACATTCGTGTATCATAGCCATATAACTTGGTTGCGACGACTATGTATTACCACTGACATCACCCTGACAGCAAGCACAAACAACGGCTGCTGACAACAACAAAATAGTTAATGCAAGACTGTTCAATTGTTAGTTACGCAAGCGTAACAAAAAGACGATATCATAATACCCAAACAAAGAAAATAGCAAACCCTTTAGAACGCACAACCACCGTCGTCATGCATAGTTGTGAAACTACCGGCAACGACGGGTAAAACGGTGGGCTTAGATCATGTGGCTGTACACGTAGGTGCTTCGTGTTTGTCCTCAGAAATTAAGAATGTTCATAATGATCGTCGGGTGATACTCTATTTGACACACATGTATCAATGCGACTGTTACAATCAGACTGAACAACCACCATTGAAATGCATGGCTGCCAAACCACCGGGAAGAGCGGCTGAATCGAAGCCCCACACATAAACCTCCAACAATAATCACCACACCGCCGCCGCCATCGATGGTCAACAACGGTAAACCAAACCAAAAAAGGCAACAATAATCATCAAACATAGCATCTCAACCACCACTATATAACGTGGTTGTTAGAACCGCCGGCACCACGGTTGGGTATGAAACCACCGACATTGGTGGTTCAAACGCAGCCCTAGACAACCATCAAAGACAGTGAGAAACGAATCATTTAAAGCAAAACAGAGACAGAGAGACTAACAGCTCAACCACCACCCACGGTCGCCAGAGATGGGTGTAAGACCACCCTTACACCGGCAACGGCGGTTCAATCACACGTTTATGAAAACAGATCTACATGTTTCACTTCTTCTAAATGTTAATAATAATAATAATAATAATAATAATAATAATAATAATAATAATAATAATAATAACAGTAATAATGTACACATACCATCATCATCAGCAAGCCACCGCCACCGTCATCCTCATCATCGTTACCATCCAACCACCATCACCGAAACACCCCATATTCAACAACCCTCTGCAAAACCCCAAAACCCTTTCATCGTCAGCCTTAAAACCCATCGTGATGTAAAAAACCATATCGAAATAAGTGATTGGTGAGACAATCGTAGATCATCGTAAGCATGCAGACCAAAGAGAATAGTGAGAGAGAAGGTAGGTAAGGGTTTGGAGAAGGTTGTGGGAAATAAAACTGAAGAGGTGGACGTAACCTATAGAGATTGATAAGAGGTATATGTGTTTTAGATGAAAAGACAAAAAAGCCCTCATGGTCTACAAAAATGGCATACAGCATTATTTGGATATAAAAACAACAAAAACAAAAAAAAACGGTCCACCAAGGCTCGAACCCGGGTAACGGCCAGAAGAAACACATACCACAACCACTACACCAACATCTCAAAGCTGTTTATATTTTGAAAACATTTGTATAAAAACTAAACAAAAAAAGTGGGCCAACCCATAATTAATGCAAATACTGTTCAATTTACACGGTTATAAATATATTTAGAATAAAACCTGGATTATCTACAAATCCCGCTTCACTGTCAGATTAACCTTTTGATGGTACAACCTGTTAGTAATAAACTGAGTTTGTAATGAGTTTGTAATAGAAATGTAATAATAAGAAGTAGAGGGGTTAAAAGTGTAAAGTTAGGAAAGTTTGAAAGTTAATTAGCTATCTTGTATAAAAGGAAGTAGTTGATGAATAATATGATCAGCTGTGATTCGATTGAATTTCTCCTCTGTTCTTCTTTTCTTTCATTTCGTAGCTAACAATTGGTATTAGAGCGTCGATTCTCTCGACATCGGTTACCAGAATCCTAACTTCCGCCGCTAACAACCACCGTTAACGACCATAACCACCATAACTGTCACTAATCATCTTTTTCGTTCATTCATTCGTTTATTCTTTTCCATACTCAGTTTCATTTCATCTACTCTGTTTCTTTGAATCGTAGGTCTAATCAATAGTGATCATACCAATCCATTGAATTGGTCAATTTGTGATCATTCAATTCCCTGGATCTAGGGCTGTTCAAAAAGCTCGTGGCTCGGAGCTTGCTCGAAGCTCGCTTGGATTTAGCTCGTAAAAAGCTCGCTCGATATGGCTCGGTTTGAAACTGAACCAAGCCGGCTTAGATCGGTTAGAAAGTGAGCCTAGCTCGGCTCGGTTCGTAACGAGCCGAGCTGGCTCGTTTTGGCTCGAATAATTCTAATTTTTAATATATATTTTTTATATACATATAATATATACTATAAAAATGTTAAAAAATATGGAGAATATGTTACATATTTAATATTTGGTAATAGTAGCATGGATATTCTGTGCTTGAGATTGAAGTTATAGCTAATAAAATTATTTAAATAAACTGAATACTGCTTTTGATTCAAGTACTCGAGTTAATTCGTATGTTGATGAACTTATACTGTATTCCGTTATAATTTAAGACTCATTTTGTATTTGCTTGAACTTGATTTTAGCTTGTAATGTATTAGGTTGAACTTATTTTAAAAGTGTTATTTTTAACTATTGAATAATATTTTAGACTATTGAATTTTGAAAGCCATTTTTCTTTTTTCTTTTTTAATTCGAGCCAAACCAAGCCGAGTCGAGTCTGCTCGGTTTAAAACCAAGCCGAGCTTGAGCTTTGATTTTCAGCTCGGTTTCAAATCCGAGCCAAGCCGAGCCAGCTCGGTTTATAACCAAGCCGAGCGCGAGCTTGACCTGACTCGGCTCGGTTCAGCTCATGAACAGCCCTACCTGGATCTCTCAATTTGTGATTTGTCCACTCTTAAATCATTTTTTCCGATCAATAATCATCATGACGACCACTCGCAATCAGAATCTTGAACAAAAGATTTAAGAACATAATAACACCCTGAGTCGATTAGAAGTGGCTATAGGTCAAAATTTGATTGAAATTGAGGGTTTGAAATCTTTTTCTTGAAAGAATGCTAAAAATTTGCAAAGAATGTTGAGAATTTAAATGCAATTAAGGCCCAAATGGAGGCCCAAATGAATGAGATTTTGAAAACAATTCAGAACCAATCTTTGAATAACAATCGATCTTCTTTACACAACAATAATAATAATCATCATCATATTAGTGGTAATTTGCTACTTAAGTTTCCTACGAAAAAAAATGCGTCACAAATTTTGACAAATTTTCTACTAATTTTTGACAAAAAAAAAACACCCTTATTTTTTGGACAAATTTGCAACACAATAGCGACCAATACTTTGAAAATTGCGTAAAAAATGCGTAGGAATTGCATCACAAATTTCCTACACCATATTTTCGTAAGAAACACGTTGAAAATTGCGTAGTAAATGTGTAGTAATTGGTTTACGATGAGGGTTTTTCTAACATCAAGGTTTTGTTAAAAGTGCGACACAAATTTGAATTTGCTACGCATTTGCAATGAAACCTTGATGTTAGAAAAACCCTCATCGGAAACCAATTACTACACATTTACAACACAATTTTCAACGTAATTCTTACGAAAATATGGTGTGCGAAATTTGTGATGCAATTCCTACGCATTTCTTATGCAATTTTTTAACACCCCAATCGATGGCGGAAACATCGAGGTGTCACGTAGTGACGATTGTTTAATAGCTCATGGACTAGAAATGTAAATTTTGATACATTGAATTGAATAATTTATTACAATGAAAGAAATACAACAATTAAAACTAGCAATCTAAACTTAAAATACAGTAAATCTCAATCAATGCCTAAGTTCCAAAAGCTTAGAAGTGATCTCATAAGAACCTGAAACATGTACGAAAATAATTTGGTCAATACAAAAATGTATTGGTGAGCATACCCGTTTGATATATATAGTAAGGAAAATTTAGCAATTCATGTGTTATTTTGCAAAATGTAATAAGTGGTATCCGGGTCAAATCAACCATATTAAAGGAAAGCAGATATATATAGTATGCGCTAGTAGTAATGTAATACATAGCAATGACGAGGACTCTCAACAAAGTCACAAGGGTATATACCATAGATCTATTCATTGAAATGTCAGGCCGCAACGGTTAATGATTTGACAAGTCATAGATACACGAAATGACACAAGCAAACACACATAAGAATTGCTATTTTAGTAAGATGAAATAGAAAATTGATAGTAAGTACATGAGTCACCCCAAAATAGTAAAACAGTAAAAAGGGGAAAGGTATACTCACATTGGTCGTGATGGACTTGTAAGAATTTAACAGGAATCAACGAATTATGGTCGCACCTTAAACTTGTAAAAAAAACATTTATAGGATCTGAAGGAAACTTGTAACCGAATCCTATAACCGGCGGTGGTGGTTACCGGTTGCAACGGAATGAAGAAAAAGTGGTGAACAATATCCTAGTAGATCAGTCAAGACGATGTATCAACACATCAAAGGAGATGGGTGGTTCGAAGTAGGCGATACACTAAATGACACGACATGCAAAGGGGCTAACTAAAGAGTTTGGCTTGTGTTCATGGTAGACACTAGACAAGTATCGGGTTTTTTTATAGGCGAATGGGTGGTCAATATAGTTTGATGCTCATTAAACATTCTTGTAACCGTAATTTAAATGTGTAGCCTTAAATTATGCGAGTTACATACTAAAGAATTCCAAATGAAATGTGGTCAACCATGACATACTATTATTATTATTATTATTATTATTATTATTATTATTATTATTATTATTATTTAATAGAATGACTACTGTAACTGCCAACACAATTAATATAAAATTTAGTTTTTGACAAAGTTAGTAAAATAATTTTCATAAATCAAAGTCAAACCAAATGACATGTCTCGATAATCATTTAGGATATTTCTAGGTTATTAGACATAATGCACTTGTTATTTTATTATTTTTACACAAAATGACAAGTATGGTTAAGTGATTAGAACATAATGATAATCACTTGGTTAGTTTATGATGCACTAAAATCGCTTAAGAGTAGTCATAATATTAACGATTTTATTTTAGTTGATTCAATAAGTTTTATACAATGGTTTTGGTTAACAGTTACAAGACAAAAGATATTGATTCAAACCATAATGTTTTTATTATGTTGGCCAGTTACGAAAATAGAATGGTTAACGATTGCATATTTATTTTCTATTTAATACATATTAATAAATGTAGGGAGTAATTCATCAAAAAATGCGTAGGTTTAGACAATAAATAAAACTTGTACAAAGCATTTAGGAATTGTGTAGTAGTATGGTTTTGTAATTATATCCATTTTCATATCATGCTTAAACGTGTTTGTGGAAATGTATTTGTAAATCAATAGATAAAACTGACATCTCGCTAAAAGATGAGGATGACGGTTGTCACACTTTTACAATGTTCTAATATGTGCTTACATATTTTTAATCTTTTAATACACATATAAGCGTCCTTAAAAATTAATTTATAAGACCCTTAAGATGTAAAATTAATCTTTTACCCGAAACCACATACCCAAATACCCGAACTATATACCCGATCATATACCCATGAATTTTTTAACGCATCACATAACCCTTAGACTAATGCGTTCGATATTTGCAATATACGTGCACCATCATAAACTAAAAACTTTATAGTATGTAACTAAAATATATGTATGGTTATTATAATACTATTTCAATAGAAACTTTTTTTCTTATTTCATGTTAGTTATTTTTAGAATGATCGATTACAAACTTCCGAATTCATTTTACATTATATAATATTTTGTAATGGCACTAGATTTATACCCCGGCGCAGAGATTCGTTTTTTTATATATTTGAATATAATAACTTATGGCAAAGATTTGTTCCAAATAAATAATAATAATAATAATAATAATAATAATAATAATAATAATAATATTCATTAATCATATATTGGCAAGTCATTAATTATGTTGTCTTATTAGATATTTTATTATGTAAAAAAAGACAAAGTGTTCAGATTATTCATTAATCATGTATTGGCAAATCATTAATTATGTTCAAATCAGTAAATATGTACACTGTTTTAGGTTAGGTTTTAATATTAGAGTTATACATTGTTTAAGGTTAGGCGTTAACACGGGAGAAACATTGTTAATTGTTTTAGGTTAGGTGGAATTGATAGTTAATGACGTAGCGTTCAATGGTGGTCTCAACCCCATTTAAATATGTCACGTGGCATAATGGGGTGAAAACTTTATTATTTTTGAATTATTTCATTTTTATTAT
Source organism: Ambrosia x helenae (assembly GCA_030844895.1). Taxonomy (NCBI): domain Eukaryota; kingdom Viridiplantae; phylum Streptophyta; class Magnoliopsida; order Asterales; family Asteraceae; genus Ambrosia; species Ambrosia x helenae. The sequence goes on from CM061232.1 coordinate 78,623,299, forward strand.
TGAAAATAAAAACCGTAGGATCCCATGTGGCAATGAGTGTTTTTAGGGTGTGTGTAGTGGCCCGCTATGAGGGCGTTTTAGCCACCCATAGCGCCGGGAACACCGCTCCCCCATGCGCTATGGGGGCGTTTTGGTGGTGGCCAGCTTTGCTCATAACGAGCGTTGTGAGCCTTGGAAGAAGAAATGACCGTTGAACGGTCATATGTGTTTTAAAAAAAAATTCATCCTATATATATATATATGTGATATCCATGTACTACACACACATTTACACACATACAATACACATATACAAAACTATAACCCTCAAACAAATTCAACACACAAACAAATCATCAAAATGTTGTCCCCTCCTCACTCTGATGACTCGTTTATCGATCTATATAATCGGTTTTTTAAAGATGACGGCGCGGAAGAGGACGAGGCCGTTTCGAGTGCGGTTAAAACTAGCGTCTAGCGCGGTTGAAGTTGTAGGTACTTCCGTCCCACGGCCGATATTGTCTAGGCAATATATGGAGCGAGACCGTGTAGCCGCCAATGAGCATTTGATGAATGACTATTTCAATGTCAATCCGGTTTACGGCCCTGATTTGTTTAGACGAAGATTTCGGATGCATAAAAACTTATTTTTGCGCATCACCGGAGATTTAGAGTCCGCCTATGACTACTTTAAGCAAAAACCCGACGCTAAAGGGTGTTTAGGATTCACCGCAATTCAAAAGGTAACTTCCGCAATACGTGTACTCGCCTACGGGAACACATACGATATCAATGATGAGTATTTGAAGATGGCGGAGAAAACCACACGCGATACTTTGGAGTATTTCTGCTACGGTATTTACAAATATACATTTGATTTTTTTATATATACATATAGTAGGTACATATTTTTTATATATATATTTGATTTTTTTTAGGTATATGCCAATTATATGGAAAAAGATACTTGAGAAACCCGACATGGAGCGACCTTCAACAACTATATGAAGCGCATATTGAAAAACATGGATTACCCGGTATGATTGGTAGTATAGATTGTCGTCAATGGCGATGGTATGCTTGTCCAACCGCATGGCGAGGTCAACATACACGCGGTGACCAAAAGGGACCAACGTTGGTTTTACAAGCAGTTGCCTCACAAGACATGTGGGTTTGGTCGGCCTTCTTTGGTCTAGCCGGGTGTATGAACGACATAAATACTTTTCAGTTTTCGCCATTGCTAGAGTCTTACATTGGCGGAACAATACCGAAATGTGGGATTTATGCAAATAATAACTACTACGAGCATGGATACTACTTGGCGGATGGTATATATCCGGAGTATTCAATGCTCGTCAAAATGTTTAGTCAGACACAAGATGAAAAAGGCAATATTTTAAAAGAGTTCATGAGTCTGCAAGAAAGGACGTTGAGAGGTGTTTTGCCTGTCTTCAATCACGATGGCATTTTGTTAGAAATCCTTGTCGTATGTGGGAAAAAGAAAGGATTAGAATGGTGATGTATGCTTGTATCATAATGCATAATATGATACCTGAAGACAAAGGAAAGGCAATATGCCCAAACTATGTAGCAGAAGAAGATGTTCCAGGGACGCAAGCGACACAGGAGGAGAGATTCCAAAACAGTGCCATGTTGCGTTCCAAGGATATACATAACGCGTTGAAGGCGGATTTGGTGGAGGATGCATGGTCGATTCGCCCGATTCATCACAACCAAGAAGAAGAAGAAGAAGAAGATGAAGAAGAAGAAGGAGAAGAAGAAGCAGAAGAAGAAGAAGAAGAAGAAGAAGAAGAGCAAGAAAACGAAGAAGGAGACGACGATGACTAGTTTTTTTTAAGTATTTGTAACTTTTTTTTTAAGTATTTGTAATTTTTTTTAGTATTTGTAAGTTTTATATATTTAATGAAAAATAATTTAAACTATTTAATATTCTTATTTAAATAAAAAACAATAAAAAGCAATGATTACCCAATCATTTATAACCCCCTCATAACCCCCCCTTCCCACTACACCCTCTTTTTCCATAACCCCCACATAACCCCCCTTCTATTACTTTTTAATATTTTAATACCATAACCTCCACATAACCCCCCACCACTACACACACCCTTAGGAAAAAAAAATAATTTAAAAACAAAATTTGATTTCTCTCTCTCATGTTTCCTCCCATATTTTTAAAAGTTAATTTCTTTTATATATGAGATTTTTTAAAGAAAAAAAATTACACCAAATTAACGAGCGTTTTATTATCTTTCTAACGAGTATCATAATGCTATATAAAAAACGGAGAAAAAGACAACTATTTTTTGTGGGGTTTTGTTCATACAGAAAAAAACACAAAGTGTTCAGGTTATTCATTAATCATGTACAGGCGTCATTAATTATGTTCAAACCAATAAATATGAATTATATTTACAATAGGTATTAGCATTGGAATTGTACATTGTTTTATGTTACGTTTTAATATTAGAGTTATACATTGTTTAAGGTTAGGCATTAACATTGGAGATATATTGTTAATTGTTTTAGGGTAGGTGATACTCGAAGCTTTCCTGCATGTACTTGTAAAACGCATCAGTCTATTTCGTATGTAAAATTGATATGTCATATTAGATTTCTTAACCCCAAGACGCTCCTAAGATATAAATTTAGTATACCAATTAATAATAGTTTCCTCATTTTCTCCACTCATAACCCTATAAAAAAAATACAATGTTTGAAATATAAATGGTCTAATCTCCCTTCCTCCTCCCTTCACAAGTAACAGTCAATAAAAAAAAATCAAAGCTTTTGGTAGCTCGGTAGAGATTTCCTGTTGGCACCAAACCGCTTGTTTTGTGTGGGGGGTGTGGGGCAGGGAGTTTTGTTGTTCAAAAAGAAATTAAGAAGTAACCAGATAAAGTTAAAGAATTACTATTTCTAGTTACATGTCAACAATATGAATCCAAATGTCTAATCGAAGATGAGGTGACGACTCGTAGACTAGATGTCGAATCCATTTTTTATAATCATTACCTATTATTCTAGCTAGCTAGGAAGCTAACATAAATCAATAATTTAAAAAAATAAGTAAATTCTATAATCATAAAGAAGTGATGCTAAATATTTTTATGACTTAAAATTTTACAGGTAACAATGATGTTTAATTATGTGGAAAAAGAATATTTTGATAAGAAAAATAAAAATCATAAAATTAAAAAATTAATAACAAAAAGGGGAGCGTTGTCTCCACACCTTTGGTTTTTCTCAAAAAGAAGGACAATGCTCCTAACTTATGTGCAAGTGACATGACGGCTTGTTCTCCCCTTTTGGGTTGTCTCCACACAAACTAGTAGGTCTGTAAATAAATCGGACGTTCATGAACTGTTCGTGAGCTGTTCGTTTATTAAAATAAGTGAATGAACACGAACACGAACAATTTTTTTGTTCGTTTAATTAAGCGAACGAACATGAACGCACGTTTTGTTCGTTCATTTATGTTCATTTATGTTTGTTCATTTATTTTTGTTCGTTTAATTAAACTTAACTTTATTTTTATTATTTATTATCTATTATTTATTCATATGTTCTAAAATCCTAATTCTAACCCTAACATTCTAACCATATCACAAACATGGATGGATGTTTTTTGGATGAATCACGGTGAACTTTTATTTTTGTTGATACATGATGGATATTTTGAATGAATCATGTACATTCAAACTACTAATTTAGATTTGGTTCTTAGTTGGATTGTGATGTATTATACTTGGTTGAATTGTGATGAATCATTATTAACTCGTTTTTGTTTGTGTTCGTTTATGTTCATGAACTATTCGCTTAGGTTTTAAATGAACGATCATAAACGAACACGAACACACGACAAATATCTTAATGAATGAACACGAACACTAAAATGCTTTCAAGTATGAGTTCGTGTTTGATTAAAGTTAAATAAACAAACATGAATAAGCCTGTATTCGTGTTCGTTCAGTTCATTTACACGCCTGTCTACTAGACTAATAACTTAACTATATTAAAATAAAACAAATTCACACCAATAATAATAGTTTTTAGTAGCTTTATAGTGTTTCAAGGCGTACCACCGTAGATATATTCATGTTGGAATTTTAGAATGATGAATGGAATTTAATTGCTATTTAGTGAAATTATTAAGAAGACTTTTAAGTTGAGTCCTTTATTTCACTTTATTAGAATTTTATTACACTAATAAAGATTAAACTCTTGTTAAATGTTGATAAATGAGAGACTTTATGTCTCTAATTATCATGACAATTATTATTTAATAATTGTTGAATTAATTTAGTCTCTTCATATGTCTATATTTCTTGTATAAAAAGATGAGGTTTGTGTGCCTTATTTTTGTTATGAGAAGTCTTGGTACAAAGAAGAGAAGAGAGTTGAACAAGAGAAATACTTTGTGTATTACTCAAAATAACATCAAGCAAAGAAACCTTTGTATATTTCTTTGTCTCATTAAATAAAGAGAGGAGTACCCTCTAAACATCATCTTCACCTCTCAATGTTTCAACACATTAATTTATCCGGTGTAACCTCGGGTGCGTGGCCTTCTCCGGCAGTACAGACTGCTTCAGATGTTGTACCCTGGGAGACAGACGCGTTGTCTTTAGTAGAGGTGTAAAATCTGTTTTAAGGGAAGCGTGTTGAACACGTGCCTCAGCCTCAACCGTCAACATTAGTTTGTTCATTCTTGAAGCCATGTAGGACTATAAGAAGACCTTGTTGAAGACTTGACTTTTTAAAGATCTTGGTTGAATCATTTTAGATGGGCTTAATGAGATTGCTAGAAGACGTGATTCATGATCTTGTTGAAGACTAGGTTTGAATCAATTTACTTACATTTGTTTTATTTATTTTTAATTTTCATACACGGTTTGTGTACTACAATTTCCCAAATGTATATAGAGTGTGTCTCTATTACTTTTATTAATAATTTTAATAAAATCGTGACCCATTTCCTACAATCTTAAAACAGATTTCGTGAGATTGTTACTACAATCTTAAAACCTTTTTCATAAGGATTTTGGGTTCACGAAATGGTTTAAATAAAAAATATTTTAGAGATTTTTGTATAATCTTGTAAATATTTTTTTTTTTTGGGAAATATGTATGTAGTACAATTTGTTGGGTTTGGATTTATTGAGATTGTGGTATAAAATTATATCCTATACCGTGATACAAAACAATTGGTATTTTGATTCAACCATTTGGTTTTATAACGATTTTTAATCGTTATTCTTCTAACATGTGTGTTAGACTGGGTTTATTGGTGTAAACCATACGTTTTTTGTAAACGTTGAATTCCATAACGTTCGCGTAGAACTTAGTTTATTTTATAAACAATACGTTTCTTGTAAACGTTTTATTTTCTAACATGTGCGTTAGAAATGTTTATATTAGAAAAAATATATTGATTTGAAAAGTTTGTCTAAACGTCTCGTTTCTTATAATGGGTGATGGAAATAGTTTATTTTGATAAACTATAAAAGCTTATAATGATTTTTGTAATCATTTATGTGACATTCGTCACCCTCGTCTTTCATCTCATTGGCAAAAATAGCCCTTCAAATATTTCCGTTATAGCCTTATAAGTTTCGTCATTTTCAAATTTAATTTTAGAACAAACTAAAACTTTATCAGTTATATTTATAATTGATTGGATATAAGTTTTAATAAATTGCGTAGGTGAAACGTATTTGTATAAGATTTATAAAAAAATTTCAAGGTCATAAAGTTTCAAGACATTTTGGTTAATTTATATTAACTTGGTTAGTGTATTATAAAGGGAAAACTAACTAAACTAGAATAAAACTAACTAAGTTTAAGTTGAGGGACCTATTCTGACAATTATCAAAAGATTTAAAAACAAATCTGATTCCTTTCCTTGTTTCGGATTTCCGGCGGGTTCCGGCAACCGGAATACTTTCCGGCCAAGTTCCGGCAAGTCATAAACCCACGATTAATTGGTTTTAACTCGTTTTTAATGCGCCCAAACGTTTTCTCCATCATTACCAAGCGATTACTATACCTAAAAGGTGATTTAAACGTGCAATAAAAAGGATATTAATTCGTCATAATGAGGTAACCGACCGGAACATTTAAACTTTTCTAAACGCCTATTTTCAATGGACCAACATATAAATTGATCTTACCATTCGGTTCCTGCACATCACACGACTTTAACCCACTATAAAACATAGCAAATAACATTCAGGAACCTATCCAAATCGAGTTTTTTTTGTTCGGCTTTGCGTTCGCTAAAGGGCTCTATATCGAACTTGTAAGTATAAAATTCTTATGCCATTTTGTTCTTTATTAAATCCCGATCAAAAGCCCTCTATTACAGAGTCTTAATCTTTCCTAAATCGTGTTATTGAATTTCTAGGGTTAGGGTTTATGTGTAGGTTAATTTGGGGAAGAAGATGATGTTTTAGTTATTATATAAATACAATTCTTGTTTAAACTTTATAACATGTGAGGCTTGTGATGTAGTGGTTTGGTGGGTGTTAATATCTGGAAAGGACCTGGGTTCGAACCCCTTTACCCACGGGTTCCCTTCCTTTTATTTTTTTTTCTACATTTCTTTATTTTGTTTAAATAATTATAATATATAAATTTGAAATATTCATAATAAATTCATTTTTACTCCAAAAATTATAAAAATTTAGGTGTAACATCTTGACACCATAAAGAAAATTATTACACTTTTATTTTTTGGAAAATGTCATATTTTTATATTTTTATTGAATTTATTTGTTTTAATTATATTTAATTGATTAAAAATTCATTTTTAATGATTTTAATCTCAAACTTTTTGATAAATTATTTCTAATCATGATGAGCTGAAATAAAAATAGTTGGTTCAGAAAACATTTATTTTTATTAATTTCCCTATTTTTAATCATTTAGTACATGATTTAATCTGAATAAATCAGTTTTAAATAGAAATAAGTTTATAAAAATTATGGGAAAATTATTTTCATTACTTTATATCAAAAAGTATCCATTTTCTATGAAAATAGTATTTTTGGATTGTGTCTTTTATTATTAGTCTTATTATGTTTAATTAGACATAGTAAAACATTTATTTATTTATACTATTTAAACATCTATCATATAAATATTTTTCTTATAAAATGGAAATACTCTTATGGTTGAAAGTCTTTATTATCATTTGTTCGATCATTGTGTAACTCATAATCATTTGTTTATACATTTATAATTATTGTATTTATTTACAATAATTAGTTACAGTAATTAGCTACGTCATTTTATCTTAATTAGTCAAACATAATTTTATCTAAATATTTAATTGGTAATAAATATATTACCTAAACCGTAGTTTTAAACTTTGGTACAACTTTTATATTAATCTAATTTGTCATAAAAACTCTAATTCCCCAAATCGACTTAGCAAACCCTAATGCCTTAGACCCTAGTTACCTTAGACTTTTTAGACACTTCCTTATTAGTATTCTTACACATTATTGGTTGAATTCCTCGGAATTCCCATTACTTAGCTCGCGGCCGCTTAAGTTGGATCTTAATCGCTTTCGCAAACTGTGAATATATATTTCCCCTTTTTACTGTTTTACTATTCTGGGGTGACTCATGTACTTACTATCAAGTTTCTATTTCTTTTACTAAATGCAATTATCATGTGTGTTTGCTTTATGTTAATTGGTGTGTCTATGACTTGTCAAAATCATTAACCGCTGGGCGGCCTAGCATTTCAATGAATAGTACTATGGTATACCCCCTTGAGACTCTGTTGAGGGAATCTTGGTCATTGTCTTGTTAATTCATTATTCATTTGGTTAGTCATGTGTTAGTCATTATTCATAGGCTTGGTTTTGAACGGATATTACTTATTACATAATTGCAAGTGGTACCACACATGAATTGCTAAACACTTTTCCTACTATATTTATTCAAACAGGGTATGCTCACCAATACATTTTGTATTGACCAAATCATTTTCGTACATGTTTTAGGTTCTTATGAGATTACTTCCAAGCGTTTGGAACATAGACTTAGATTGAGATTACTGTATCTTAGTTCAGATTGCTAGTCGTAATTGTTGTATTTCTTTTAATGTAATAAATTATTAAATTCAATGTATTCAAACTTACACTTCTAGTCCATGAGCTATTGAACAATCGTCACTACGTGACACCTCGATGTTTCCGCCATCGGTTGGGGTGTTACAGATTGGTATCAGAGCCATGGTTACAGGGAATTAGGTTATTAGAATGCCTTTTATCCTAGTCTATAACTAAGCTTACTTTCACGAGTCCTCTCGTTTATATTTCTTTTATTTCCTATTATTTTCTTTCAAGATATTTTCGTTATGATTATTTCCCGTTATTCTTTTGATATTTTGCTTGGCGAAAAAGACACTCGTATTCACAAACGAAACGATATCACCAAGTTAGGAGTGACATCCATACCTTGGTAATTAGTTTCACTCCTCTATATGTTATTTATCTTAGGAATATATCTTTGAGATAGGAGTGACATCCACACCTCAAAGAATATTTCCTTCAAAAAGAAACTTAACCACTAAGCTGGGAGTGAAATCCTTAACTTAGTGATTGGTTTCATTCCACAATCGTTTTCAAATTTGAAATACATCTTTGAGTTAGGAGTGAAATCCACATCTCAAGGATCTATTTCTGCATCTCGTTTTTAATCTCGCTAAAGTTTTGGAATTTACTAGTGATGGGGCACGTGCAATCTGGAAGGGTGAGCGCCTGTATCCTGAGTTTTCTGTCTAGGCCTGACATTTCGCATAAATCCCAATAAGACGAGGGACCCGTATGCCGACCTGGGAACTCTCGGGATGAGCATTCACTTATAGGCTAAAGTACGCCCCCACAAGTCACTAATAAGATTTCAATTACTTTAGTTTGTCAAAGTTTCCTATGGAAAAATCCTAATGTTTATAATATTGATATTTATGTCTTGTTGAATTTTCTTAAATATTGGTAATCTATTCGTATTACATACGTTGATTTTTATCATTCACGTCATTTTAAATCTTGGCCTTTTAAAACACATTAGATTTACAAATACTTCATGAAATGGTTTTATTTTGCATTTTACAAACTTGTATTGCATATTTTAAAACTTTTGTTTTCATATGACGTATCCAATATATGTTTTTAGGAGAAATTTGCAACTAATAATAAGTCTTATAACATTTTTCAAACTCGACTTCTTGTAAACACATGAAAATGTGTATTTACGAAGATTTTTCTAATAAATTTGTTTTGAATCTAAAACACACTTCGATTTCTAAAGAGTTATCATGCATTACTACAATCTTTTCAACTATATCACAAAGTTTGAGCAAACTACGTTTTTGATAAACGGAAATTTATCCTATTACATTCGCACTCTTTCAGTGGCAAAACTTTTGGTCTAACAAAATATTGGACATATCCTTATCAGAATGTTACTAATTGTCTTTTATCATATAATGCATATATGTAAAACTAACTAAATTTAAACCCTTATGTCAGTATACTATACGTCTATTTTGCGTACTCTCATTTGTGTAAATTTCATTAATTTATTCTTACACCATTTTTATTCATAGTTATTTCTAACACGTCATTTGTAATTATTTTCACATTGCTTATTTGCAGTAATTCAACTCGTTTACTTTTATTTTGTGCAATTATGCGATTTACTTGATTTGTGTTATACTATTCTTTCAATCGAAATTTTATGCTATACTTATATACTTATACATATTTCGTATGCATATTTTTCCTGTTTTGAGCAAAACCCTGTTATACTTTACATTATTTTGTTCATCATCATGGTCAATGAACATACTAGTTGATAACTCGTATGAGATCTAAGCCAGTGCCCACGTACGACTCGGATTAGAGTATTTCTTTAATCCGAGGGGAACGGTGTAAATCTCGGAGTTTATCAATATAGGTGTTTAGAGCCCAACGATGTGAACAGAAGTTACCGGTTAAGGGTGAACCCGAAAGGGGAGAACCTCTAACCATGTCTTATACTTACATGTTATTCACATTACGGTTAAAGGGAAAACCCGAAAGGAGAATGACCTCTAACCATGTCATGATTGAACATTATTTCATTACAGCAGATATTACATATTGGTTGCACGCATTTATTTCATGTTAGGGTTATGGAAAAGCATAACACCATAGTGTAAGGTAAATTGGTGATTACGGTCCAGAACACAATCATGGGTTTACAGGTACATGAGGGTGGTGTGTAATTCTATTTAGGCTATTGGTAGACAATCAGTACGAGTCCAAAGTATCGGGAGTGTGGTGGGTTAGCTGCGGTACACCCTATATATAAGCATAAACGATATTGCGGGAATGGACTAGGAGTCTGACCAAGAACCTACCCATTTTTTTTTAAATTACCTCTTCATTGGATCGTTGACTAATAACTAGCCTTTCGATAAGAACATTTTACATAAGCTTCAATTAATTTTGTTGGAGCCTTTCGTTTTAACCACATCTATTGAAAACCTTAAACCTTGTATACTCTTACACTTTCTGTTAGTCGAAATCCTGCTACATAATCTAATAACACATTTAGTCAGAAACGTTTCTAAAGTAGGGGAGATTGCTTCATTTTTACCTCTGCCCCTCACCCGTTCCCAAAACTTTTCTCATTTAAAATTCTCAACTTTCTAACTTTGGATTAACTGTCAAAGATTTTGGAACTTTTACTTTGGGTATTAGACAACTATTTTAAATTTTGTCGAAACATAAATGATGAAATTTCTTTTTAAAAATCTAGCTGACTTTTTCAACGCCTCTTAGTTTCATAGTAGCCTCCACCTGAAAGAAATTTCGAGACGAAATTTTCTAAAGTAGGGGAGACTGTGACATTCGGCACCCTCGTCTTTCATCTCATTGGCAAAAATAGCCCTTCAAATATTTCCGTTATAGCCCTTATAAGTTTCGTCATTTTCAAATTTAATTTTAGAACAAACTAAAACTTTATCAGTTATATTTATAATTGATTAGATATAAGTTATAATAAATTGCGTAGGTGAAACGTATTTGTATAAGATTTATAAAAAATTTCAAGGTCATAAAGTTTCAAGACATTTTGGTTAATTTATATTAACTTGGTTAGTGTATTATAAAGGGAAAACTAACTAAACTAGAATAAAACTAACTAAGTTTAAGTTGAGGGACCTATTCTGACAATTATCAAAAGATTTAAAAACAAATCTGATTCCTTTCCTTGTTTCGGATTTTCGGCGGGTTCCGGCCACCGGAATACTTTCCGGCCAAGTTCCGGCAAGTCATAAACCCACGATTAATTGGTTTTAACTCGTTTTTAATGCGCCCAAACGTTTTCTCCATCATTACCAAGCGATTACTATACCTAAAAGGTGATTTAAACGTGCAATAAAAAGGATATTAATTCGTGATAATGAGGTAACCGACCGGAACATTTAAACTTTTCTAAACGCCTATTTTCAGTGGACCAACATATAAATTGATCTTACCATTCGGTTCCTACACATCACACGACTTTAACCCACTATAAAACATAGCAAATAACATTCAGGAACCTATCCAAATCGAGTTTTTTTGTTCGGCTTTGCGTTCGCTAAAGGGCTTATATCGAACTTGTAAGTATAAAATTCTTATGCCATTTTGTTCTTTATTAAATCCCGATCAAAAGCCCTCTATTACAGAGTCTTAATCTTTCCTAAATCGTGTTATTGAATTTCTAGGGTTAGGGTTTATGTGTAGGTTAATTTGGGGAAGAAGATGATGTTTTAGTTATTATATAAATACAATTCTTATTTAAACTTTATAACATGTGAGGCTTGTGATGTAGTGGTTTGGTGGGTGTTAATATCTGGAAAGGACCTGGGTTCGAACCCCTTTACCCACGGGTTCCCTTCCTTTTTTTTTCTACATTTCTTTATTTTGTTTAAATAATTATAATATATAAATTTGAAATATTCATAATAAATTCATTTTTACTCCAAAAATTATAAAAATTTAGGTGTAACATCTTGACACCATAAAGAAATTATTAAACTTTTATTTTCTGGAAAATGTCATATTTTTATATTTTTATTGAATTTATTTGTTTTAATTATATTTAATTGATTAAAAATTCATTTTTAATGATTTTAATCTCAAACTTTTTGATAATTTATTTCTAATCATGATGAGCTGAAATAAAAATAGTTGGTTCAGAAAACATTTATTTTTATTAATTTCCCTATTTTTAATCATTTAAACATGATTTAATCTCAATAAATCAGTTTTAAATAGAAATAAGTTTATAAAAATTATGGGAAAATTATTTTCATTACTTTACATCAAAAAGTATCCATTTTCTATGAAAATAGTATTTTTGGATTGTGTCTTGTATTATTAGTCTTATTATGTTTAATTAAACATAGTAAAACATTTATTTATTTATACTATTTAAACATCTATCATATAAATATTTATAAAATTGAAATACTCTTATGGTTGAAAGTCTTTATTATCATTTGTTCGATCATTGTGTAACTCATAATAATTTGTTTATACATTTATAATTATTGTATTTATTTACAATAATTAGTTACAGTAATTAGCTACGTCATTTTATCTTAATTAGTCAAACATAATTTTATCTAAATATTTAATTGGTAATAAATATATTACCTAAACCGTATTTTTAAACTTTGGTACAACTTTTGTATTAATCCAATTTGTCATAAAAACTCTAATTCCCCAAATCGACTTAGCAAACCCTAATGCCTTAGACCCTAGTTACCTTAGACTTTTTAGACACTTCCTTATTAGTATTCTTACACAATATAGGTTGAATTCCTCGGAATTCCCATTACTTAGCTCGCGACCGCTTAAGTTGGATCTTAATCGCTTTCGCAAACTGTGAGTATATATTTCCCCTTTTTACTGTTTTACTATTCTGGGGTGACTCATGTACTTACTATCAAGTTTCTATTTCTTTTACTAAATGCAATTCTCATGTGTGTTTGCTTTATGTTAATTGGTGTGTCTATGACTTGTCAAAATCATTAACCGCTGGGCAGCCTAGCATTTCAATGAATAGTACTATAGTATACCCCCTTGAGACTCTGTTGAGGGAATCTTGGTCATTGTCTTGTTAATTCATTATTCATTTGGTTAGTCATGTGTTAGTCATTATTCATAGGCTTGGTTTTGAACGGATATTACTTATTACATAATTGCAAATGGTACCGCACATGAATTGCTAAACACTTTTCTTACTATATTTATTCAAACAGGGTATGCTCACCAATACATTTTGTATTGACCAAATCATTTTCGTACATGTTTCAGGTTCTTATGAGATTACTTCCAAGCGTTTGGAACATAGACTTAGATTGAGATTACTGTATCTTAGTTCAGATTGCTAGTCGTAATTGTTGTATTTCTTTTAATGTAATAAATTATTAAATTCAAGGTATTCAAACTTACACTTCTAGTCCATGAACTATTGAACAATCGTCACTACGTGACACCTCGATGTTTCCGCCATCGGTTGGGGTGTTACAATTTATTTCTAACAAGCGTGTTAGAACCGGTTTATTTTATGCAAACTAATATGTGTGATAACGATTTTTGTAATCGTTTATTGCTATCTAGTATGTTTGAAATGGTTTATAGAACCATCAACTTCAAGAATGATTTTTGTAATCATTTGTCTTCTAACGTGTTTGTTAGAAACAATTTATGAAAACCATCGGCTTTTAAAATGGGATGGTAATAGTTTATTTTCTAACAGGTGTGTTAGAAATGGTTTAACTTTTGAACCACACACGTGTTTAAGATATTTCGTATTGAAGTTTTAATATTTCTAAATGTGCGCATTAGAACTTGTTTTAGTTTTCTAACATGTGTGTTAGAAAACTTTATCGTTGATACGAGCTTAAATACGATATATTTTATGAAATTGAATATTTGGAAATATTTCATGTAAAAAGAAATGTCTCTAACGTGCGCATTAGAATCATTTAAGCTCTAACATGTTTGTTAGAACGGGTTTATTTTGTAAACCACAATGACTAGGAAAATGTTTTATGTAAACATTTTATTTTTCTAGTATGTTCATTAAAAATGAATTCTTTTATGGATTAGAAACCGTTATAGTAGATGTATTAAACTGAAACCATATAAAATAGTTTGATATTTTGGGTTTCGGTATACGGTTTCATAAACTCGTATTGATATTATAAATATAATATATTGCAAAATTAAGAAAATGTTTTAGAATGATTTTAAAACAAGTTTTGCATAGTTTTGATAATTCAAACGCTTCGTTACTTTTGCTAGATGTAGGATATGTTGAACCAAAGTAGTGTTCTTGTTGACACTATATGGTGGAAAACAACTTGGTGTTGTTGTGAACAAGATCAACTGTTCAAGCTTTACTACTTAATTGTAGTCTTTTTAACGAATTGGTGTTGTTTTGAACAAATTTGTGACTGTCCAACTTTAGAATTTCACGATCAAATGAGGAACTTGTACTTATAAGTGCATAGAGTTCTCAAGACACGTTGCACAACGATATTGTTGTGATGAATTTGATCGGATGATAGAAGTGTTGAAGATGATAACACTATGAGATTTGATGTGTAGATATGTCTACTTATCCATTTAAACTTTTAAAAGTGTTTTGCACTTTATGATTTAGTTTCGAATGTATATTATTTATTGTTTTGTGTTCAACATCTTCGGATAACACATGCAATTTTTATTTACAAATAAATAAATCCGTAAGGTTTGTGACATATGAAATGTTATTTTTTTAATAAATAACTATGACGTCAAATATACAATGTTTAAAGAACATTGTCATAAACGGATAACACGTGGAAATAATTGGACATATACAACTTAAGAGTTGTTGTATTGACTAAAAGTCGGAGAAGAGACATCAAATATTTTAACCACATCATGATAGAATCATGAAAGAAAGTGGTGAGTGTATTGAGATGAAATACACAAGCATGTTACATGTCGACATACTTCATTAGAATTTATCGTGGAAATTCACAAGTGTTGGAAGTATGTAAAGGTTTTAACCTATGGAAGAAATATATGTTAATACAAATCTTTAATGAATCGGGCAAGATTTGTTCCAAAAGTACCATTAGAAATGGAGGACATGTTGATATGTCTCCACCTTCAAGTTGTTGGAAGTATGTAAAGGTTTTAACCTTAAAATTGGGAGAGTGTCCTAAATATACATAGCTTTAAAAGAAAACGACAAGACATGTCACTTAAAGACACAATTTTAAAGTTGGTTTGTTGAGAGTGAATCTAAGTGATTTCATATCAACATAAAAGTGATTGTACACTTATACTATTTATACCTTTTGTGGGTGATGAATGTGTTCACCAAAGTTACTCGAGATAAAACTTATAGTCAACTACTTATAAGTTAACGGTGAAGCCTTCGAAATCAAAGGCAAAATTGTTATATTCTTAGACTGAATAATGGAAAATGCATGTTTATGTAACATACATATGAGACAATATGGAAAAAAAACTCATGTTCATATATAAATAAGAATGAATGTTGGTAATAGATGATGCGTTTATCTCTTAAGGCTGTGAAGAATCAGAATGATGCATCTTCTGTTCACATGATAGAGTATTGTAGTCTAAAGCATGCTAGACTAGTACATGTTAATTTAGATGCTCTGTGGAGATTAAATAAACATTAAACATTCAAATTATAAGATGACATGAGAATGAATTTGGTGTATAACAAAGTCTAAAAATATAATTTCATTCAGTCTAATGGAATAACTCGAGAAAAACCGATTAACTAGATCATTGATGATGATTCTAGCTGGTTTTCTAAGTGTAATGATGAGAACTCATACACGCGTAAGTGTTGGAATCTCAAGCCTAGACATATTTTGCCTTGTTTAGATTTAAAACCTCTTTTGCATAAGTGGAATATGAGGTGAACAGTATACACAAATGACTAGACTGGAACAAAGATGTAGATATTTGTTATCTAATCAAGGTGTCTAGTAGTCATCGTTAGTAGTATTGCTTAAACTTGATCAAACTGCAAGTAATGTGGGGGAGAGATCCATTAAACAAACAACTATAGGTTTGTATAAATGGTGTTTGAGGAGTCTCTCAATCCATGTAAAAAGATGACATTTCTTTACCTTTATCTTGTGTTGGATTGTTTCAATCCAATAATGCTTAAATGTGGGGGATAACTTGCATTTGATAATATGAAGTTAAACTTGATAAGGAGTCAATTTAAATGATTGGACTCCGATGCCAACCGGTTTGATATTAATGCCTGATGATTGAGCATACCGGCCATATGCATAATGAATACGTGTTTATATTGAAATAAGATTTGTTTTATTCTAAAAAGAAGACGTTATAACTAGATCAAAGTTTAGATCATGAGTTATAGTCTTACGAGTTAACAATAAGGCATGATCGACTTGCGAGTTAATAACACGTAAGTACAACTGATCTCAATTGCAAATTATCAGTAGTGACTCGACGAAGTCAAAGATAATGTTATGGATCCAACAACCTGAGGGTTGATCAGAGATCAAGTTGTGGAATGAGACTAAAGCCCATGGAAATAAGGCATGTGAAGGAAACCTACCTTAGTTGATTGGAGATCCCAAGATCTAAGTTCAATAGGACAACTAATTCATATGCCTAAAGGTGGTCACTGTACGTCCTTGTCCATTCCTATGACATTCAGTGACAAATTGTGAGGATAAGCGTAATATATGGTAAATGATGTGGGTAAATCATGGTAACCATAATGCTTTTAATGATTTGAGAAAAATCACCTATGTTAGAGAGAAGTGGGGTCGCTTCAAATGGAATTCGGGGCACAATTCCTAGAGCTCTCGCAGAACCAGGGTAGTGTTCCAGGACCATTATTGGACACGAAAGTGAGGGGATGGCCCGGCTAAGAAGAGTATTGTGTGAAGTGTATTGTCGTCTACACAAATGGGGGTTTGTTCAAGGACATCACATCCACAAACCGCTAGGAGACTAAGTATGCTTCACAAAGGAAGGTTCAAAGCTAATACCTACCTATCCTGCAATACTTAACTGTCGAGGTTGCATTGGAAATTTTGTGTGTTTTGATCAATCTCCATTCATGTGGGGGATTGTTGGAATTTTAGAATGATGAATGGAATTTAATTGCTATTTAGTGAAAGTATTAAGAAGACTCTTGAGTTGAGTCCTTTATTTCACTTTATTAGAATTTTATGACACTAGTAAAAATTAAACTCTTGTTAAATGTTGATAAATGAGAGACTTTATGTCTCTAATTATCATGACAATTATTATTTAATAATTGTTGAATTAATTTAGTCTCTTCATATGTCTATATTTCTTGTATAAAAAGATGAGGTTTGTGTGCCTTATTTTTGCTATGAGAAGTCTTGGTACAAAGAAGAGAAGAGAGTTGAACAAGAGAAATACTTTGTGTATTACTCAAAATAACATCAAGCAAAGAAACCTTTGTATATTTGTTTATCCTGTGTTGGATTGTTTCAATCTAATAACGCTTAAATGTGGGGGGTAACTTGCATTTGATAATATGAAGTTAAAAGTTGGCAATAAAGGTTATGGTTGTAACGAGCCATCTGGTTGGTTAGACTCAGATGTCAACTTCAATACACATTGGTCATAAGGAGTTAATCTGGTCGATTAGACTCAAATCCCAACTTGATAGGAGTTCATCTGATTGAGTAGACTTAGATGCCAAAGTTTAGATCATGAGTTATAGTCTTACGAGTTGACAATAAGTCATGAACAACTTGCGAGTCAATATCACGTTAGTACAACTGATCTCAATTGCAAAATTATCAGTATGACTTGACGAAGTCAAAGATAATCTTATGGATCCAACAACTTGAGGGTTGATGAGAGATCAAGTTGTGGAATGAGACTAAAGCCCATAGAAAAAGGCATGTGAAGGAAACCTACCTTAGTTAATTGGAGATCCTAAGATCTAAGTTCAATAGGACAACTAATTCATACGCCTAAGGGTGGTCACTGTGGGAGCATGGCTACTATGTGTAAGCTAGTATATATGGTTATATATATCCCCCCTAAACTATAAAAGGGTGTTTTAATATGTCCTTGTCCATTCCTTTGACATTCAGTGACAAATTGTGAGGTTAAGCATAATATATGGTAAATGATGTGGGTAAATCATGGTAACCATAATGCTTTTAATGGTTTGAGGAAAATCACCTATGTTAGAGAGAAGTGTGGTCGCTTCAAATGGAATTGGGGGCACAATTCCTAGAGCTCTCGCAGAACCAGGAAAGTGATCCAGGACCATTAATGGACACAAAAGTGAGGGGATGGCCCGGCTAAGGAGAGTATTGTGTGAAGTGTATTGTCGTCTACACAAATGGGGGTTTGTTCAAGGACATCGCGTCCACAAACTGCTAGGAGACTAAGTATGCTTCACAAAGGAATGTTCAAAGCTAATACCTACCTATCCTGTAATACTTAACTGTCGAGGTTGCATTGGAAATCTTGTGTGTTTTGATCAATCTCCATTCATGTGGGGGATTGTTGGAATTTTTAATATTTTGAATGGATATTTAATTAACAAAATTTATCAATTAATGTATTCATAATGTGAATTGAAGGAAAACTCTTGAGTAGAGTTTTTGATTTCACTTGATTAACTTTTATTAGAGTAATTAAGTCTCTAATTAAAGAGAAAGACTCTTCACTCATCCTCAACTCTTGTATAAATAGTAGGCTATGTGCCTTATTTGATACTAGAGAAAATAACATACTTGAATACATTAAGGGTTCTTGATATGTTGAGTACATAGAGATGAATACTTTCTACCAAATTCCATAAGTTCTAACACTACAATTTACCTAGTGTAACCTCGGGCGCGTAGCCTTCTCCGACAGTACAGACTGCTTCGGCTGTTGTACCCTGGGAGACAGACACGTTGTCTTTAGTAGAGGCGCAAAATCTGTTTTAAGGGAAGCGTGTTGAACATGTGCCTCAGCCACAACCGTCAACATTAGTTTGTTCATTCTTGCAGCCATGGAGAACTATAAGAAGACCTTGTTGAAGACTTGTTTTTTGAAGATCTTGGTTAAATCATTTTAGACAGGCTCAAGGACATTATTGAAGACTTGGTATGAATCGGTTACTTTACATTTGTTGTATTTCATTTTATTTTTGTTTGGATTTGTATACGGTGTGTACTACCATTTCCCATATCCCACAATGTTATAAACGGATAGTATATGGAAAGAATTGGACATGAACAACTTAAGAGTTGTTGCATTGACTAAAAGTTGAAGACGAGAAATCAAATGTCTAACCACATCATGAAAGAATCATGAAAGAAAGTGGTGAGTGTATTGAGATGAAATACATAAGTATGTTACATATCGATCTATTTCATTAAAGATTGTCGTGAAAATTCGCAAGGGTGAATTTTAACATATGGAAGAAATATATGTTAATACCAATCTTTAATGAATCAGGAAAGATTTTTTCCAAAAGATTTACGATTGGAAATGGAGGATATGTTGATATGTCTACCACTTTCAAGTTGTTGGAAGTATGTAAAGGTTCTAACCTTAAAATTAGGAGAGTGTCCTAAACATACTTAGTTTTAAAAGAAAACGACAAGGCATGTCACTTAAACAAACAATTTTGAAGTTGGTTTGTTAAGCGTGAATCTAAGTGATTTCATTTCAACATAAAAGTGACTGTACACTTATACAATTCATACCTTTTGTGGGTGATGAATGTGTTCACCGAAGTTACTCGAGATAAGACTTATAGTCAAGTACTTATCAGTTAATGGTGAAGCCTTTGAGATCAAAGGCAAAAATGTTATATTCCTTAGGCTGAATACTGGAAAATGCATGTTTATGTAACATACATATGAGACTATAGAAAAAAAATCTCATGGTCATGTATAAAATAAGAATGAATGTTGGTACGAGATAATGCGTATATCTCTTAAGGCAGTGAAGAATCAGAATGATGCATCTTCTGTTCACATGCTAGAGTATTGTAGTCTAAAGCATGCTAGACTAGTAAATGTTAATTTAGATGCTCTGTGAAGATTAAATTAACTTTAAACATTCAAATTATAAGATGGCATGAGAATGAATTTGGTTTCTAACAAACACTAAAAATATATAACTTCCTTCAGTCTAATGGATAGTGAGGAGAACTCATACACGCAAAAAGTGTTGGCATCTCATGCTAAGGCATATGTTGCCTTGTTTAGCTTTAAAACCTCTTGTGCACAAGTGGAATATGAGGTGAACAGTATACACTAATGACTTCAATAGTACAAAGATGTAGATATTTGTGATCTAATCAAGGTGTCTAGTACTCATATGCCAACTTGATAAGGAGTCAATCTAATTGATTAGACTCAGATGCCAACCAGTTTGATATTAATGCCTGATGATTGAGCATACCGACCATATGCATAATGAATACGTGTTCAAATTGAAATAAGATTTGTTATATTCTAAAAAGAAGACGTTATAACTAGATCAAAGTTTAGATCATGAGTTATAGTCTTACGAGTTGACAATAAGGCATGAACGACTTGCGAGTCAATAACACGTTAGTACAACTGATCTCAATTGCAAAATTATCTGTAGTGACTTGACGAAGTCAAAGATAATGTTTTGGATCCAACAACCTATGGGTTGATAAGAGATTAAGTTGTGGAATGAGACTAAAGCCCATAGAAAAAGGCATGTGAAGGAAACCTATCTTAGTTAGTTGGAGATCCCAAGATATAAGTTCAATAGGACAACTAATTCATACGCCTAAGGGTGGTCACTGTGGGGGCATGGCTAATATGTGTAAGCTAGTATATATGGTTATATATGTCCCCCTAAACTATAAAAGGGTGTTTAAATATGTCCTTGTCCATTCCTATGACATGTAGTGAGAAATAGTGAGGATAAGCATAATATATGGTAAATGATGTGGGTAAATCATGGTAACCATAATGCTTTTAATGATTTGAGAAAAATCACCTATGTTATAGAGAAGTGAGGTCGCTTCAAATGGAATTGGGGCACAATTCCTAGAGCTCTCGCAGAACCAAGATAGTGTTCCAGAACCATAATTGGACACGAAAGTGAGGGGATGGCCCGGCTAAGGAGAGTATTGTGTGAAGTGTATTGTCGTCTACATAAATGGGGGTTTGTTCAAGGACATCGCGTCTACAAACCGCTAGGAGACTAAGTATGCTTCACAAAGGAAGGTTCAAAGCTAATACCTACCTATCCTGCAATACTTAACTGTCGAGATTGCATTGAAAATTTTTGTGTGTTTTGATCAATCTCCATTCATGTGGGGGGTTGTTGGAATTTTAGAATGATGAATGGAATTTTATTCATATTTAGTGAAATTATTAAAGAGACTCTTGAGTTGAGTTCTTTATTTCACTTTATTAGAATTTTATGGCATTAATGAAGATTAAACTCTTGTTAAATGTTGATAAATGAGAGACTTTATGTCTCTAATTATCATGACAATTATTATTCAATAATTGATGAATTGATTTAGTCTCTTCATTTGTCTATGTTTCTAGCATAAAAACATGAGGTTTGTGTGCTTATTTTTTATGAGAAGTCTTGATACAAAGAAGAGAAGCGAGTTGAACAAGAGAAATACTTTGTGTATTACTCAAAATAAAATCAAGCAAAGAAACCTTAGTATATTTCTTTGTCTCACTAAATAAAGAGAGGAGTACTCTCTAAATATCATCTTCACCTCTCAATGTTTCAACACACTAATTTATCCGGTGTAACCTCGGGCGTGTGGCCTTCTCCGGCAGTACAGACTGCTTCAGCTGCTGTACCCTGGGAGACAGACGCGTTGTATTTAGTAGAGGCGTGAAATCTGTTTTAAGGGAAGCGTGTTGAATACGTGCCTCAGCCACAACCGTCAACATTAGTTTGTTCATTCTTGCAGCCAAGAAGGATCATACAAAAGGACGCGGTTCAAGTCCTTGTTAAAGACGAAGCAGAAATCACATAAGAAGACGCGGTTGAAGCTCTTGATGAAAACTTCGGTTTGACTCATTTTATGTTGTATTTGATATTATTTTCGTTTGAATTTGTATACGGTGTGTGTACTACGATTTCCCAAAATTGTATAAAGAGAGTATCTATTATCTCTAAACATCATCTTCACCTCTCAATGTTTCAACACACTAATTTATCCGGTGTAACCTCGGGTACGTGGCCTTCTCCGGCAGTACAGACTGCTTCGGCTGTTGTACCCTGGGAGACAGACGCGTTGTCTTTAGTAGAGGCGCGAAATCTGTTTTAAGGGAAGCGTGTTGAACATGTGCCTCAGCCTCAACCGTCAACATTATGTTTGTTTATTCTTGTAGCCAAGAATGATCGTACAAAAAGACATGGTTCATGGTTTCATTGAAGACTATGGAAAGATTTGTATAAGGAGACGCAATTCAAACTCTTGTTGAAGACTTCGGTTTGAATTTATTGTTTTATATTTCCTTTTATTTTCGTTTGGATTTGTACACGGTGCATGTACTACAATTTCCCAAATGTATAAAGAGTGTGTCTCTATTATTTATATTAATATTATTTTAATAAAATCGTGACCCATGTCCTATAAAATCGTGACACGTATTCATTGTTGGAATTTTTAAAATATGTGTAATAATATTATTAATGAGTTTAGTGATATTATTAATGAGACTCTTCATGATAAGAAACTCTTGAGTAGAGTTTTTTTTATGTCACTTAATTTGCTTTTATGAGAGTTTTATGTCTCTTATTAAATCCATAATTAAGTGAAACTCTTGGGTATCATGACTCTTA
This sequence comes from Ambrosia x helenae, assembly GCA_030844895.1. Taxonomy (NCBI): domain Eukaryota; kingdom Viridiplantae; phylum Streptophyta; class Magnoliopsida; order Asterales; family Asteraceae; genus Ambrosia; species Ambrosia x helenae. Next base: position 78,646,212 of record CM061232.1, read on the forward strand.
TAAATTAGTAGGTTGTGTGCCTCACATTTAAAAAAAAAAAAAAACAAGAGAGATACAAGAGAAAAAGATTATACATGAAGAGTTCTTGGAGAAGAAGAAAAGACCCATATGTTGGGTACTATAGAGATGAGTACTCTCTACTCGATTCCATTGTTTTTCCTTTTATTTGTTCCAAATGTCATACACTATAATTCTACCCAGTGCAACCTCGAGTGCGTGGCTATCTCCGGCAGTACAGACTGCTTCGGCTGTTGTACCCTGGGAGACAGACGCGTTGTCTTTGGTAGAGACGCGAAATCTGTTTTAAGATTGTAGGACATAGGTCACGATTTTATTAAAATGATATTAATAAAATAATAAAGATACACTCTTTATACATTTGGGAAATTGTAGTACTCGTACCGTATACAAATCCAAACGAAAATAATATAAAATACAACATAAAAAGATTCAAACCAAAGTCTTCAACAAGAGTTTGAATTGCGTCTTCTCATAAGAATCGTTGCATAGTCTTCAATGAAACCTTGAACCATGTCTTTTGTACGATCATTCTTGGCTGCAAAAATAAACAAACATAATGTTGACGGTTGAGGCTGAGGCACGTGTTCAACACGCTTCCCTTAAAACAGATTTTGCGCCTTTACCAAAGACAACGCGTCTGTCTCCCAGGGTACAACAGCCGAAGCAGTCTGTACTGCCGGAGAAAGCCACGCACCCGAGGTTGCACTGGGTAGAATTATAGTGTATGACATTTGGAACAAATAAAAGGAAAAACAATGGAATCGAGTAGAGAGTACTCATCTCTATAGTACCCAACATATGGGTCTTTTCTTCTTCTCCAACAACTCTTCATGTATAATCTTTTTCTCTTGTATCTCTCTTGTTTTTTTTTTTTTCAAATGTGAGGCACACAACCTACTAATTTATAAGAGTCATGATTCCCAAGAGTTTCACTTAATTATGGATTTAATAAGAGACATAAAACTCTCATAAAAGCAAATTAAGTGACATAAAAAAAAACTCTACTCAAGAGTTTCTTATCATGAAGAGTCTCATTAATAATATCACTAAACTCATTAATAATATTATTACATTAATTTCCATTCACATATTTTAAAAATTCCAACAATCCCCCACATGAATGGAGATCATCCAAAAGACATAAAATTTCCAATGCAACCTCGATAGTTGAGTATTGCAGGATAGGTAGGTATTAGCTTTGAACCTTCCTTTGTGAAGCATACTTAGCCTCCTAGCAGTTTGTAGACGCGATCTCCTTGAACAAACCCCCGTTTGTGTAGACGACAATACACTTCACGCAATACTCTCCTTAGCCGGGCCATCCCCACACTTTCATGTCCAATAATGGTCCTGGAACACTTTCCTAGTTCTGCGAGAGCTCTAGGAATTGTGCCCCCAATTACATTTGAAGCGACCCCACTTCTCTCTAACATAGGTTATTTTTCTCAAATCATTAAAAGCATTATGGTTACCATGATTTACCTACATCATTATCATATATTATGCTTATCCTCACAATTTGTCACTGAATGTCATAGGAATAGACAAGGACGTATTTAAACACCCTTTAAAGTTTAGGGGGGATATATATAACCATATATACTAGCTTACACATAGTAGACATGCCCCCACAGTGACCACCCTTAGGCGTATGAATTAGTTGTCCTATTGAACTTAGATATTGGGATCTCCAATTAACTAAGGTAGGTTTCCTTCACATGCCTTTTTTCCATGGCTTTAGTTTCATTCCACAACATGATCTCTGATCAACCCTCAGGTTGTTGGATCCAAACATTATCTTTGACTTCGTCAAGTCACTACTTGATAATTTTGCAATTGAGATTGATTGTACTAACATGTTATAGACTCGCAATTCGTTCATGCCTTATTGTCAACTTGTAAGACTATAACTCATGATCTAAACTTTGATCTAGTTATGACGTCTTCTTTTTAGACTAAAACAAATCTTATTTCAATATGAACATGTATTCATTGTGCATATGGCCGATATGCTCAATCATCAGGCATTAATATCAAACCGGTTGGCATCTGAGTCTAATCAAACAGATGGCTCGTTACAACCATAACCTTTATTACCAACTTTTAACTTCATATGATCAAATGCAAGTTATCCCCCACATTTAAGCATTATTGGATTGAAATAATCCAACACAAGATAAAAGTAAATAATGGTCATCTTTTTACATGGATTGAGAGACTCCTCAAACACCATTTATACAATTCTATGGCTGTTTATTTAATGTATCTCTCCCCCACATTACTTGCACTTTGATCAAGTTTGTAACATTCGTATTTTTCATATTTTCCATTCTAGTCCTTGTATTCTTGTATCTTGTCATTTTTACACCCTTGTAATCCCGAGCTTATAATCAATGGAAAAGTATTTTGTCAATTGCATTTAATCTTAATCTATTTCATTTATTATATAAATTATACGCGACGCAAACTTTATGTAACGTCGCGTGATTCTTAATTTTCTTGTATTATAAATGCTATATTTAAACAAATTCCAAGTTTGCCGTTACTCGCTTCTTTTATGTTACTCCTACCAATTCGTAACGAGTCGTCAATATAATTTATCCTATTCAATTTAGGCGTTATAACAAGAAGCTCACTTAGTTAAGATCTTATTATATATTTATTTAAATAAAACATATTTTTTTATAACAGTACATTCAAATTGAAAAAAAAAAGGAAAACAAAAGAAAAAGAAAACGTGATGTAAGACTTTGACTTTGCCAAAACAACATAACATATTAACATATATTGTCATAGTGTTGTTCGTAATTTCTTTTTTCTTCTTTGGACACGGGTGGCAACATCAAATAACAATTGTGACAATCCCAATATTAATTAAAACATAACCCCCATTAATCTCCTCCTAACCACCCCATTAACTCTATTTAATACCCAACCAACTTACCTCACCTATATATACACCTCCTCCCCACTCCATAATCTCTTGCTCATCTCTTTTCTTCCTAAAAATCTCTCTAAACTTCAAGTTTCTCGAGCATACTTCCTGATAACACATCAGTAAATTTTCCAAGCTCAAACCTTCTTTCTTTTCAGTTTTTCCTTCTCTTTTTCATCTAAATCTCCTTGGAGAAACCTCTAGGATCTTCCCCATATTTATCCACAGAAGTGTGATAAGGGTAGAGCACCTAAAAGAGGTTCCAAAGGTGGTTGTTTTCTAAATTATACTATATAATAATATAAACATATACTTTCAAGTTTCTATCTTACTAGCTTATTATTAATCCTTGGAAGGTTTGTGGTTACACCCTACCTTACCAACTCTCTTGACCCTTCTTGTGCTATGGATTTATCCACACTAGAAAGGGGAAATCCCGTGTCCAAAACCCACGTTTATTCCATAAGCGAAGTGGTTATGACATGAACCTATCAAATGGATTCACATTCCTAACTTTATACCATCCGAATCATCTATGATGATTTTGTGCTTGGTCTAACTTAATCTCATGACCATCCGGATTGCCCTAAAGGCAATTTGTGCTTGGTTTGCCTAAAAGGCTTGCATGACTCTCGTGAATCTATAATCTAAACTCGAACCTAAGACCCTTTATTCTCTAATTCTAGTTAACCAAGGCTAAGGAACTAACCTCCCAAGACTCGTCTTTGGAGCCTTACGAAACGCACCCAAAGGTGAGTTCATACATGTCCCCTTTTTTTTATTCTTAATTCTTTGGGGCTCAACATGTATCACTATTAAAACTTAAACGATTTCATACTCTTAAACTATCATGCTCAATCTATTAAACATACTTATATGCTATTTGCCATGCTTACGACTCTTGATACTTAAACATAATTCATTAACTATTATTAGCCCACTTAACATGTATAGCGCTATAGGAGTAGCACCCCGACCCCTTTATGGGTCATTGTTAAGAAAGAAACGGACCTAGCATGAATATGTTAGGTATATGCAGTGGTACTCGCGGGTTTGAGTTATGTTCTTTGTATGGTATGTATGTGCGATGCTATAGTATGAGATTCGAGTAAATCATTCTAATTACTATGTATGTAAACCAAAACTAGTATGCTCACCAATGCTTTATGTGTTGACGGATATTTTATACATGTTGCAGGAAATGTTTAATGCTGGATTTTCAAGAAAAACTACTTAGGATTGGACTAGAAACTCACGCTAGTTTAAGTTCTATATTTTGATGTTCTATTTTTTTTTATGAAACAATTTGTATTATGTTATCTTTTTAGACAATGATTATGCTATGAATGAAATTTTATCCTTAAATTATATTATCATGAATTTTAGTGTCATGGAGTCTTTGAACAATCTATCCCAAGTCTCGCCCCGATGTATTCCGCCATCGGTTGGGGTGTGACAGATTGGTATCAGAGCCATGACTATAGGGATCTAGGAAAAATTTCCATGTTTGACCTAGACTATAGTTAAGAACCCTTTTGACCATTCCTTTTATCATGCTTAAAATACGTGTTCTCCCTATCTTGCTTCTAATCCATTCTCTTGGCCTTAAAATTACCTTCCTATTTGTGGATTACTCTACACTCGAAGACGCTCGTATAACACAAACGAAAGGAAATCACCAAAATAGGCATGAAACCCTCACTTTGGTGATAACTTTCAATCCGCGTAAATTCTTTGTATTTTTGAAACTACACCAAGATAGGAGTGATATCCTCACGTTGGTGGAACTTTCACAATTCTCATTCTAGTGGACACTTACCAATCAAAGGTTAGAATTAATTCTCTTACCACGTTGGACAAAGTGTACAAACCACACTCAAAGAAACGACCTCGCTAAGATAGGAGTGAAATCCACAACTTAGCGACTAGTTTCAATCCTTGATATTTTTTTTAAATCTCGCCAAAGTCTCAAATTTAATAATGACAAGAAACATGTCGTAACTGGAAGGGTGAATACCGTTAACCGAAAGTTTCGGCGAGAGTATTTCCACCTATTAGGCCAAAGCATGTTTTCAAACTCAAAGGTAAATTTGAACCACTTTGGTTAGTCTTAGTTCCGTTCCGGAACACTCCAATTGCTTGCTTAAAACAAGCCTCTCATTTTATGTTAATATTATTTTCAATGTTGTTTTCATGCTATGTTTTCACTACATATATTTGATTTAATTTTTTTTTACTACTCGCAAAGGCTCTCAAGACTCGCATCTCTAGTACTCTTGCAATCTCCAAACAATACTAATAATCGCAAACCAACACTAATCAAAGCTCCTTTATATTGTCCAAATGCACTATACTTATGTGTTATGCTTTGTAAAACAATATGAAACTACATGCTACTTGAACTATTTGACACTATGTGCTTGTCATGCTTAATTTATTTCTAAAAACAAAGACAAAATACAAACTTTATACAAATAAACCATTGATCAAAGCTCATAATCCTTTTGTTTATCCTTTAGATGTCTTCCATGTCCAACCGAAGAAGCTCAAAACAAAGCACCAACAAGAAAATGCTCTCTTTGATGGCCAAGGTCATACCTGAAGTGGTTAGCAAAATCCAAGCATCCGCAAGCCCACACGGTTCTGTTGACTCAAAAGCCGAATCCTCCAAAACTACCTCATTCACCTTTAAGCAATTTAACCTACATCGACCCGACTCTTTCACGGGAAACGATGGTGCTACCGCTATGCTCGAATAGTTCGACCACATCGAGCTAGTTTTCATCAATAGCGAATGCCCCGAGGAGCTCCGCACTCATAACGCCACTAGTGTCTTCAAATTAAGGGCACTCGAGTGGTGGAAAAGCGAGAGAGCCACCCGTGGAAACGAAGCCGCTTTAGCTCTGCCGTGGGAGGAACTCAAACAACTCATGATTGAGGAGTTCTGCCACGCGCAAGAGATTGAGCGACTCGAAGATGAGTTTTGGAAACTCAAGCAAAACAGTGGTGATAACCCAACCTATACCAATCGTTTCAAGCAACTCCTTGTCCTTGTACCTCACCAATTCAACACCACTAAGAGAATCATAGCTAAGTATCTCAAAGGCCTCCCAACGAGTGTTCGTGATATCGTTGAAGGAGCCGAACCCACCACCCTAGAAAAAGCCATTCGTTTAGCTTCCAAAATCTCGGATAACCAAGTGAAAGATGGAACCTTAACTATCCCAAACACCACCAAAATCGTCAATCAAACCACCACCATTCCCACTGACAAACCAAAGGAAGCCAAAACCCCATCAACCCATAGCAATAACCGTAAACGCAAGTCCCGAAACCAAAACTATGCCGTTACCATTCCATCCACCGAAGCTCAAGCTCCAACTCCTCTTAACCAAGTGCCTACCCGAAAACCTTACACCGGTCCATTCCCAAAATATAACACGTGCCATTTTCATCACCCACCAACCTCTACTTGCCGTTTCTGTACCAATTGTAACCGCTATGGGCACCTTGTCCAAACTTGCAAAACCGGCCCTAGAACCCAAAACAACCAACCTCAAGTTGCCAACCAACCCCGAGCCGCTAACCAACCTCCTCTAGCCATTGGCAATGGTCGTGCATGTTTTAAGTGTGGTGATCCTAGCCATTTTGCTCCTCAATGTACCCGCAACAACCCAGCTCAAGCTCAAGGTATGGCTCAAAATCAACCACCAAGGGGTCGCGCTTTCGACCTCAATGCGGCCCAAGCTCAAAACGAGAATGATGTTGTGAACGGTACGTTCCTAGTTAATGGATCTTATGCTTCTATACTCTTTGATACTGGTGCGGATAAGAGTTTTGTGTCTCTAGAATTTGAACCTTTACTTGCTTGTGCACGATCTAAATTAACGGAACCTTTCACCGTTGAAGTCGCAAATGGTGAACCATCTCTATTGATTTCATTATCAAAAACTGCACCTTGAATCTTAATGACCATGATTTCTCCATAGATCTATATCCTATGCAATTGGGAAGTTTTGACATCATAGTAGGCATGGATTGGCTTGCAAAACATCGTGCCGAAGTTGTTTGTTTCGAAAAATTCATTCGCATACCGCTTCCTAGCGGTGACACTTTACAAATCTATGGTGAAAAAGCCTCCAAAGGACTCAAGCTCATGTCTTGTACCAAAGCTCAAAAGTATCTCCGTAAGGAATATGTTGCATTCTTGGCTCATGTGGTAACAACCAAAGACAAGGAAAAAGGCATAAAAGACATACCTGTCGTTTGTGACTTTCCCGAGGTCTTTCCCAAAGATCTACCCGGTCTTCCTCCTGCTCGTTCCGTTGAATTTCGTATTGACCTCATACCCGGTGCTACACCTGTTGCAAAAGCGCCATATCGTCTTGCACCTTCCGAGATGCAAGAACTTGCTAGTCAACTCCAAGAACTGCTCGAAAAAGGCTTCATACGCCCGAGTACTTCTCCATGGGGTGCTCCTGTTTTGTTTGTTAAAAAGAAAGACGGATCTTTCCGTATGTGCATTGATTATCGTGAGCTTAACAAGCTTACTGTCAAGAACCGATATCCTCTTCCATGCATTGATGATCTATTTGACCAGCTCCAAGGAGCTACTTGTTTCTCAAAAATCGATCTTCGTTCGGGATACCATCAACTTCAAATCCACGAAGAAGATATTCCAAAAACCGCTTTTCGCACAAGATATGGTCACTACGAGTTCATGGTGATGCCTTTCGGTTTAACCAATGCACCTGCAGTGTTCATGGATCTAATGAATCGGGTGTGTAAACCTTATTTGGATCGTTTTGTGATTGTGTTCATTGATGACATCTTGATCTATTCCAAATCCGAAGACGACCATAAACGACATCTCCGTTTGATTCTAGAACTCCTACGTGCCGAACGACTTTATGCCAAGTTCTCTAAATGTGAATTTTGGTTAAAAGAAGTTCAATTCCTTGGGCATATTGTGAACGATAGGGGTATTCATGTTGATCCTGCCAAAATTGAAGCCGTTAAAAATTGGATTGCACCAAAATCTCCTACCGAAGTTCGTTCTTTTCTAGGATTGGCGGGTTACTACCGTCGGTTCATCTCTAACTTTTCCAAAATTGCTACACCTCTCACCGCTTTGACTCAAAAATCCCAACCTTTCATTTGGGGTCCTAAACAAGAAGAAGCCTTTCAAACCCTCAAGGACATGCTTTGTGATACTCCTATTCTAGCTCTTCCCGAGGGGAATGATGATTCTGTGGTTTATTGTGATGCATCGAATCAAGGTCTTGGTTATGTTCTTATGCAACGAGGCAAAGTCATCGCCTATGCATCAAGACAACTCAAAATCCACGAAAAGAATTATACCACTCATGATCTCGAACTTGGTGCTGTTGTTTTCGCCTTAAAAATCTGGAGACACTACCTGTATGGTACAAAATGTGTTGTTTTTACCGACCACAAAAGCCTCCAACACATTTTTAATCAAAAAGATCTTAACATGCGACAATGACGATGGGTCGAATTGTTAAACGACTACGACTGCGAAATTCGCTACCATCCTGGTAAAGCGAATGTAGTAGCCGATGCTCTTAGTCGAAAAGGTCATGTAGTTCTATGCAATATCCGAGAAACCGACCGTCTTCGCAGCTCTCAATTTCAAAATGATCTCTTCAACCGTATTCGAGACGCCCAGCATACTTCGGTCAATGAAAATACTCTATATGAAGAAATGTCTTGTGGTGCCGAGTTACACTTGGAATCTAAGGCAGCTGGTATTCTTTATTATCTTGATCGTATTTGGGTTCCCAACCGTAATGACCTTCGTACTCTTATAATGAATGAGGCGCATAAATCCCCATACTCCATTCATCCCGGTGCGGATAAAATGTATCAAGATCTCCGTCGTAATTATTGGTGGCCCGGTATGAAAAAGGACATTGCTCTTTTTGTGTCCAAGTGTCTCACTTGGTCCAAAGTAAAAGCTGAGCACCAACGACCGTCGGGTTTGCTTGAACAACCCGAAGTCCCCATGTGGAAATGGGAAAGCATTGCTATGGATTTCATTACCAAGCTTCGTCGAACATCATCTGGTCATGATAGTATTTGGGTAATCATTGATCGTTTAACCAAGTCAGCTCACTTCCTTCCCATTCGTGAAGATTACAAAGTTGAAAGGCTAGCCCATATGTACACCAAGGAAATCATTTGTCGCCATGGCATTCCTCTTGACATCATCTCAGACTGTGATGGTCGATTCACCTCCCGTCTTTGGGAAACATTTCAGGCTGCCATGGGCACTCAGCTTAATCTTAGTACAGCTTTTCATCCTCAATCTGATGGTCAAACTGAACGTACCATCCAGACTCTTGAGGATATGCTTCGGTCTTGTGTAATTGACTTTGGTGGAAACTGGGATGCTCATCTACCATTGGTCGAGTTCTCTTACAATAATAGTTATCATACCAGCATCCAAATGGCTCCTTTCGAAGCTCTTTATGGCCGAAAGTGTCGTTCTCCTATATGTTGGCACGAGATTGGTGAAGCACAAATCACTGGTCCCGAAATCATCCAAGAAACGACCAACAAAATCATCCAGATCCGTGATAATCTCTTAGCTGCTCGAAGTCGTCAGAAAAGCTATGCTGATAAGCGGTTTAAAGCCCCTTGAATTCAATGTTGGTGATCAAGTACTCCTCAAGGTGTCTCCTTGGAAGGGAGTAGTCAGGTTTGGAAAGAAAGGGAAGCTATCTCCACGGTATGTTGGACCATTCAAAATCATTGAGCAAATTGGGAAAGTGGCTTACAAGCTCGAGTTACCCCAAGAACTCAACAATGTCCATCCCACCTTTCATGTTTCAAATTTGAAGAAGTGCTTAGCCGAAGGGAACATACACATTCCTCTTGATGACGTACGAATTGACAAGACTATGCATTTCGTCGAAAAACCAGTGGAAATAACGGATCGTGAAGTTAAACAACTCAAACGAAAACGTATCCCGCTAATTAAAGTTCGCTGGGAATCGAAGAATGGACCTGAATTCACTTGGGAACATGATGAGCAAATGAAGAAAAAGTACCCACATCTTTTTAGTCAAGCCACTTGAATAAATTTCGAGACGAAATTTCCTAAAGTAGGGGAGACTGTAACATTCGTATTTTTCGTATTTTCCATTCTAGTCCTTCTATTCTTGTATCTTGTCATTTTTACACCCTTGTAATCCCGAGCTTATGATCAATGGAAAAGTATTTTGTCAATTGCATTTAATCTTAATCTATTTCATTTATTATATAAATTATACGCGACGCAAACTTTATGTAACGTCGCGTGATTCTTAATTTTCTTGTATTATAAATGCTATATTTAAACAAATTCCGAGTTTGCCGTTACTCGCTTCTTTTATGTTACTCCTACCAATTCGTGACGAGTCGTCAATATAATTTATCCTATTCAATTTAGGCGTTTATAACAAGAACCTCACTTAGTTAAGATCTTATTATATATTTATTTAAATAAAACATATTTTTTTTATAACAGTACATTCAAATTGAAAAAAAAAAAAGGAAAACAAAAGAAAAAGAAAACGTGATGTAAGACTTTGACTTTGCCAAAACAACATAACATATTAACATATATTGTCATAGTGTTGTTCGTAATTTCTTTTTTCTTCTTTGGACGCGGGTGGCAACAGCAAATAACAATTGTGACAATCCCAATATTAATTAAAACATAACCCCCATTAATCTCCTCCTAACCACCCCATTAACTCTATTTAATACCCAACCAACTTACCCCACCTATATATACACCTCCTCCCCACTCCATAATCTCTTGCTCATCTCTTTTCTTCCTAAAAATCTCTCTAAACTTCAAGTTTCTTGAGCATACTTCCTGATAACACATCAGTAAGTTTTCCAAGCTCAAACCTTCTTTCTTTTCAGTTTTTCCTTCTTTTTTTCATCTAAAACTCCTTGGAGAAACCTCTAGGATCTTCCCCATATTTATCCACTGAAGTGTGATAAGGGTAGAGCACCTAAAAGAGGTTCCAAAGGTGGTTGTTTTCTAAATTATACTATATAATAATATAAACATATATTTTCAAGTTTCTATCTTACTAGCTTATTATTAATCCTTGGAAGGTTTGTGGTTACACCCTACCTTACCAACTCTCTTGACCCTTCTTGTGCTATGGATTTATCCACACTAGAAAGGGGAAATCCCGTGTCCAAAACCCACGTTTATTCCATAAGCGAAGTGGTTATGACATGAACCTATCAAATGGATTCACATTCCTAACTTTATACCATCCGAATCATCTATGATGATTTTGTGCTTGGTCTAACTTAATCTCATGACCATCCGGATTGCCCTAAAGGCAATTTGTGCTTGGTTTGCCTAAAAGGCTTGCATGACTCTTGTGAAACAATAATCTAAACTCGAACCTAAGACCCTTTATTCTCTAATTCTAGTTAACCAAGGCTAAGGAACTAACCTCCCAAGACTCGTCTTTGGAGCCTTACTAAACGCACCCAAAGGTGAGTTCATACATGTCCCCTTTTTTTTATTCTTAATTCTTTGGGGCTCAACATGTATCACTATTAAAACTTAAACGATTTCATACTCTTAAACTATCATGCTCAATCTATTAAAAATACTTATATGCTATTTGCCATGCTTACGACTCTTGATACTTAAACATAATTCATTAACTATTATTAGCCCACTTAACATGTATAGCGCTATAGGAGTAGCACCCCGACCCCTTTATGGGTCATTGTTAAGAAAGAAACGGACCTAGCATGAATATGTTAGGTATATGCAGTGGTACTCGTGGGTTTGAGTTATGTTCTTTGTATGGTATGTATGTGCGATGCTATAGTATGAGATTCGAGTAAATCATTCTAATTACTACGTATGTAAACCAAAACTAGTATGCTCACCAATGCTTTATGTGTTGACGGATATTTTATACATGTTGCAGGAAATGTTTAATGTTGGATTTTCAAGAAAAACTACTTAGGATTGGACTAGAAACTCACGCTAGTTTAAGTTCTATATTTTGATGTTCTATTTTTTTTATGAAACAATTTGTATTATGTTATCTTTTTAGACAATGATTATGCTATGAATGAAATTTTATCCTTAAATTATATTATCATGAATTCTAGTGTCATGAAGTCTTTGAACAATCTATCCCAAGTCTCGCCTCGATGTATTCCACCATCGGTTGCGGTGTGACAAAGTTTAAGTGATACTACTCACGATGACTACTAGAAACCTTGATTAGATAACAAATATCTACATCTTTGTACCAGTCTAGTCATTCGAGTATACTGTTCACATCATATTCCACTTATGCACAAGAGGTTTTAAATCTAAACAAGGCAAAATATGCCTAAGCTTAAGATGCCAACACTTACGCGTATATGAGTTCTCATCACTACACTTAGAAAACCGGCTAGAATCATTATCAATGATCTAGTTAATCGGTTTTTCTCGAGTTATTCCATTAGACTGAATGAAGTTATATTTTTAGACTTTGTTATACACCAAATTCATTCTCATGCCATCTTATAATTTGAATGTTTAAAGTTAATTTAATCTCCACAGAGCATCTAAATTAATATGTACTAGCCTAGCATGCTTTAGGCTACAATACTCTAGCATGTGAACAGAAGATGCATCAAATGGATTCTTCACAACCTTAAGAGATAAACGCATCATCTCTTACCAACATTCATTTTTATTTATACATGAACATGAGTTTTTTTTCATATAGTCTCATATGTATGTTACATAAACATGCATTTTCCATTATTCAGTCTAAAAATATAACAATTTTGCCTTTGATCTCGAAGGCTTCACCATTAACTTATAAGTACTTGACTATAAGTTTTATCTCGGGTAACTTTGGTGAACACATTCATCACCCACAAAAGGTATAAATAGTATAAGTGTACAATCACTTTTATGTTGATATGAAATCACTGTGACACCCGGCAAATTCTGGTTAACAACGTTGTCTAGATGAAAGTCTACCTTAGCGAGTCACGCGTATATTATACTTAACTGGGTTAGTTAAGTCGTGTTATGGTTCGGGAACTATCGGTTTAGTCTAGAAGATCATTGGATGTTGGTCTAGAGGTTCGTTAGATGTCAGTCCTTAACCAAGTGTACAAATGGTGACGATTTGTAGGATCGTCAGGTCATACGGAACATACAAGTCTCGAGTCCCGGGAATTGGTGAACGAGTGTGAATATGTCTATTTGCAAGTGTTATGTGTTTACAATCATTATGTGACTTGTCGGTATGTGAATATGTGTTAACATATGTTAAAACGGGGTTTAACGCGCAAAATATCAGGAACCAGCCCCTATAGTCGATTAGGGGTGGCTAATCGCCTATAGGAGGGGCGATTAGGCAAGTTTATAGGCGATTGGGGCCCAAATGCATGAAGTTTCATGCGATTAGGCCCCAAATGCATGAAGTTACATGCGATTAGGATCCCTAATCGCGTGTAAAGCTGCACAATCGCCTGTTACGGGCTGGACGACTAAAAACGACTATAAATACAATGTTTAACCTCCTATACTTCATAATACAAACCCTAGTCGTCCCATAACCCGCCCCAACACACACACAACCTCTGGAACGCGATTTTTGATCAAAACACAAGGTTTCAAGCTTAATCCATCATTCTTTCACAAATCTAAGGTTTGGTTTCCATCCATGCAATCTTATAAACGTTTTTATTCAATCCCTAATGGTCCAGACCTGTTCTAAAACGAAAAAGCTTTCTGAAAATCGTTAATAAGTGTTGTTAATCGGATTCTAACAATCATACATGTGTTATGTGTGTTTATGATTAATATCTAGGGTTTTTATGATTAAAGATGAGTGATTAACATGTTGTTAGGTTAGTTCAGAATAATATTGATGTCATGATTAATGAAATCTGAGTAATTGATTATTAGGGTTATAGTTATCCATGTTAATGTGATGTTGCATGCTAGGTGAATTGTGTTTGGATTACGTGGTTGCAATGCAGGGCTAATAATACGAGGCAAAACGAAGGATTTTAGTTTAAACATGTTTAGAATAGTTGTTGGGATGATATTGGGTGGTTACACACGTTCTGGATCTGATTTGGAGCGTTAAACGCGCGAAAAACCGGAACAGCAAGGTTACAGGCGATTAGCAACCTTAATCGCCTATGTTAGGGGCGATTAGGAGGCTAATTGCCTATGTTTCATGCGAGTAGGGCTAAATGCTAGTAGTTACATGTGGTATAGCCCTAAATGCTAGTAGTTACATGTGGTATAGCCCTAAATGCTAGTAGATACATGTGGTATAGCCCTAAATGCTAGTAATTACATGTGGTATAGCCCTAATCGCCTATAAGGTCAAGGTTTACATGTCTTATGACCCTAAATGCCTATATTACATGCGATTAGCCTTCCTAAATGCCAGTTGACCAACCTAAATGCTAGTTGACTTTTCCTAATCGCGTGTACTGCTGCTGTAAGTGTAAATTAGCATTCCGAGACCCGATTTGACATGTAGGAACATGCTAGGAACCCCGTAACATATCTAAGAACTTGGTAACATATGCTTGGATGTAATTATGTGATACGTGAACTATGTGCTATACTTGTTGTGCGTTAACGTATGTTAAGTGTGATTGCATGATTGTATGTTCGGGAGCGTAGACATAACACGGGGAGTCTCGGGTCACCAATGGGATGTCGAGTCTTGTACTTTGGGTCAGTTAAACAGTCACGGTGTTTTCAAACGAACTTGGTTATGGTCTGGACATCTAGGGACTAATTAACCTGCGGGTTATTAGTCTAAGTGCTTGTAACTGTCATATGTTAGGTCGCCGCTTTACGGGACTAGCATAGCTGCTGAGTTATTCGAATTACGAAGTAACGCAACTTAAGGTGAGTTTACGGCCCCTCTTTTAAACTGGTTTCACCTTTTCGGGGGAGAAAACATGTGTTAAAACGATTATTTGGTAACTACTGTCATACTATGGGTTTCTATTGTGTACTACACGATCTTTGGATGTCCCGGGGGGAACCATGAATGTGCGGGTTTGCACAACGGGGAAATGTGAATAGCGCTATTGGGAGTGACCAACCCCGCTCGTCGACTTGGAGGGTCGGCGGGTGCATATTGTCTCAAACAGGAACAACAGGAACAACAGGGTTACTACATCGGGCACACATTTGGTTTGCGAGTTAGTAATGGTTTTCCAATCGTGGTAGTAACAAAACATACACCTAGCTAGCGTACACTGGTTTTCGATTGTTATAGTATGGACAGGTTGACTTGGTACTTGGATTACAAAACCTGTAAACTCACCAGCATTTTTGTGCTGACGTAAACTTTTACATGTTTTCTCAGGTCGCTAAGGTAGCACGACTGGACTAGGGCGCACGCGTCTGCACGGCGTCTAGTTAGGGATTGCATGGTTTTACAAACGTTGAACATTGGTTTACTATTGAATAATTGTTTTGAATAAGCTTCCGCTGTAAACGGGGATTTTAAACATTGTTTTGAAATTGCATTATGTTCATGTTAGACTTGTTTATTGTGATCGTTGGTTTGGATCCTGGTTTGTCATGCGCCTCGCGGTAAAACTCCGCAAGTGGATTTTGAGGGTGTGACAATCACTTAGATTCACTCTCAACAAACCAACTTCAAAATTGTGTCTTTAAGTGACATGCCTTGTCGTTTTCTTTTAAAGCTATGTATATTTAGGACACTCTCCCAATTTTAAGGTTAAAACATTTACATACTTCCAACAACTTGAAGGTGGTAGACATATTAGCATGTCCTCCAGTTATAATGTTACTTTTGGAACAAATCTTGCCCGATTCATTAGAGATTTGTATTAACATATATTTCTTCCATATGTTAAATTTCACACTTGTGAATTTCCACGATAACTTCTAATGAAGTATGTCGACATGTAACATGCTTGTGTATTTCATCTCAATACACTCACCACTTTTCTTTCACGATTCTCTCATGATGTGGCTAGACATTTGATGTGTCGTCTCCGGCTTTTATTCAATGCAACAACTCTTAAGTTGTTTAAATTCTTTCTATATACTATCCGTTTATAACAATGTTCTTTAAACATTGTATCATTGACGTTATAATTATTCTTCAAAAAAGAAAAAAAATATTTCATACGTCACAAACCATTGATTTATTTCTTTGTAAAAAATTGCATGTGTTATCCGAAGATATTGAACACAAAACAATAATATACATTCAAAACTAAATCATAAAGTGCAAAACACTTTCAAAATTTTAAAGGATACGTAGACATATCTACACATCAAATCACATAGTGTTATCATCTTCAACACTTTTATCATCCAATCAACATCGTTACAACGATATCGTCTCATAACATGTCTTGAGAACTCTATGCACTTATAAGTAGAAGTTCCTCATTTGATCGTGAAATTCTAAACTTGAACAATCGAAAATTTGCTCATAACAACACCAAGTTATTTACAATAACTACAATTAAGTAGTGAAGCTTGGACAATTAATCTTGTTCACAACAACACCAAGTTGTTTTCCGCTATATAGTGTCAACACTACTTTGGTTCAACATATGCTACATTTAGAAAAAGTAACACACCGTTTGAATTATCAAAACTATGCAAAACTTTGTTTTAAAAATCATTCTAAAACATTCATTTAGTTTTGCAATATTAATACGGGTTTATGAAACCGTATATCGAAAACCCAAAATAGCAAACTATTTTATATGGTTTCAGTTTAATACACATCTACCATAATGGTTTCTAACACACATGATAAAAAACAAACCATACTATAATGTGCACGTTATAAAATTGGGCGTTTACATAAAACGTTATCCAATGATATAATCCATAAAAGAATCCATTTCTAATGAACATACTAGAAAAATAAAATTTGACATAAAACATTTTCCTAGTCATTGTGGTTTACAAAATAAACCATTTCTAAGAAACATGTTAGAACTTAAATGATCATAACGCGCACGTTAGAGTCATTCATTTTTTTTACATGAAATATTTCAAATATTTCGTTTTATAAAATAAATCGTATCTAAACTCGTATCAGTGATAAAGCTTTTCTAACACACATGTTAGAAAACTAAAACGAGTTCTAACTCGAACATTTAGAAGTAGTAAAACTTCAATACGAAATATCTTAAACATGTGTGTGGTTCAAACTTTAAACCATTTCTAACACACCTGTTAGAAAATAAACTATCACCGCCCTATTTTAAAAACCGATGGTTTTCATAAACCGTTTCTAACACACATGTTAGAAGACAAATGAATACAAAAATCATTCTTGAAGTTGAAGGTTCTATAAACTATTTCAAACATACTAGGTAGCAATAAACGATTACAAAAATCGTTATAAAACTTATCAATAAATCATTTCTAACACGCTCGTTAGAATTAAACGATTACACAATCGTTACGAACTTGACAATTTATATACAATAAACAAATTCTAACACCATCGTTAGAAGTAAATGATTACAAAAATCATTATCATGCTTAATGATTTATATAAAAAAACATTTTCCAACACACTTGTTAGACATTATCGATTACAAAAATCGTTATAACACTTATCGGTTTGCATAAAATAAACCGGTTCTAACACGCTTGTTAGAAATAAATGATTACAAAAATATTATAAGCCTTTTTAGTTTATCAAAATAAACTATTTCCAACACCCATTATAAGAAACGAGACGTTTAGACAAACTTTTCAAATCAATATATTTTTTCTAATATAATCGTTTCTAACACACATGTTAGAAAATAAAAACGTTTACAAGAAACGTATTGTTTATTACATAAACAAAGTTCTACGCGAACGTTATGGAATTCAACGTTTACAAAAAAACGTACGGTTTACGTTTACAAAAAATCGTATGGTTTACACCAATAAACCCGGTCTAACACACATGTTAGATAAATAACGATTAAAAATCATTATAAAACCAAATGGTTGAATTAAAATACCATTGTTTTGTATCACGGTGTAGGATTTAACATTATACCACAATTTCTATAAATCCAAACCCAACAAGTTGTACCACATAAATATTTCCCAAAAAAAAAAAAATCACAAGATTATACAAAAATCTCTAAAATATTTTTTTATTTAAACCATTTCGTGAACCCAAAATCCTTATGAATAAGGTTTTAAGATTGTAGCAACAATCTCACGACATCTGTTTTAAGATTGTAGGACATAGGTCACGATTTTATTAAAATGATATTAATATGTAAATGGAAATTAATGTAATAATATTATTAATGAGTTTAGTGATATTATTAATGAGACTCTTCATGATAAGAAACTGACGTGTGCGTAACTATACATATTTTACAATGGATTTTAACACACGTTTTGCTTTAATATTTATAAAAATGGTTTAGACCTTAATATTAAAACACACACAATAGGGCAAGTGTACTCTGTCATATATGTAGTAACGTACAGATAAGAACCAGATATCGATCCATGGACGCGCGCGGAGCAATTGTACTAAAACTCTGTCCCCGATTTACCAGTAGGAAAAGATAAGTTTGAGTTTTGTTTAAAACTAAATTAATTCTAAAACATATAGATAACTTAACTACGACTCCAAATAGAAAATATAACTATATAAACTATATTTTTGCCAATCCTAGCATGTTATCTAAATATAATAAGTAATATAGGTGCGTGATCAACATTCCCATTTTCCGACAGTTAGTGTCCCTTTCGGGCATCCTAACATGACAACTATACAGAAAGCTAACACGAATACACACGTTAACCGCTTCAAGTCGTTCATTAGCGAGCAGCTGATATGATCTCACGCAGATCTTCTAAAGATAAGTTAGTCATCCGTTAAGAGTATTCTAACCTCACTAATTTAGGGAAGCGATACCGAATACACAACACAGCCACCTAAACTAGCATAAAGTAGAGCATTTCACAACCTATTCCATTTTACCAACTTTGACCCCAGATCTACTAAGATCGCTATTTTTACCAAAATAACTACCAAAGATCATTAACCGTGTCAAAAACTAGTAACGGCACCATTAGGCTTTTTAAACCCTTTTACGTGCCGGTAAGCATTTTTAACCGTTATTCGACTGACTTTAACCAAACCAATACCCGGTTACAGTTTCATGGCATAAACTATTTAACAAGTTAACTAGTCTACTACCGGACGATTAAACGGACGGTTTTTCAACATGTATCCGCCTAACACATTCGACAATCGCTAAAGTCATTCAAATACAGCTACAAATCCATCAACAATGAAACAAGGTTGCGCTATGATCATCAAGATCTAATACGTGAAAACGCCAAATTTATACAAAACATGATTACATGCTAAACGATTGTTTTTTCTACTAAAGATTACTAAACATGATTACTAGACTATAATGTATTACATAAACAACACAAACAAGCTTAAACAAACTGATTTGAATCAAATGAAAGCATAATAGATCAAACCATAAAACTCGAATGTGATGGATTGGATGATGATCGATGATCCGGATGAGTTCCCGAGCTCGTTCCTCGCCTTTGCAGCTGCTCACATGTCCAGAAAATCGCCCAGAATCGCCCAGAGACCACCCAATAGTTGATCAGTGGGTTCTGCTCTGTTTTTATAGAAATTTTGATCTTTGGCACGCCCGTGCGCATAAAGTGCACGGCCGTGCACTTTAACTTTTTGAGTTGACGTGCAAGTGGGAAAGTGGTTCGGCTGCTCCTGGAAATATCTAGATATTCCGCACGGCCGTGCACCTAAGGTGCACGGGCGTGCGGGTCTGGTTGTGGCCGAGTGCTGAAGGTGCACTGCCTGGTGCACTGGCAGTGCACCCGGGAACTTGAGTCGCACGGGCACCCGCACGGCAGTGCTGATCAGGGTGCCGAGAACATTAGTTGCACGCCAGGTCGCACTGGCAGTGCAGCTCATCTGTGTCCGAGTAACCTGAGTCCGCACAGGCGTGCACCTGGGGTGCACGGTCGTGCACTATTTCCAGACTTGGCTGATTTTGCAGAAACTTTCCGTCTTGTCTGATTTTTGCCTGGTTTCTTCGACTTTGCTCGTGGGACGTCGTTTAAGACCTGCATTAAACATATGAAGCGGTTAAGTACCGAATTCGTGCAATTATGGTCGAAAACGCGTAATTTGGGAGTTAAATCGGGGACTTAAATATGTATATTTTAACGTATATCAAACCTCCCCACACTTGAACTTTGCTTGTCCTCAAGCAAACGACTAAATAGAAATAAACGAAAAACTCGCCAAGCGGCAACAAAGACAAAATATAACCTGTACAGACATTAATAGACAAGCCGACAAAGATATATAAACAGGTGATAAGATAACTAAAAAGCAACGACTCACTTTTGATCTATAAACGCGCAAACCCGTACACGACTCACAATGTTCACACACACTCGGTTTTATTTATGATACATACGTGTAATGTGTATGTGTAAATCGCTCCATTGCCAAGACAATGAATCGTGCAATATCATAAGCTTGTCAAAAGATCTAGTCTTCACCAACTAACGTGTGAAAAAGCACAAATCAAGAGGTCTTGTAAGGGTTGTAATGTTAGGCAAAGGTAGGGGTGTGGAATGGATATTTAAAGTGACAAATCGGCTAAAACCCGGCGGTTATGTCTAACTAATAACAACAACTACAACTGTACAATAAGAATTCTAATATTGGCGAATTTTCTTTTGAAACGGGCTAAACACAAACTTTTAACTTTAAAGCTCTAAAAACTGCTCGAATCACTGCTAATTCACCCTATTTTAGGGTGTTCTATTTTTCTGGATATATATTTTTTTTATATACATATCTATGATATATATATACTAAACTGAAACTGAAATATAATCAACAAACGGGTTCTAAATATATAAACCCGAAACGAACTATTTACAACGTAAAAACTAGTCAAACAATAACCTAAACCGAGCTTTAACACAAAAAAGTTTTAAAAGAAAAAGGCTATTTGGTTTAGTGGTGAAATGGTGTGGTAAACAAGAAAAAACACGGGATTAGGTTCAACATGGTTAACTAGTGGATAATTTTTAGGTAAGGGGAAACAGATAGAACGAAAAGAAAAGGCTAAATCAAAAGGGTAACCTAAATGCCTCAATCATTTTCGTACAATCTCACACGTATCTGATCTAAATAAGTATGCTAATGACAAGTTCTAAATGGCACAAAACATCCGGCTCACTCGCAAGCAAGTCAAAGAAATGTAATCTATTCTAAGGCTCAAACGCTCACGTAACCGGAAGGAAATGGGTGCAAGTGTACGGATCTAACACGCTCGCATTTCATCTGTTTGTCGCGCCTCGAGTTATTTTTGTCAAAAATTAGTACGGCTTGATGTTTATAAGAGAATATATACATATATGTACTTTTAAAGGGTTTTTTTTAATATATATATATATATATATATATATACAAGAGGACAAACACGATTATAATCCCTCCCCACACTTGAACTTCACATTGTCCCCAATGTGACAATAGAAAGCGTTTATGAATTAGCTATCTATAGTGGGAAAAAGGAGAATAATACTCCCCTTTAGTCGATAACCCGAAAAGTACGGTGATCGCATTGAGCATCCATACCGGTGCTCGCCGTTTCCTGCACTATCACCATTCTTGACAAAACCAAAAGACATCAAACGCATCCGTACATCATCACAATTATTCAAACAAAGCAAATATACTGAAAATTAAAGTGCAGAAAAGTAAATAGTTCAAATGCAAAAACTAAAAAGTCTTGGGTACGCAGACCCGAATACAAAATGCATAAATAAACAAAAAGTACTAACAAATGCATGCAATAGATGGTCGTGGCTACTGGTCGGCGTCGTCCCCGTGGTGCTGACCGGAGCTTCCTGGCTGGTTGCCAGGAGCACCATAAGGGAATGAGGGAGGGTTACTGAAATAACCCGGATGCACCTGCTCTAACCCAGCGAAAAGGTACTCAAAACTGTGCCTGACATCCTGCTGCACACGATCCATAGTGGACCGCATGTACTGCTGGTCCTGCCTGATCTCCACCTGGTTTGCACCGATGTTGTGCATGTTCAGCTCCATCGCCTGGAACCGCTGGTAGAACTCAGGGTATGTCGGGATGCCTGGAGGCCACTGCTGGTCCTGGGGCTGGAAGTGCTGAGGAGAGTGGTGTGGAATGTCGTGTGGCGCGTCACCACCGCCTCCTGCATGCTGCTCCTGCATCTCCTCATCCTCCTCGTCCTGTGGTGGCACGGGGTCCCATATAATATCCTGACTAGTAAGTCGTGGACCCCCGTCCGTGTCAGCTAGCAGGTTCTGAGCCCTGAGTGATCTAAAGTCCAGCATAACCCCATTAGTTACCCATGTCAGCGTGGCCCTGACCTCGTCGGTCAGAACTCCCAGTGCCACAGCAATCTGGGTGACGTACTCCCTGCCATGGATCTCACTCCCGTCCTTGGTGCCCCCAACAGTGAGAAAGAACTCGGCCATCCGTGCGGCCAAGTTCAGCGGGGCACCCTCGTAAAAATGATACAGATAGAGAAGATCGGGAGTGGGACAGTTCCCTGAACTGTCCTTTCGGCCACAGATCGTGTGGCTGAACACATGGTGCAAGAGGCGGAGTAGCGGGTCCTTAATCCTAGTGGCCTTGGCAGACCTTGGATTATAAGGTCCACCAACGGCAATGGATGCCCAAAATGCGGCCCGCTCGTCATTATCCACGAAGCTGTGGATCCCGCAAAAATCCTCAGAGTCAGTCTCTAAATGCTCATATATCCCCAGCTTCCTTCCCAGTCGCGCAACCGACCAATGGTACCATTTTCCACAAAGCCTAAACCGAATGTCTTTCGAATGGAAGTCCTTATACACCCCCTCCTTTGGTTTTTTGTAGGAGAAGGATGATAAGAACTCGATCGTAATCTCTCGGTAAACAGGCAGGTTTATACTCAGCAGTTTCGCCATCTGGGGCGAGACAAATCCATCATATCGTTCACGCTGATTCAGCGCGGTGAGTAGGTCTAAGTTAAGCCGAATAGGAACACCAAATGAGTTCCTCCTAGCCCAGAGCTTCATGAACTTGTCGATACATGGCCCTTCCTTTTTGTCACGGTTGTCAAAGCCGAGGAAAACATGAGCCATCTGCATGCAAAAATTAATATACAGCTGTTAGTACACAAAAAACGGAGGTCCCGGATGCCCAAAACGGACCTGCGCGCATTCTGACCTAATCTGTTACTGATGCACGGCCGTGCACCTATGGTGCACGGGCGTGCAGGCCTGGTTTTTTTTTTTTTTTTTTTTTTTGGTCAGAAGCAGCACTGCCTTATGCACGGCAGTGCTGCCTGATTTCTAGGCTCGCAAGGTCAGTGGCACGGCCGTGCAGCCGACCGTGCACAATCCCAGGACTTCGAAAATTTTCAGAAAAAACCCCCAAATCTCAAATATAGTTCAACAAAACTTTCACAATAGCAATGATTTGGGCCTGGGTGTGCACGGTTTCAACAACAACACAAAAAACTACACTACATTAAACTAAAACAAACCAACATTAGTGGGTTTATTAAACTTTATGAAGAAAACCCACAAATCTTGCCCTAAAAATTAAAAGTAAGACAGATCTAAACTAAAAATACATGAAAGAGGTGCAATATTATGAAGGGGTTCATACCTTAGTTGATTTGGAAGGAAAAGATTGAAGATTTAGGCCTAAAGAGATGATTAATCGGGTTGTTTGGTTGCTTGGAACGCGGGTGCAGATTGGGAGTGCAAGTCTTTAGGGTTTTGAAGTTAAAGATGCTTAAATAGCCACGAATTTGGGCTGGGCTTTTGGGCCCGCACGGTCGTGCGCCTGGACCGCACGGCCGTGCATCATCCTTGCACTCCCCCTTGCACGCCTGTGCTGATCAGGCTTGCTGGTCAGCCAGGTCCGCACGGCCGTGCACCTATGTCGCACGGCCGTGCACAGTCTGCAGATTTGCAGAAATGCAGCCTGCAGCTGTATGTTCCCGCGCAGCAACCCTGTTTTGTCCGAAAACATCATTTTAAACCATTGAAACCTGTTTGTCGACTGTTCACGCTCCATTGCTCCTTCCCGCTTTGTTCAAAACCGGTACGAACCTGCACAATACTCGAAACAACGTTAAACTACGAAAATTAAAATAAAGCAAGAAATATATACACTAATTACATATTTACCCTTTGGCGCGCCCATACACGCCGTGCTATATTTATTAACGAGTCGCTAGCTAGACTCACTTCCCCGCACTTATTAGGCGCGCGGGTCGTAGAGATCGATCATCTCCACGGATTTGTCAACCGGTCCATCAATGTAAACTTTGAGGCGATGACCGTTGACTTTGAAAGTCACACCCTCCGAATTTTCAATCGAAACAGTCCCGTAAGGATATACTTCCTTAACAGTATACGGTCCTGTCCACCTGGATTTCAACTTTCCTGGAAAGAGACGCAGGCGCGAGTTGTAAAGCAGGACCAAGTCGCCTACCTGAAAATCTTCTCGGTGTTTCAGGCGACTGTCGTGCAACTTCTTCGTGCGCTCTTTGTACAATATAGAGCTCTCATAGGCTTGTTGCCTAAGCTCCTCCAGCTCGTGAATCTGTAAGAAACGGGTCTCACCGCCGGTCTTAAGATCCAAATTTGCCGTTTTAAGAGCCCAGAATGCCCTATGCTCCAGCTCGACTGGGAGATGACATGCTTTGCCATAGACAAGCCTAAAGGGAGTCGTCCCAATAGGCGTCTTGTAAGCCGTCCTAAAGGCCCACAGCGCGTCATCAAGCTTGTCCGCCCAATCCTTGCGGTTTTGATTAACCGACCGCTCTAGGATTCGCTTCAATCCACGGTTAGTGACCTCCACCTGTCCACTTGTCTGTGGATGATACGGGGTGGATAACCTGTGGTGGACACCATAACGTGCTAACGCGCGATCAAGCTGCACATTGCAGAAATGCGTGCCACGGTCACTAATCAATGCCTTTGGGGCACCAAACCGTGAGAACAAGCTCCTAACAAACCTCACTACAACTCGGGCATCATTTGTGGGCAAGGCTTGCGCCTCGGCCCACTTTGATACGTAATCAACAGCCACGAGTATATATCTATTGCCCCGTGAGGAGGGGAACGGTCCCATGAAGTCTATGCCCCAAATGTCAAAGACCTCACAGACTTGAATCGGGTTTTGCGGCATTTGGTCGCGTGCCGATATGTTCGTCGCCCTCTAGCACGAATCACAAGCACCAACCAGTATCTGGGCGTCACGAAAGAGTGTGGGCCAGTAAAACCCGGAGTCTAACACTTTCTTAGCAGTGTAATTCACTCCATGGTGACCTCCGGTAGGCCCCTCGTGACAATCGCGCAAGATTTGCGCCGCCTCCACCCCAAACACACAACGGCGAATCAACTGATCCGCCCCGACCCGGAACAAAAATGGGTCATCCCAAAATTAATGCTTTAGGTCCGCGAAGAACTTCCTCTTTTGCTGGTGCGACAATCCTTTGATGAGGATCCCGCACGCGAGGTAGTTCGCAAAATCCGCGAACCATGGTGATACATCTTCCACCGACTCGACGCTCATCAAGAACTCGTGGGGAAAGTTGTCATTAATGGTATCCCACGCGCAGTTCTCGGCATCATCATGCTCGAGCCTGGATAGATGATCAGCAGCGACATTCAGGGCACCCTTCTTGTCCTGAATCTCTATATCGAACTCCTGCAGCAACAGGATCCACCTAATCAGGCGCGGTTTCGCGTCCTGTTTGCTGAAAAGGTATCGGATCGCTGCATGGTCCGTATAGACAATGGTCTTTGACAGCACCAAATATGATCTAAATTTGTCGAATGCAAATACTACAGCAAGAAGCTCTTTCTCCGTGGTGGTGTAATGCTCCTGAGCATCATGAAGAGTCTTGCTAGCGTAGTAGATCGGGTGGAAGTGCTTGTCCTTCCGCTGTCCCAAGACCGCCCCTATCGCGAAGTCACTCGCGTCGCACATAATCTCGAATGGCAGCTCCCAGTCGGGTGCCACCAATATAGGGGCCTCAACAAGCAAACGCTTCAGAAGGCCAAATGCCTTCACACACTCTGCACCAAACACAAACGGTGCATCCTTTTCCAACAAACGGGTCATCGGACGGGCGATCTTCGAAAAGTCTTTGATGAGTCGCCTGTAAAATCCCGCATGACCCAAAAAGCTGCGGATCGCTCTGACAGAGGAGGGTGGAGGGAGCCTAGAAATGATATCTACTTTGGCAGGATCAACCTCCAACCCACTTTGGGAGACCTTATGCCCCAGGACTATTCCTTCCTTCACCATGAAGTGGCATTTTTCCCAGTTTAGCACAAGACTGGTCTCCTCACACCTCTGAAGCATCCGCTCCAGGTTCCCCAGACATTGATCGAACGAACTCCCAAAAACAGAAAAATCATCCATGAACACCTCCATGGAGTCCTCGATCATGTCATGAAAAATGGAAACCATGCAACGCTGGAAGGTCGCCGGCGCATTGCACAGCCCAAATGGCATACGCCTATAGGCGAATGTGCCAAAAGGGCATGTGAAGGTCGTCTTATCCTGGTCCACAGGATCGATAGGGATCTGAAAGTATCCAGAGAAACCATCAAGGAAACAGTAATACAACTTCCCCGACAGTCGTTCCAACATCTGATCGATGAATGGAAGCGGGAAGTGATCCTTGCGGGTGGCGTCATTGAGCTTGCGATAGTCAATGCAAACTCTCCACCCCGTGACGGTCCTCGTAGGAATCAACTCATTCCTATCATTTGTGACCACCGTCATGCCACCCTTCTTGGGCACGACGTGCACAGGACTAACCCAAACAGAATCCGAGATGGGATATATCAATCCAGCATCAAGCAATTTAATTACCTCGGATTTAACAACATCTTGCATGTTCGGGTTCAGACGCCTCTGGTGCTGCGCACAAGGCTTGTAGACATCCTCCATCAAGATTTTATGAGTACAGAAAGAGGGATTAATCCCCTTGATGTCTACGATCTTCCAGGCAATTGCCTATTTATGAAGTTTCAGAACTCTCAACAACTCGCTCTTTTCTTCCACAGTCAATGAAGACGATATGATCACCGGTAGACGCCCCTCCTCATCCAGAAATGCATACTCGAGATGCGGTGGGAGCTCCTTCAGCTCTAGAGACGGTGGATCCTCAACAGACGGCTTCGCCTTCTCCTCTTCCTCTCGCTCAATTTCCACAAAACGCTCCGGACTTTAGGAACCATCATCACCGATCTGATAGACCGGCTGCTCATCTATATGGCCCTCCTGCATAATGCCATCTAGGCTCCCACACAACAGATGTGTGTCCGAAACATCTCTCTCCCAAGCACCTCTGACATGAGAGCTGACACACTGGTCTACTATATCGAGATAGTATAGTGTATCGTCTTGGCTCTCGGGATGGCGCATCGACCTCTGAATGTCAAAAGTCACGTGCTCATCATTGACTCGGAGTGTGATCTGGCCCGCAGCCACGTCAACAATCGTCCTCGCCGTGTTAATGAAAGGACGTCCGAGAATCAGAGGAACTTTAGAGTCCTCATCCATATCCAGGATAACAAAGTCCACAGGGAAAACAAATTTGTCAATCTTGACAAGCATATTTTCTACAACCCCCCGTGGATACTTGATCGAACGATCAGCGAGGCGAATACTCATCCTGGTGGGTGAAGGTTCACCCAGATCCAACTTCTCGAATACCTTATAAGGCATAAGGTTTATGCTGGCCCCCAAGTCTGCGAGTGCAATACTGACAGTCATATCACCTATCAGACAAGGGATGGTAAAGCTACCAGGATCGCCCATTTTCATGGGCAGTCTATTCTGCAGAATTGCAGAGCAGTTCTCGTTTAACAGAACGCAAGACAGGTCCTCAAGTTTTTGTTTGTTTGTGAGGATGTCCTTCAAGAATTTGGCATACTTAGGCATCTGTGCTAAGGCCTCGACAAACGGGATGTTTATATGTAGCTGCTTGAACAGCTCGAGAAATTTCCCGTATTGTGCCTCGTCTTTCTGCTTCCTAAGTCTACCAGGATATGGAACAGGAGGAGTGTAGTCAGTGACTGGCTTCGGTAGCTGTGCTGTACTTGCTGGGACTCGCCTAGCGTGCACCTCGTCCGAAGACTCAGTCTGGACCGTCTCAGTGATCGGTGGTGAGCCCGATGTGTCAGGTCCCGTGGTTTTACCACTCCTCGTCGTTATGGCATTCACATGCCCCCTTGGATTTGGCTCAGTGTTGCCTGGGAGACCACCCTGCTGTCTCTCAGACATCATCTTTGCCATCTGGCCAACCTGGTTCTCTATGGCCTGCATCGACGCCTTTTGGCCCCTCATCTCTCCCTCATAATTCGTGAAGCGCTCCTCATGCTGCTGGTAGCGTTGCTCAGCGATCTGATTTGTATTAGAGGTGTTGGTAAGGAGCTGAGACATCATTTCCTCCAGCTTAGACATACCATGAGGGGCGTGCTGCTGGGAGCTGCTCCCAGCGCCCTGGTTCTGGTATTGGTTCGGTCTCTGCTGGGACGATTGACCACGAGCCTGGTATGGCTGTTGGTTGGACTGGTAGGACTGTTGGTTGGACTGGTAAGGCTGTTGGGACTGGTAGGACTGTTGTGGTGCGGCGGCTCTCTACTGGAATCCGAGAGGGTTCTGATTGGAAGTACCAGATCTCCACCCGAAGTTCGGGTGATTTCTCCAACCCGGATTATAAGTGTTACTGTAAGGGTTATTCTGGGGTCTCATTTGATTACCCATGTAGTCCACTTCCTCGTGGCATGTATACATCACCCCCTGAGCACACGAGCAAGGCTCGTGAGATACCCCGCACTCCACACACAAACAATCGGACTGCGCTACGTGTTGCTGAGAGTTATCGAATCTCGTAGCCAGAGCCGCTATCTGTGCCGAAATCGCCGTATAGTTATCCACGGCATGCACACCAGCCTTGGCAGATGAAGACCTAGATCTATCATTCTGCCGGGATTTAGATTTTAGGGACGCCTTCTCAATAATGCTCCACGCTTCCCTAGGAGACTTTGTTCCGATGTCTCCCCCAGCGTATACATCAAGGCGTTCCTGAGACGCATACCCGAGTCCCTGATAAAAAGTTTGCACCAAATGCCTTTTCGAAAGCTCATGGTGCGGGCAACTCAAGAGTAGGTCTTTAAACCTTTCCCAGCCTGTGTATAATGATTCATCGTCATCCTGACGAAATGTCATGATGCGATTCCTCAGTTTTTGTGTCTTTTCAGGAGGAAAATACTGCTGCATGAATTGTTGTGACAACTCTGCCCAAGTCGTGATCGACCCTGCGGGTTGTGACAGAAGCCAAGTCCGGGCTTTGTCCCGCAGTGAGAATGGGAAGAGTCGGAAACGGATAGCATCATCGGAGATGCCCGTCATCTTAAAGGTGGCTAAAACCTCTAAGAATGCAGCAATATGTCGGCCTGGATCCTCGTGCTCCAGTCCACCGAATTGCACCGAGTTTTGTATCATATTCACGATACTAGATTTGATCTCGAAATGGTCCGCCAAAATAGCCGGACGGACAATACTCGGCGCGAGTCCATCTCCTCCGGGACGACCACTATCATTCAGCGGAATGTCGTCATCCGCCATGATAATGTCGCTGTGGGCGTCCGACCCATTGTCGTCGGCCAGATCGTGCCTCGCCTCCTCAATTGGGACCTCAACAGTAGGAGCAGCAATAAGAATATCAGAAACAAGACACAATTTATGAAGTCTAATCCGCTCGCTTCTCCTCAGGCGCCTTAGCTCCTCGTCAGAAAGATCACCAGAAGTCCCTGGGTTTGTGGACATCAACCTGCATGTAAGAATGATACAGTTGCAACAGGCGAATATATGACAACCCCAAAAAGGTGATAAAAGACAGAAAAATAAATAAATGAAATAAAGAATCAATAAATTCATGCGAAAATAACGGAAAGCAAGTATATTCACGAAAATCAAATATAAACACATAGAATCAATAAAATGAACAGAAATAAGCAGACTAAACCTAAAACTATACAAATAATGAAATTAATAATTAGTCCGAATACGAACAAATAAATCTAATTAATCAAATAACGAACAAATCAAATTCATAGACAAACCAATTAATCCAATATTCAATAAATTAAATCTATCAACATCCTAATGAACGAAAAATCAAATCAAACAATCCTATAAGCAGATAAATGAACGAATCTATATGCAACCTATAAACCAATCTAAAATTAATCCAATTTATCAACAGACAGATAAATCTAATAAAAATTCAAATAATCATATATGCGAATAAATGAATGAAATAACGAATCAAAGAAGTATAAACAAGTATTCACAAGCATGTACACTGGTAAAAAGTTGACTCGGTTCGTTCCTAAAGCTCGTCGCGTCCCCGGCAACGGCGCCAAAAACTTGACGTGTGCGTAACTATACATATTTTACAATGGATTTTAACACACGTTTTGCTTTAATATTTATAAAAATGGTTTAGACCTTAATATTAAAACACACACAATAGGGCAAGTGTACCCTGTCATATATGTAGTAACGTACAGATAAGAACCAGATATCGATCCATGGACGCGCGCGGAGCAATTGTACTAAAACTCTGTCCCCGATTTACCAGTAGGAAAAGATAAGTTTGAGTTTTGTTTAAAACTAAATTAATTCTAAAACATATAGATAACTTAACTACGACTCCAAATAGAAAATATAACTATATAAACTATATTTTTGCCAATCCTAGCATGTTATCTAAATATAATAAGTAATATAGGTGCGTGATCAACATTCCCATTTTCCGACAGTTAGTGTCCCTTTCGGGCATCCTAACATGACAACTATACAGAAAGCTAACACGAATACACACGTTAACCGCTTCAAGTCGTTCATTAGCGAGCAGCTGACATGATCTCACGCAGATCTTCTAAAGATAAGTTAGTCATCCGTTAAGAGTATTCTAACCTCACTAATTTAGGGAAGCGATACCGAATACACAACACAGCCACCTAAACTAGCATAAAGTAGAGCATTTCACAACCTATTCCATTTTACCAACTTTGACCCCAGATCTACTAAGATCGCTATTTTTACCAAAATAACTACCAAAGATCATTAACCGTGTCAAAGACTAGTAACGGCACCATTAGGCTTTTTAAACCCTTTTACGTGCCGGTAAGCATTTTTAACCGTTATTCGACTGACTTTAACCAAACCAATACCCGGTTACAGTTTCATGGCATAAACTATTTAACAAGTTAACTAGTCTACTACCGGACGATTAAACGGACGGTTTTTCAACATGTATCCGCCTAACACATTCGACAATCGCTAAAGTCATTCAAATACAGCTACAAATCCATCAACAATGAAACAAGGTTGCGCTATGATCATCAAGATCTAATACGTGAAAAACGCCAAATTTATACAAAACATGATTACATGCTAAACGATTGTTTTTTTCTACTAAAGATTACTAAACATGATTACTAGACTATAATGTATTACATAAACAACACAAACAAGCTTAAACAAACTGATTTGAATCAAATGAAAGCATAATAGATCAAACCATAAAACTCGAATGTGATAAATTGGATGATGATCGATGATCCGGATGAGTTCCCGAGCTCGTTCCTCGCCTTTGCAGCTGCTCACATGTCCAGAAAATCGCCCAGAATCGCCCAGAGACCACCCAATAGTTGATCAGTGGGTTCTGCTCTGTTTTTATAGAAATTTTGATCTTTGGCACGCCCGTGCGCATAAAGTGCACGGCCGTGCACTTTAACTTTTTGAGTTGACGTGCAAGTGGGCAAGTGGTTGGACTGCTCCTGGAAATATCTAGATATTCCGCACGGCCGTGCACCTAAGGTGCACGGGCGTGCGGGTCTGGTTGTGGCCAAGTGCTGATGGTGCACTGCTTGGTGCACTGGCAGTGCACCCGGGAACTTGAGTCGCACGGGCACCCGCACGGCAGTGCTGATCAGGGTGCCCGAGAACATTAGCTGCACGCCAGGTCGCACTGGCAGTGCAGCTCGTCTGTGTCCGAGTAACCTGAGTCCGCACGGGCGTGCACCTGGGGTGCACGGTCGTGCACTATTTCCAGACTTGGCTGATTTTGCAGAAACTTTCCGTCTTGTCTGATTTTCGCCTGGTTTGTTCGACTTTGCTCGTGGGACGTCGTTTAAGACCTGCATTAAACATATGAAGCGGTTAAGTACCGAATTCGTGCAATTATGGTCGAAAACGCGTAATTTGGGAGTTAAATCGGGGACTTAAATATGTATATTTTAACGTATATCAGAAACTCTTGAGTAGAGTTTTTTTTTATGTCACTTAATTTGCTTTTATGAGAGTTTTATGTCTCTTATTAAATCCATAATTAAGTGAAACTCTTGGGTATCATGACTCTTATAAATTAGTAGGTTGTGTGCCTCACATTTGAAAAAAAAAAAAAAAAAAAAAAAAAAAAACAAGAGAGATACAAGAGAAAAAGATTATACATGAAGAGTTCTTGGAGAAGAAGAAAAGACCCATATGTT
This sequence comes from Ambrosia x helenae, assembly GCA_030844895.1. Lineage (NCBI taxonomy): Eukaryota > Viridiplantae > Streptophyta > Magnoliopsida > Asterales > Asteraceae > Ambrosia > Ambrosia x helenae. The sequence goes on from CM061232.1 coordinate 78,678,852, forward strand.
GGGTACTATAGAGATGAGTACACTCTACTCGATTCCATTGTTTTTCCTTTTATTTGTTCCAAATGTCATACACTGTAATTCTACCCAGTGCAACCTCGGGTGCGTGGCTTTCTCCGGCAGTACAGACTGCTTCGGCTGTTGTACCCTGGGAGACAGACACGTTGTCTTTAGTAGAGGCGCGAAATCTGTTTTAAGGGAAGCGTGTTGAACACGTGCCTCAGCCTCAACCGTCAACATTAGTTTGTTCATTCTTGAAGCCATGGAGGACTATAAGAAGACCTTGTTGAAGACTTGACTTTTTGAAGATCTTGGTTGAATCATTTTAGATGGGCTTAATGAGATTGCTAGAAGACGTGATTCATGATCTTGTTGAAGACTAGGTTTGAATCAATTTACTTACATTTGTTGTATTTATTTTTAATTTTCATACACGGTTTGTGTACTACAATTTCCCGAATGTATATAGAGTGTGTCTCTATTACTTTTATTAATAATTTTAATAAAATCGTGAGCCATGTCCTACAATTCATACACTTTTGTGGCCTATGCACTCCCTTGTTTGAAGATGGCCAGGAAACTTGAAAGAACTGCAGTTGGAATTGATCTTGGAACAACTTATTCTTGTGTGGCAGCCTGGTTTGATCAGCACAACCGTGTGGAGATCATTCCTAATCAACAAGGAAACAAAATCACTCCTTCATGTGTTGCTTGGGATGGTATGCAAATGCTTGTAGGTGAGGCAGCAAAGAATCAAATCACCAGGAACCCCAAAAACACTGCTTATGGTAAGTGTCTTTTAACCCCAAAAACCGTGTGGAGATCATTCCTAATTATCATTTCATTCGTTTAGCGTCCAATCTAGCTATTCGTATTCATTTAGTATACAATCTTATATTTGATAAATTTTCATATTTTTGTAGCAATACAGTAGCCACTTCACTTAAATGTCCCTAAAGCCGGACTTGTATACAATACAAACCGTTGTCTCTAAACAACAGGAATTGAAACCTAATTACATTGAGACCGTTAAGCATTTAGAATTACGCTTTGACCCTAAACATAGTGTCATAGTTTACAACAATAAAATAACGACCCCTAAGTTTAGTTTAAACTTTCAACATATTGTAAGAGCTACGCCCACGAGGAGCAGTATGCAAAACCATAGTCATTCCCTCTATATAGCATCCAGTTCTATTAGCAATATATAAACCCTTGTTATTCCTTTCATTTTGTATCTGATAACTTTGAAATAATAATGTGCAGACGTTAAACGTTTAATGGGAACCAGATTCAATGATGGTGTAGTGCAAAAAGATATTGAAAGTAGACCTTTCAAGGTAGTCGAAGGGTCTGGTGAGAAGCCAATCATTGTGTTTGAACATGAGTCGATAGAAAAGAAGTATTCACCAGAAGAAATATCTTCTATGATTCTAAAACACTTGAAAGAGGCTGCTGAAGCATTCCTTAGAACAACAGTAACTGATGCTGTCATAAACCGTTCCTGCGTATTTTAATGACAAGCAACGCCAGGCGACTATGGATGCTGGTAAGTTGGCGGGGCTTAATGTCATGCGCTTGATTAGTGAGCCTACGTTAGCCAGCAATTGCGTACGGTCTAGACAAGAGTGCTGATGTAAACTGTCCTGGAGAGAAAAATGTATTGGTATTTGATTTGGGTGGTGGAACCTTTGATGTGTCTCTTCTCAAGATCAACAAGGCTGGTATAATTACTGTTAAAGCAGTGGGTGGTGATACTCACTTGGGTGGGGAAAATTTTGACCAGTTGATGGTGAATCATTGCGTTGAAGTCTTTAAAAAGAAAGAAATGAAGGATGTGAGTGAGAATGCAAGAGCAAAGATGAGGCTGAAAATCGCTTGTGAAAAGGCCAAGAGGGATTTGTCATCAACAATACAAATGCCGATTGAAATTGATTGCTTGTACGAGGGTATTGATTTCACAACCAAGTTTAGCAGTGCAAAATTTGAAGAGATGGAAATATGCACAAGAGCAATGTTGATGTTGTGGTTATTGTCGGCAGGTCGACAAGGATTCCCAAGGTGCAACAAATGTTGACGGAGTTTTTTGATGGGAAACCACTCTTTAAGAGCATTAATGCGGATGAAGCTGTGGCTTACGGTGCTGCATTTTTGGCTGCAAACTTAAGTGGTTATGGGAACCAAAAGGTGAAGGATTTTGTGCTATTAGATGTGAACCCTCTTTCTCTTGGCGTCAAGGCTAATGTTAGCCCCCGTAGTGGGGCGTGATATATCAATTTTTTTGAAAAATAGCGCCCCCCACACCATTACGGGGGGGGGGGGGGGGGAGGGGGCTATAGAGCCAAATCAACACAGGGCTTTATAAATGTAACGCCATATCCAAACAACCTCCGCCAATAAGAATGTGACACGTGGCATTGGCAGAAAAAAAACGGTCAAAATTTTTTGACCGTTGGGAGTTTTATTTTTTGAACGGTAAACTTTTATTTTTTTTTTAAGTTTATATATATATACACACACAATACACATACAACACAACACAACCACAAAATAACTAAAAACCACACTGCTCAAACACACTACAAACCAGCTATGGGTGGAGGATTTCCTAATAATCTTGCTGAGCCGTCGAATCTTCTGCGATACGCTCGCCGAAGACGTCGTGCACCGGTGTTTTCTTCTCCTCATCCTCCTCCTCAACAAGTGTTTTTTTCTCCACCTCCTCCTCCCCAACAACAGTGTTTTTCTCCTCCTCCTTCTCCCCAACAACAGTTTTTTTTCTCCACCTCCACGTGTTTCCAACCTCGTCCTCGTCATTCCTCCACTCCCTGGATACACTCCCACACACCCTGATGCTGATTTCACTGCAGAGGATATTGTGTGGGCCGTAGATTACGTTATGGCTAAGAGAGGATTGGGGCGTCTACAGTTTGTGGAGACCCAACCGAACCCCACCCCAACCCCTCCTGACCGGGAGCCAACCAAGGAGGACCTGGAAGCTTTAAGGGATGCGATAAAAGAGGAGCGAAACAATTTTTCCCCTCCTCACGAGTACTGCTACATCCCCTCGGATGCGAGGTCCGACGGTCGCGATAGCGATCGTTCCGTGTTTCCGCCGTACTACACACTCATGGACTGGGACAATTACTCTCCATAGGGGAGAAAATTAGGATTAATTATTTAATGTTTAAATAAGTAATTTAGGATTATCTAGTGTTTAAATTAATATTAGTTGTAACTTTTTTTTTAATATTAGTTGTAATTTTTTTAATATTAGTTGTGTGTTTTTAATATTATTTGTATTTTTTTTATATTTATTTGTCTTTTATTTTATTTATTTTGAGTTAAAAGATTAAAAAAATTAATAAAAAAATCAACCAATCAGAAACATGAAAGCCCCTACCACTACACCCCTTTTTCAGTTTCTCTCTCCATGCTGACTCAGCAGCCACGTGGACCAATCCTCACTAAGCATGCTCTTATAGGTGATACCCATGGATATGATATGAGTGTTGTGATCCCTAGGAACACATCCATACCGACCATCAAGGAGATGGTTTATGAAACGCGTTGGGACAACCAAACAAGTGGGAAGGAAGTATATCAGGGTGAGAGCAAGTATACCAAAGAAAACATTTTCCTAGACACGTTAAATATCCATGGTATTCCACCAGCCCCTAAAGGTGTAGAGAAGATCAAGGTTTGCTTTAACAATTAACATAGACGCCAATGGTATTCTGAATGTATCAACAGAGGTAGTATCCACCGGTAATAAGGTAAGTATCACAATTGATAAGAGTGGAGATTTGTCCAAGGAAGACATCAAGAAGATGGTGAAAAAGGCTAAGAAATATGAACAGTGGCGGATTTAGGCTTCTCCGGTGGGTTCCCAGGAACCCATTCGGTTTTAAAATCATAGTGTTAATGTATATCAAAATCTAAGAAGGAACCCATAAGAAAAAAACAAGGAACCCATAGTTTTTCCGGTGAGTCGAGTCTGATCAGAAGCTGTAAAAAGTAAAGAAGCATAGTTGGAGAAGATGAGAAATAAAATAAAGATGGAAATGTATTGTGTGTACCATTTTCTTATAGTAAAAGATTAGAACATAATATTTTATTATTTTGCGTACAATTTGCATTTTACTCCTATCATACCACTGCATAGAGCTGCCCCACATCCCTATAGGATTTGACTTTATTAATATTTTTAGACGATTTACTGCATTTTTCAAAAATAAATTATGATACATTTTCATTCATTAATTTATGATACAGTTTCATACTATTAAACCATGTTGATTGAATTCTTATGTTACATATACGATAGTATAAATACATATATTTAATTACAAAAATAAAACAAACTAAATACTTTTTGTTGCTGGTAAATTGGTAAATAATGAAATATATTGGGTGCTGGTTCGGGCCTATAAAATGAAAAAAGTGGCAAGTTTGGATCTTTTTAAGCGAATGTAAAGATTATATGAAAGTTGGATTCACGATTTAGTTAGAGCGATACTCTTTTTTCATCATTGTATCGTATTTTATTATATGATGCACCTTATTCGACCCAAACCGTCAAATCGATCCAAACTGTTAAACCGACCCGAACCTTTGAACCGACCCAGAATTTTTATGTGTAGTCATATGAAATTGGAACACCTAAAAAAGGAACCCAGTGAAAAAAATTCCTGAATCCGCCACTGAATATGAATAAGTAGTGTTTCTTTTGTAAGATGTTTCCTATGAAATGTTGCCTTTATGAATCTTTTGTCTTGGTCACAAATTACAATCTTTTGCAAGTTTTTATTTTGCTATGTTACTATCCAATATTCAAGCAAATCGTTTTGACCTGGTCACAGTGGCTTCTGACTTTATAATCTTAGATCTCAACAGGTCTATTTCATTGAACCGAAATTTTTATATTGTTGACAACCATATGTTATTTATAAATAATGTTTTTAAGCATAAAAATAATTGACTCTTAAATCATTTTGCAAATATGTTTTGACATTCAAGTTTATTTAGTTTAAATTTAATATACATCATAGCATCGTTTTGTATACTGTGTTGTAGTGGATAACCATGACATACTCCCCAAGTGCGAAGCTTATCGAGTGCCCGCGGGTGCCCGACCCTCACTGATTTTTAACTCAGTAGTGTAAATATCCCCAGTTTTATCCAAAAATTTTGTATATTTTGAGTCCGGCCCCCACCGACATATTCAGTATCCCCCGTTATAGTATGCATGCAGCGTGACGGTTCAATAACCCTTAACAGTTTTCACAACGTTGTTAAAAGAAACTATTCAACTTGTTTTATTTTTTAAGAACCCACTTTTTGTCTTTTGGTTTTGTGTAACTAGTTTAATATGGTATTTCGGGCTTTCAAAACTTAATTCGTAAGATACAGCATATAGCGTTTGGTATTCCTGGAATGGAAGGCGGAACGGAATGGATCATTATAAAAGGATGAAAAAATATGGTGTTTGGTTGGTCAATGGTATGGAATCACTTATTTCATAAGACATTCCACTCCCTCAAAATTATTCCATCAATCCGTCTTGTATTTTTTTTCATTCCATCCTCTCTTACAGATTTCATTAGCACCACCACAACCCACAACCATCGTCACTACCCACCACCGCCGTCGCCACTCATCACCGTCACCCATCCACCGCCTTCGCCCCCGTCACCGACACTACTAGAAAACTAGGCTATTATCACCAAAAGTTGCTACCTAGAAAAATGGTAGCAAATTTAGCAACCGATTTTACACCAAAATATATATTATAAGATAAGGTAACTAATCGGTTGCAAATTTTGACATCGTTTATTTTTGGTGGTAAATTCGTGAGAAAAAAAATAAGAAAAAATAAAAAAATAATAATTTATAAAAAAACAACAAACCTATTGAATTGTGACCAACTTAGCGGTAGCAAATTTAGGGACCTATTTCTTAAAGTGTAATGCATATATATGTGGTAGCTAATTAGTGGTAAATTTTGAGACTAAATTGCTACCATATTAGCCATGATAAAACTGGGCTATTGTCACCAAAACCTAGAAAAATGGTAGCAAATTTAGCAACCGATTTTACACCAAAATATGTATTATAAGATAGGGTAACTAATAGGTTGCAAATTTTGACACCGTTATTTTTTGTGGTAAATTCGTGAGAAAAATAATAAGAAATAATTAAGAATAAAAATTTATAAAAAAAACAAATGAAAGAAACAAAAACACATCTTTTGGATCTTTTATTCATGTGACCAAATGAAAGTCATTTAGACCCAAAGACGATCAATTAGATTCAATCATTGTCACTTAGACCCAATGAAGGTCATTTAGACCCGATGATGGTCAATTAGACCCGATGATGGTCAATTAGACCCATTGATGGTCAATTAGAACCAATGATCGTCAATTAGATCCAATGATGGTCAGCTAAGCCCAATGATGGTCAGTTAGATCCAATGATAGTCAATTAGAACCAATGATCATCATTTAGATCCATTTATGGTCAATTGGATCCAGTGATGGTCAGTTAGGCCCAATGATGGTTAGTTAGATCCAATGGTGGTTAGTTACACCCAATGATGACTAATTAGATCCAATGACGGACGGTTAGGCCTAATAATGGTCAGTTAGATCCAATCATTGTCACTTAGACATAATGATGGTCATTTAGACCCAATGATGGTCAATTAGAACCAATGATGGTCAATTAGATCCAATGATGGTTAATTAAACCAATGATCTTCAGTTGGATCCAATGATGGTTAGTTAGGCCTAATGATGGGTAGTTAGATCCAATCATTGTCACTTAGACCCAATGATGATGAATTAGACCCGATGATGGTCAATAGGCACAACGATGGCCAATTAGATCCAATAATGGTTAATTAAACCAATAATGGTCCGTTGGATCCAATGATGATCAGTAAGCTCAATGATGATTAGTTACATCCAACGATGGTCAGTTAGGCCCAATGATGGTTAGGTAGACCATATATGTCTTAATGGACCATATTAGGCCTTAATTGATTACAATGGGAAATTATAGATTATTTATGTTTTAATGGACTATATTAGGCCTTAATGGATAACAATGGGAAATTGTAGATTATATATGTCTTAGTGGACTATATTAGGCCTTAGTGGATCACAATTGATAATAGTAGATCATATATGTAATATGTCTCAATGGACCAAATTAGTCCTTAATGCATCACAATGGGCAATAGTAGGTTGACATAATAGGCCATATAGGGCCCTAATGGAACACAACGGGTAATGGTAGATCTCGAGCTTCTATATGTGTATAATTTATTTTATTATAATATAGCTTTTATGCCATTTGCTTTTCATGCCACTATTGATAAGTGTACTACATTATTAATTAGGGTGCAAACGAGCCGAGTTGAGCTCGATCTCGAGCTCATTTAACTTATAAAAGCTTGAGCTTGGCTCGTAGGTAATTTTTGAAGCTTGTGCCTAGCTTAGGCTCGGTGTGTTTATTATTTATTAGTTATAATTATTATATTATATATAATTTAGTTATATATTCATAACTTTTATATTGGAATTCTTATTACTATTTCAATATATATTTAATATGTTAACTAAAAAATATATAAACTATGTGTTTGAGTGAAACTCAGGCTCTTTTATTAAATGAGTTGGTTCAAGCTTGACCATCTATACAAATAAAATTTCCCCAAATTTAATCGGCCACGAAAATTTTAATTTCCCGCTCATCTTCTTTGTACTTTCCACCTAAATATACCCTAATTTATTTCACCTCCCAAAATCCATGTACTACCTTTACCTTTCCCCATCCCCTTTCATTAAAACACAGACAAACCATATTATAACAACATAGAACCTCCAGGAGTCTTTGCACCAAAATCCACCTACTAAATCTCCCCGACACCGACCGCCATGTCAACATCTCCAAATCGTTTACACTCCTACTCTCCCCCTTTGTTCTGTGTCAACGGTTTGTCAAGTCCATCGCATGATCAACCGGTTTGTCTAATCGCAACCGTGGCCAGCAGAGGCACTAACGTCGACAGAGAAGTACACGAAATCATTGAGACTGTTCATCTGGAGGTATATATATGTTTTTTTACCTAACCTAATTTGATGTATCTATAGTTTGATGCTTGATTAGTCTACATTTGTGTATGGGGTAGGTATTCAATTAGGTTTTTGGTGTTTAGAGATTGTGGTAGGTGATGATATATTCGATTAACCGAACCGATGTATGGGAAAGTGGAGCTTTGTGATTTTATTCTTGAGCATCCAACTATTTTTCAGTTTCATGCTGGTAAGTTTCAGCTTTCGTTTCCCTATTTAGCTCCGGTATACTTTTTTGTTGTTTGCTGCCATTTCTGTGAATCAGTTAGCTTATTTCTTGCATAGTGTTCCTTACTGACATGTAAAAAGTGTAAAACAAATGGTGGTCTCTGTATTTTTTTTCTTTCGAGCAATTTATTTCATTATTATTAACCTGTTTATGATGGTTCAATTTCATTATGATGGGTATATTCTCTTCCCTAAATTGTCCCGAACCAAAAACAAACTCCGATGATGGTGATGATGTATGATTTATGGTTAATTTTATGGGTTTTATTTGTTTTGGTTATATATTTGTGTATCTGATTAGGGGTTTGTGATTTGTGTGGTTATGTCAACCTCATTGCATTTGTTGAATCTTGGTTTTAAAAATCGCGCTCGAAGCGCCTAAGTGCAAATCGCATCTAGGCGCCAACCTATGCGCCTTATGTAACGCTAGGCGAGCATTGTACGAAAAGCGCAAGAAAAAAGCCCCTGAGGCGTGTGCTTTTTGTACACGGGGTGTTTTTGTGCTTAAAATTGTTATACATGTAGCTAAAAAGGTTGTACATTTAAGGTAAATCATATATATACTTTATTTGTATCTATATTTTGAGTAAATGATGCTAAAAACCTATAGCATATATAAAAAAAAAATTATATAATCTCTTGCGCCTCGATTTTAGACCTCGTCGCTTTTGTGCGCTTCGCGCTTTTTAAAATCAAGTGTTGAATATGAATTGTTGTCAAGTTTTCTTATACAGTTTCAGTTGATTTTTTTCTTCTTCATGGTTTATGCTGTGGTTTTTTGTGGCCTTCATTTTGTGTTTTTTTTACCTAATTTTTTTTTTTCGTATGTTCCTAATATTAGTCGTAGTTCATGTTAACTTACATTTGTTTGATGTTTTTACCGATTAGTATGTGTACTAATAGTCTCCATATATTAGCTTAATTGTTCATGTAGTTGTGATGTTGCGTGGTGTGTGAAATGTGATTTGCCAAGTTGATTACTTTGCTGCTATATACCAAATTCAACAACAGCAACATAAAAATTTGGTCTAGTCTTTATGATTAATTTGTTTATATCATGCTTGTACATGTTTGCTATCCAGGTAGAAATGAAATGAATGATTCAAGGCATTAAAAATTTAAACAGTGATTGCTAAATGTGTTATTTGGGCTTACATGAGTCAGATAAAAAGTGATTATACATAATTGGATAACTTTTTTGTCAGTTTGATAGGTAAAGAGTTTGAGGGCTATGTGTGATGTGTTGTAACACTAAGTACAAGAACAAGGATTCCAAATATTCACTTGCTTATAGGTTGATTCAAAGGATCAATATTTTATTTTCTTTAATGTGGGTTGACTCCATGTATGCAGGTACAAAATTTCACCTACAATCTCAGACAAGACTGGAACCATCAACGCTACAATCTTCGGCCGTGCAGCGAACCAACTACTACAAGACGACGAAAGCGGTAGCTAACTAGGTAGTAGAGAATTGTTCTTTTGTATAACTGCATAACCATGCAACTATAAAGATTTTGTTTTGATGGTTTTTAGCTTTGAAAATAAGATTTACTGATAAACACTTATGAAAAGGATGAAGTAGTTGCTGGTGTCGAATCAATTGCAGTTGTTATCTATGTTTGGAGGTTGTGTGGCAACTGTTCCTGTTAACAGTCCACATCTAAGGAAGTCTGGGAGTAGGCAATTGTTTTCTGAGGACCTCGGTAATAACCATATCAATTTCATTTCTATCATGATGTTCTTCACTTTGTGAAATGTTTCTTTTAGAGTTTCACAGAGGCAACTGAAATGAAGACCACACCTTTGGCGGCTGCTGCTGCAATGATGTTACCGTCTCCTATTCTGCTCTGGAGACTTAAGGTACTTTGTTTCTATATTTAATATTAGTTGTCTTTTTGGTTGAGGGCTGTTTAGATATGTTTTTATACGTTTAGAATTATGAAGATAGTGTGAAACTTGTTATTTGACCTTAAACAACGCAAGCAGAAGTATGTAGGTTATTTCCACAACAGCCCGAGATGAAATTGAATATGTTGGAAGACCTGAGGACTGTACCATAAAATGGTGGGTCGGTATCGGGTTACTGTGGATGGCGGATCAGGTTAGTAATAGTATGTAAATATATTAGAACATGTTATTTGGCTTCTAGCACTAGAATTGTAACACAATTGGATTATGTTATTGTGCAACTCACTTGACCCGTTATTAGTTTTTGTTAATTCCGATTTTATTCATTGCTTGTTTTGTAGATTGAAAATGTGAACTTGATTATCAAAAAGCTTGTTAAGGAAAAAGAAGAAGATAAAGAAAGGTTCGAAGGAATTATTGCGGGATTGGTGGCTGAAAAAGAAAAAAGACAATGCGGATAAAGAGGTTATGCTCAATAGAATGACCCAAATTGAAGCTATGTTTACAGTTACGGGTCGAAAATAGGCTATAAACACTTAGATATGAATGTTTTGAAGTTTTTCATGGCTAATTTTGGTTATTTGATGTTTTAGTTGGTGTTTCTATTAGAGTCTTATATGATTTTAAAATTGGAAAAATTGTAACAAATTTGTTTATATAATTTGAGATTTTGTATTATTTGACTGTTTTATATAATATAGTTTTCTTGAAATGTAATTGAATTAATAAAGCAGAAAAAAAATCTGTAGCAAATTGTAGTAAATTTTTAATGAAAGTGGTGCCTAAATGTTAGCAAATTTTTAATGTAAGTGGTGGCTAAATGGTTTCAAATTTTCAATGAAAGTAATGGCTAAACGGTAGCAAATTTTCAATAAAAGTAGTGGTTAAATGGTAGCAAATTTTCAATAAAAGTGGTGGCTAAATGGTAGTAAATTCTCAATGAAAGCGGTGACTAAATGGTTGCAGACTAAATGGTATCAAAATGGTTACAAAAAAGGTGTAAATTTTCAATAAAAATGGTGTCTAAATGGTAGCAATATCGGTGACTAAATAGTATCAAAACGGTAGCAAAAGACCTTCCTACAACATTGTACGATAGGTGGCAAAATTTTTAACCGTTTTTGTGGTGACAAAAATATGGTAGCAAAATACAAAAGTGGTAGCTATTTGGTGGCATTAGGACAACAGAGACGGGTGTTTTTGCTACCGCATTTTTGGTTGCAAAATGGTGGCTACAGAGTAATTGCTACCGTTATGTGACCGAAAATATGGTGAAAAAAGCCCAATTTTCTAGTAGTGCGACCACCATAGCCACCCACCACCATCACCACCACCCCCGTCACCCACCACTACTACCACCCATTATTATCTCTACTACACACCGTCACCGCCCACCTTCAACGCCACCACCCACCGTCGTCCACCATTGCCACCACCCATTACCGTCACGGCACTCACCTACCACCGCCGCTGATCATCACCGTCGCTGCCAAACCTGCCGCCATCACCTTCGCCACCGCCACCGCCATCCACCTAACCACCACCCACCACTATCGGCGCTACCAACTACTGCCTCTACCACATATTACCACCCACCATCATCATCACGACCCTAATTACCACCACTCATCACCGATTGTATTCATTTGTCTTTCATTATTAATAAACAACACAAAGTAATAATTTATTTCATTCCCACATGGAAACCATACAAGAAATTGAATAAAAATGATCAATTGCATTATCTTGTTCATTCCATTGCCTCATTCATTCGTTCATCCCATTACCACATACCAAACTGACACATAATGTTGCTAAAAGCCTGTTTTTAGTTTCTTTAATGGGAGATCAACTGGTATCCAGCTTACTCCAAAGAGTGATAAACAATCTCTTAAAACCTTCTTCTCAAGTTCGAATCCATCCTGATGGTGCCCGATATATATTTACAGAATCTGTACTCAGGGTCGTCTATAAGATTTCATGTGCTCGGGCCAAGCCGCGAAAAAATATTTCCTTTAGCCTTAGGCCTTAACGAAATAAATATCATAAACAAATTTTTGAGAAAATTACACTTTGTATCCTTTACGTATGACCAAGATGATAGAACGTATCATTTAATTAAAAAATATCACATTTTGCATCCAAATTCTTTGTTTTTCTAACATATTGTGTCCATTAATACAAACCCAGTCAGTAAATTCCACTTATCTTCAATCTAGGTAAGGGAAAAATTATGCCCAACATTTATACATCATCGCCACCCTCATAACCACAAACCCCAGTTTATTATACACATCCACTAACACGGAATTTTTTAGGCCACCAATACCCACTAAACCTTTTTCGGCAACCATAAGTCCAATTCACTCAAGATGCTATGACCTCATATAACCTGTTTGTTACGTATAGGAGCCTACCTACAATATTCCACTCGTGAAATGTGAGTAGACCGCTAATTGAAAATTTGAGTTTAGAGGATAAATGATTAGGAAGGCGTGTCAGAGACGCAATTTGAACCTCATATAGAACAAAATGAACGTGCATGATGAAGAAGATGACGAAGATGATGTAGTAAAAGTTAATGGAAAGTAAAGAAAAAAGGGAAATTTGTTAATCGAGCCGATAAAGTTGAGTGTGGTCCGGGACAAGAAATTGCTTTAGCTAAAGCGTTCGTTCATGAATCTGAATATTGAAGGAAATGAAATTTTCGAAAAAAGATAGTTTGTGAAAAACCGTTCTTAAACACTACACTGAACAATTGGCCCTAACAATCAAACGACTCATCATCTCAACTCAAAATGGTCTGCTACGTTGACTTACATGAATTGGTTCAACAGTTTTTGGATCCAACCGATACAATTATGTTTATATATATTTAATTTTGTTACGTTATTTTTTATTTAATTTTAGTTTATATTTTTTTATTTAATGTTAATTGATATATATATATATATATATGTATATATATGTGTGTGTATATATATATATATTAATTCTTTAGGATCGTTTACAACACAATGGGTGCGTCGATATTAATGTTATATAGAAAGCGCTTGAATATTTTTGTAAAAGATACTAGCACGGTTTCAAGAAAGTTTGTGCGTGGATGATTTGCTAAGACCATAAGAAATGGAGCAAGATCCCAATTTTTGGTAAGGAGTCCGATAGTAGTTCCAACAAGAGAAGGAAATCATCGGAAGCTGGAAACTACCAGCCATGAGCATCCAACAATATTTTCACACCTAGTGTGTCGGTGCCGGACTTGAATGAAGAATTCAATCCTACTCAATTACCCAAGCGAAAAGAGAAGATCTCCACTGAGTAGTCGAACACAGATGAGATTAGAAGAGAACTTAAGGAGTACGCGTCAAAGTAGGAAGAAAAGCTTAAAGAGTATGCGTTGATTCAGGAAAACACCATATAGCTGAAGCTAGATCGTTGATTCAAGAACAACGCGAGCATGTGAGGAATTGACTTTTGACAGAGACGTTGAGACGTATAGTCGGCCACACGATCATCTAGAGTACGCGTTAAAGAAAATCCATATTGTTCGCAAACGTGCGAATGTGTATAATTGGCCAACGGATCATCTTGAGGATATTTAACTTCTTTATATTATCAATTGTTGTATTTTAGTTTTATAGTTTGAATTCTCGTAGTTTATATTTTTTTAGTTTTAGCTATGTAATGTTTTTATTTTTTTTATGAAATTAGATTTTAGTTACATTTAATTGTTTAAATTAGCAAGGGTTGTAGTTCCGCTTTTATCACGTTGATTCCTAAGGTTGATAATCCTATTCTTCTCAAGGATTATCGACCTATAACACTCATTGGTATCATTAGTAAGGTGATTTCAAAGATTCTAGCGGATAAAATCAAGAAAGTGTTACATTTGGTGATTTCGGAAACTCAGTCGGCGTTCATAAAGGAGAGATTTATTCTTGACGGTCCCTTGGTCGTCAATGAAATTCTTGCCTGGTTGAAGAAAAAGAAGGTTAGTGCTTTTATCTTAAAAATAGATTTTGAAAAGGCTTACGACAAAGTTAATTGGGCCTTTTTGATATCTATTTTGAGACAAATGGGATTCCCGGAGAAGTGGTTATTGTGGGTAAATGGTATTCTTGTTTCAGCCAGAGCAGCGGTTTTAGTAAACGGGGCCCTTACTTTTGAATATAATGCTCAAAAGGGCCTTAGGCAAGGAGATCCTCTATCTCCTTTCTTGTTTTTGGTGGTCATGGAAGCTCTTTCTTGCATGATAGGCAAAGCGTGCAACATAGGGGTTTTTAAAGGGATTGGTGTGGGTAACCAAGGATGGACTTTATCTCACCTTTTCTATGCGGATGATGCCATGATTTTGGGTAAAGGAGAGGATGATAATGTGAAAGTTTTGGCTAGAATTCTGAGGTGTTTTTATATTTGTTCGGGGCTTAGATCAATTTGAACAAATCAAACTTTTTTTGAGTTGGTCAAAGTGAGGATGAGGTAGTCCATAATACTTTGGCATTGGGGTGTCAAAGGGGTAATTTTCCTTTTGAGTATTTGGGTATCAAAGTGGGAGCTAACATGCTTAGATGTTGTAATTGGAGGAAGATTGTTGAGGTTTTTGAAGCCCGACTTTCGGGATGGAAAGCTAAAACTCTATCGATAGGTGGAAGGGTTACTTTGATCAAGTCGGTGCTTGTGAGCCTTCCTATTTATTATTTGTTGCTTTATCGAGCCCCTAGTACGATTATTAGTACTTTAGAAAAAATTATGCGCCGGTTTCTTTGGTCGGGGTGCTCGGGTGTGCAAAAGATTCATTGGGTCTCGTGGGAACGAGTCACGATGAGTAAAAATCTTGGAGGTTTGGGTGTTCCTCGCTTGAAAGAGGTAATTTATGGAAGAAGGTTATTACATCTTGTCACAAGTCCAGAACGTCTTATTATTCTTTACTAAACAATAAGCAAATTAAAGGCTGCTAGAGGTTTATAGCTGGTACTTGTGATGGTATCATGGTCCAAAACCGTCCGTTAAGATGCAATGTCACGGCTAAACTGGGCGATGGCTGTTCGATCAG
The DNA here is from genome assembly GCA_030844895.1 of Ambrosia x helenae. Classification (NCBI taxonomy): domain Eukaryota; kingdom Viridiplantae; phylum Streptophyta; class Magnoliopsida; order Asterales; family Asteraceae; genus Ambrosia; species Ambrosia x helenae. The sequence continues at coordinate 78,694,185 of CM061232.1, forward strand.
ATTTTGGCAAGATTCTTGGTTGGGCGATTTACCTTTATTTATGAAATGGCCAAGATTATATGAGCTGGAGTCAAAAAAAATCTGCTTTGCTGTTGATCTCTTGGATTTTTCGCATCAACGGGTATCTTTTTGACACATTTTTCCAGGTCCGATGACTTTGGAAGCTTCCCAGGAGTTGTCGGAGTTGCAAAGTTCTGTTTCAACTGTGAACACTCGGCTTGGTGGAGACAAATGGATGTGGCTTGGTAAAGATCTTGAATGTTGTAACATAAAGGAAATAAAGAAGATAATGCATCAGCAGCATGAGGGAGTGCATAACTTTGTATTATTTTGGGAGAGTTGGATTCCGCTTAAATATAATTTGTTTGCTTGGAGAGCGGAGATGGGGCGGATTACAACTCGGACCGAATTAAGAAAACGTCATAGGCAGGTGGAAAGTCTTGAGTGTGCTCTTTGTGATTGGGGGGACGAAAATGCGAACCATTTATTCTCAAGTTGTAAGATTGCTCAAGAAGTATGGACGGCTATCAGGCAATGGTGCGGCTTACCTCCTATTTTCGCTTTCGAGATCTTTTGCTAGTTCATAAGGAGTCAAAAGGGAACAAATGGAGAAAAAAAAAATATCATCCAAGGCATTATTGTAGTAGCGATTTGGAGCATTTGGTTAGCTAGAAACGACAAGATCTTCAAGAACAAAGAGGTCAAAGTTAGATATGTTGTTGCCAATATTAAGAGTCTTTCATTTTTTTGGTTATGTAATAGGTCAAAATACAAGGATTTGTCTTGGGTTGAGCAGCGAAAATCGCCGTTGTATATGGTGTAATGTTCCCCGGCAGCCCTCGCTTTGAGGATTTGTCGGGGGTTTTGTTTGAATGAAAGTGAATTTCCAAAAAAAAAAAAAAAATATGAGTGCTGTTTACAAATTTTGTTGTTTGAAGGTTTTTTTTTTTTTTTTTTTTAAAAGTTTGTTGTTTGAAGGTTGTTAAGACTAGAAAGAACACAATACAAGATTAGTTGGTGTTAGAGTTCATTAAAGTTGTGCCTTTTCACCTTGAGAAGAAAATTAAAAACAACAATCAATGTCCATCCTACACCATTAAGCTATGGGGTGTGTTCCCTCATCTTCACCATCCTTCGTCTCAGAGTCACGTCATATGCCATTTCTTTCCCCATTCCCCCATCTAGGGGTGTAATAGCATTCACAATAGGTTCCCCATCCACTCACAATCACATATGACACTAAAAATCGTTACATTTATATTTTCTCTCAACTTCACTTACAACCACTTTCAATATATATTTAAATATAAACATAGGAAAACCGTTTCCTCAAATTATTCCCAATATCCCCAAATCTATCTATACATCTAATAAATAAAACTCTATTGTGACACATGGCACTCCCATATTGCACCATCAATTATCTCTCCTTCCCATATTGTGCCATGTGTCCCAACAATAGAATTTTTAAACTTTTCTTTTTTTTTTAATCAAAAAATCAATTAAAACATAAATATGGTCAAAAATCATCTCACATCTCTCTTCATAACTCCCTTTTTAATCACAATTATAACAATTATTAAGTTTCCTTCTTAACGTTTACATCCTTTTGTTTTGCTTTTTTTAAGTCCATATGTCCTTCTCACACAAAACAATCATCTTCTCAAGATCGAAACCCTAAACCGCCCCACAGTAAACTACACATAATGTTCTCAAGAATCTTACCCAAATCCTTCCCTATCCTCCGATCCCTTACAAACCCATCATCCCATTTCTGCGCCCTCACCGAAAACAACTCACAAAAGCTCGAAAGAATCGCCGACGAGATCCTCAGCCTAAGTAAACTCGAAAGAAACGACTATGCAGTCCTCATGCGTTACAAAATGGGTTACCACAACTATGGCCCGTCTGTTTCCGGTATTGGGTCACCGCCCGTAACTGGAACGGCGGCTGCGGCGGAGACGAAGGCGGCAGAGATTAATGTTTTTTGTTTTTGTTTTTTTTTTCCTGATATAATTATATCTTAATCCTTCGTGGGAGATTAATGTTTTTGTGTCTTTGTTTTAACTGATAAACTATGATTTAGCTTTCAATCTTTGATTTTTCATGTATTATTGTTTAGGTTTAATAATTTTTTAGTTTTAGGGTTCATGTTTAGGTCTAATTGAATCTGGTTTTGTTTTCAAATTTGACAGTGATCAAGAATCTATGAACATAAGAACACAGTTTTCACAGCTCTTGAGCATCTGAAAATGGTAAGATTTCTTGATCTTTTTGTGTTTAAGTCTATGTAAGTTTGGATGTTAGTATTAAATAGTCAGTTTTAGGGTTCATGTTTTTTTTTTTCTTTTTCATACTGATTTTAATACTTTAGGTTTGAATCTATATTTATTAGGCTAAGATTGTTTAAAGGGTTCAAGAATTTTCATCAATTGTTCTTATTTGTTCTTGAGGATTTAATATAATTCGGATCTTCATATGACTGAGAGAATGTTTTTTAGTGAAACTCTTTTGTTAGGTTGGTTATTGGATGGATCATGGATCTCGGATTTGAGTGCACCCGATTGCATCATGTCAAAATCAGAAAGTGGTTTAAATTTTTTTAAAAGAATCTACAATCTTTTCTATTTTCAAGCTTCTAATTTTATGGAATTATTTAAAAACTTCCGATTTATGGGGATATGGAATTGAATGATATTATTTAATGTGGATATAATTATATATTAAATATATTTACGCCTGAAGGGATAGGGAGCCTAATCCAGGCGGACGCGGCCTCCCTATCCCCGCTTAACAGAAGATCCGCGGAAACACCCACAACAATGTTTCGGCGGAAAGGACTTGGGTTGCAACACTACACGTCTATGCCAAGCACGCGCGCGTCTATTAACGCGCGCGCTGCTTCATACCACAGACATTCCCAAGTACGATGTACGGAAGATCAAGAGTCAGTAATCTACCTGCAAGGATCACTGACACTATCAATCGGATTGGGACACGTGTCCGCGGCAACCCAACAACCACTGAGGTTCAACAGTGACGTGACTGGTTCCATGCTTCCACCATGCTGCCACTACTGTTCTGACCAGGCATGCTCGCCTTCTGACAGAGGCCACATCAGACGCCGGCAGGCAAGTTAACCATGCTGATTCAGAACAACATACCGCCAAGGGCCAGTCATAGGGCGCCACGTGTCCACCAGTAAGCTCACAGCTGACGTCATCCACAGTGGACGTCCTTTTTCCGCCTTTCTCAGAGGCCAAAGGAAGTTGGGCCGGGCCAAGGCCCAAAGTTCACAAGACTCATCGTGGGATTCTTCCCAAGCCCACGACCTCCATTATAAATAGAAGACATCAACTCCCTTCAAAAAGGGGATCGAAAATCAATCACTTATAACTCAGAGCTAGGATTACTCATACACTTTGTATCCTTCCAAGGAATAATATCCTCGGCTCTTTACAATGGACGTAGGTCGAACTTGACCGAACCACTTACATCTTTGTGTTCTTGCTTTACTTACTCACCACACACTCACTCACATTACACTCTCGGGTTGGTCTAAAGGTTTGGGTAAAGGAACGTACGTATGGTAACATAAGTACAACCCCTCGGTGATTAGTGATAATCCCCGAGATACTTATTGTTTCTTCATTGGCGCCATTCGTTCGGTTACAGCATTTTCTTCTTTTAACCCACCCATGGCTGAACCAAATCCCAACACGACTGTCATCAACCAGGCTAAAGACGTCGACATCCACCTCACTGGAAACGACGCCACCCCAGCCACAGTCATAAAACAGTCCACCTCGCGCATCCAGAAACCTGTTCACGAGGTGCATGACGAAGAGACTGACGACAGCAATGGCGACAACTCAGAGGAAGACCCAGATCAATGGCTTCTCCGCCAAAGCACTAAAAGCGCCGCTATCTACCAGCGGATGCTCAAGAGACAAGCAAAGAAGAAGGGCAAAACCCTGACCTATGGCTCTTCACCAAAAAAGAGCCACAAGAACAAAGAAACCCCTGGCAGTCGTAGTGGTCGCGGCGGGGAGCTCGGTGGAAACGCTGGAGCTCGGGGCCGCACCAGTACGCACGACGAGTCAGATGGGTACGAGTCATCAAGCACGGACTCTGACCGCAGAAGAAGGGACCACACCCGTCGCTCATATCGCAAAGACGTGGACGACGACTTGGTTAAACCCTTCCGCCCAAAATATTTTGCGGAAAAATCAAAATTCGTCGCCCGTATAGAGACGACAGCGATCCCCAGAACAGCCAAACTTCCCAGCAGTTAGGCAAGTACGATGGCCTGCATGACCCAGACGACCACATTCACGACTTTGAGTGTGCCGGGAGTTCGGTTAACTGGCCGGTCCAAGTTTGGTGCCACCTCTTTGCCCAAACACTGACCGGCGCCGCTAGGGTTTGGTTCGACAATCTCCCGGCGGGGAGCATCGCCGACTTTGACGATCTCACCGACAAGTTCGGTAACCATTTCTCACATCTTCGAAAGCACAAGAGAGACAAGTCGCGCATTCTTTTGTGCCGCCGATATGACCACGAGTCCATCGAAGATTTCATTGTCCGCTTCAACAAGGAGGCCCTACAGATAGGCTGCGGTGAAGAATTAACCCGCGCTGCGTTTATCCACAACGTGCGCAGCCCGGAACTCATGAAGTGCCTTACAGGCAAAGACGGCATCCCAGAGTCCTGGGACGAAGTCATTCACTTCGCCAAGATATACGCCTCATCGGAAAAGTCATTCAATCAAATGCATGGTTTCCAGCAGCATCACCATAATAATAATAATAAGAACAAGGGGAAGTCCGTTTGGAACCGCATCTCCGGCTCAACAGACGTGGGGAAGTACTCTCCCGCAAATGATGCTCGCCACATCATTAGCGGCAAACAATCAAGGGAATAGTGTGGTCATTCTAAGAAAAACCACAACTGGACCCCGCTGGTCAAGAGTCCATCTCAAGTCCTAAAGACGGAACAAGTAACCCTCAAGGAGCACAAACCCCTTGGGAGGAGACGCAACGTAGACACATCCAAGTTCTGTGAGTACCACAACGACTTCGGCCAACTTACAGACAATTGTTACAGCCTAAAGATGGAAATTGAGACCGCCCTGAAGTCTGGGCAACTGGGTCATCTGGTTAAAAATGTCCACCATGCGGCTAAGGGCCAAGCTGGCGACGATACGCAAGCGGAAGGGTCACGGAAGAAAATCTGTGACTTAAACACGCACACTGCCACCATCATCCCGCGTCATCAATGCAATATGACAAGGCCGGGAAAAAAGAGCCAGCAAGAGAAAAGAGCCCGGGTACCAATAAGCAACGACTCCTGGAAGGAGGCGGAAGTCATCCTACCCAAGGTCCGCGGCGGGGCAGCTTGCACCGCCCCTCTGGTCATCACTGCCGTCTTCGGTCACTATCGAACAAGGTACATGTTCATGGATGGCGGCAGCAGCACCGACATCATGTATGACCAATGCTTCCAACAACTGGATGAGGAGGACAAGGAAAAGTTTGTCCCGGTAAACGAACCAATCTCGGGGTTCATTCATGAAACCATCATGCCCCGCGGTATGATCTCTATGCCAGTAACAATGTCTGACGGCACCCATGAGCGCACGGAAATTTGCGATTTCATGGTTCTGCCAACAAACTCCAATCACGACATCCTATTGGGTCGCGAGGGCATTGCACGCTTCAACGCCAATGCCTCCACAGCTCACGCGATGGTGAGATTCCCAACCAAAACCGGCATTGCAGTCATTCGAGGCAACAACGACTGTCATGCGGCCGAAGCAGCTAAACCGCCAAAAATGGTCAAAACAGACACCCGCACGGAGCCGGAAAAATGGGTTCTCAAGCCTAAATTTCCAGAGCAAACGGTGGTCATAGGCCATGCAATCTCCGACTCCATCCGCAACCACTTGAAACAGCTACTGATCCACAACATGGACGTGTTCGCATGGCAACCAGCAGACATGGTCGGCATTCCACAGGAGATAGCGGAACACAAGCTCCACGTATACCGATCAGTCGAGCCAATGGTTCAAAAGAAGAGAAGCATGGGGCCGGAGAAAACAAAGGCCATGAACGAGCAAGTCACCGAGCTGCTCAATGCGGGCATACTACGACCCATCCGATACCAATTATGGCTCGCGAATCCAGTCATGGTCGCGAAATCTAATGGCAGCCGGCGCATGTGCGTTGATTACAAGGATCTCAACAAGGCGTGCCCGAAGGATTGCTATCCCCTGTCAGAAATCGACCTAAAAGTGGATTCCTTGGCCCCTTACCGCTTCAAATGTTTTCTTGACGCATACAAGGGGTACCACCAAATACAGATCGCAAAGGAAAACGAGGACAAAACTGCCTTCCGCACTGACATAGGCACGTTCTGCTACACAAAAATGACATTCGGTTTAAAGAACGCGAGCGCCACACACCAGCGCCTCATGGACACAACCTTCGTTGATGAAATAGGTGTGCGCCTAGAAGTATATGTGGATGACCTGATCATTAAGAGTAAAGAGGAAAACGACATGCTGCGGGATATCCAACTGTAACACCCCAACCGATGGCGGAAACATCGAGGTGTCACGTAGTGACGATTGTTCAATAGCTCATGGACTAAAGTGTAAATTTGAATACATTGATTAAATAATTTATTACATTGAAATGAAATTACAGGATACAATAATTCTAAAGTGACAAGTCTAGCTAAAATACAATGTAGACAAGACTGAAATATAAGATCCAAAAGCCTAAAAGAAGCGTCTCAAAACAACCTGAAACATGTACGAAAATGATTTGGTCAATAAAAAATGTATTGGTGAGCATACCCTGTTTGAATAAATGTAGTAGGAAAAGTGTTTAGCAATTCATGTGCGGTACCATTTGCAATTATGTAATAAGTAATATCCGTTCAAAATCAACCCTATGTAAAGAAAAGCAGATATATATAGTATGCGCTAGTAGTAATGTAATACATAGCAATGACAAGGACTCTCAACAGAGTCACAAGGGTATATACCATAGTACTATTCATTGAAATGCCAGGCCCTCAAAGGTTAATGATTTTGACAAGTCATAGACACACAAATTAACATAAAGCAAACACACATGAGAATTGCATTTAGTAAAAGAAATAGAAACTTGATTGTAAGTACATGAGTCACCCCAAAATGTAAAACAGTAAAAAGGGGAAAGATATACTCACAGTTTGCGAAAGCGACCAAAATCCACTTAAGCGGTCGTGAGCTAAGTAATGGGAATTCCGAGGAATTCAACCTATAATGTGTAAGAATACTAATAAGGAAGTGTCTAAAAAGTCTAAGGTAACTAGGGTCTAAGGCATTAGGGTTTGCTAAGTCGATTTGGGGAAATAAAGTGTTTATGATAACTGTTACCAATTGAATATTTAGATTGAACCTGTTAAATGTTTATGCCCCGCAATCTAATACTGGGAAACGCATTTTGTGGGGTAAGATTGAAAGTCTTATTAGCTCCAGTAACGGGTGGTGGATTATTTTTGGTGACTTTAACGCCGTCAGAGATCGTGGGGAAAGAAAGAATTCCAATTTTGATCAAGTGAGTGCCCGGGATCTCAATGATTTTATTGATGCCGTTGGGCTTCGTGAGTATAATTTGAAAGGCTTGTGTTTTACTTATATGTCCAATAGAAGGGGTGTATGCACTTGGAGTAGAATTGATAGATTCTTGGTGTGCGACAATGTTTTTAACAGTTGTTGATACTAACTTCGGACCAAAGCCATTTAGAATGTTCGACTCGTGGCTTGATCGTCCGGGGTGTGTTTCCACAGTTACTTCGGCTTTGGAGTCTTGGGAGAAAAGGGGGCCGGCTGATCTTAATTTATTATCTAAATTGAAGAACCTTAGGGGTTGTCTAAGGAACTGGTTTGACTCGTACAGTTCTAAGGAAAAGGAAGACGAGACCCGACTGAGAAAAGAAAAAGAGGATCTTGAAATTCAAATGGAACTAATTGAATCAGATGAAGCAGATTTGTGGATTTGGACGGAATGTTTGAAAGAGATTGAAGAAATAGAGAGACATAAAGCTCGAGATCTTCGACAAAAATCCCGGGTTAAATAGGCTTCGCTAGGAGACGAGAACTCTAGTTTCTTCCACAATATTGTTAACGGTCGAAAAGCGCGAAATTCTATCCCGGGTATTCTTATTAACGGGGAGTGGGTGACCAAACCGACGCTTGTCAAGAATGAGGTTTTTAGATTCTTTAGAAATCACTTCAAAGAACAAGTCTGTGTTCGACCCACTCTTGATTGTCACGGGCTAAAACAACTAAAGGATCAGGATGCGGTTGATTTAATTGTTACTTTCTCCAAACAAGAGATAAAGGATGCGGTTTTCGGTTGCGGGTCTAATAAGGCGCCAGGCCCAGACGGGTTTAATTTCCACTTCGTCAAAAGGTTTTGGAATTACTTTGAAGAGGATTTCTTTAATATTTTGGGCGAGTTTCATTCTACTGGTATTATCAATCCCGGTTGCGGTTCCTCTTTCATTACTCTTATCCCAAAGGTTAAATCGCCTTTGGGACTTAGAGATTACAGGCCGATTACTCTCATAGGTATGATTAGTAAAGTGATCACAAAAATTCTTGCTAATCGTATCAAAAAAGTATTGGGGCAAGTTATTTCGGAAACTCAATCAGCGTTTCTAGCGGATCGATACATTTTAGACGGGCCACTTATGGTGAACGAGATTTTCGATGTGTTGAAGAAAAAGAATAGGAAGGCCTTTATGTTGAAAATCGATTTTGAAAAGGCATATGACAACGTTAATTGGAATTTTTTAATTTCTATTCTCACCCAAATGGGTTTTCCTCCTAGGTGGTGTGATTGGATTAAAGGGGTGTGTCATTCTTCCCGTGCGGCAGTCCTAGTTAACGGTTCACCTACTTTCGATTCAAATGTGAAAAGGGTCTTCGTCAAGGTGACCCCCTCTCACCTTTTTTATTCTTAATTGTTATGGAAGCCTTGTCTTGGCTCCTTGATAAAGCTAAACAAATCGGCATGTTCAAAGGCATTAGTTTTTCGAATGACAATTTGGAGGTTTCACATTTATTTTATGCCGATGATGCCCTTATTTTGGGGGAATGGTCTCGTGACAACATTCAAAGTATTTCTAGGATTCTCCGTATTTTTTATCTTTGTTCGGGCCTACGGATTAATATTCATAAGTCCAACATATTTGGTATTGGTACGGAGAATTCGGAAGTTGATGAGATGATGGATTTTTTGGGTTGTAAGCGTGGCGATTTTCCTTTTACTTATCTCGGTATCCAGGTGGGTTCAAGGATGACTCGGGTTCGTAATTGGGACCCGGTTATAGATGTTATTCGTAACCGGCTTGTGTCTTGGAAATCGAAGTATTTGTCGATTGATGGGCGTTTGGTTCTTATCAAGTCGGTTTTAGAGAATCTTCCCATTTATTACCTTTCGCTTTACAAAGTGCCTATTTCGGTAATAAACTCCATCGAATCTATAATGAGACGTTTTCTTTGGGCGGGCGCCAGTGAAGAAAAGAAAATTCCTTGGGTAGCTTGGGATATTGTAACGGCTCCGAAAAACAAATGAGGTTTGGGCATATCTCGGCTTCGAGAGGTCAATGAAGCCCTCCTTCTAAAATGGACATGGAGATACTTAACTGAGAAAAACAGCCTCTGGAAGAAGATTATTGCAGGTTGCCACGGGTCTAGTAGACCGTGGGCTCGGATTCCTTGTGCCATTGCGTCTGGAGGTTGCTGGAAACATATTGTCAAGGTTGGAGAGGCTATCGCCCCAAACGGGTCAAAACTTAACTCTTTTTTTGTTGGGAGCTTAGGTGATGGTACGACAATAAGCTTTTGGGGTGACATTTGGTTGAGGAATGAACCTCTTCGTGTTGCATACCCCAATTTGTTTAGACTCGAGAAAGACAAATGGGTTAAGGTGTGTAACCGGATCTTTATGCAAAACAGTGACAAGACGATGACATGGGGCTGGCGTTTGGACCCATCCAGTTATGAAGAAGTTTCAGAACTGTTCCAGCTTTTAAACGATATCCAGGAATTTGTCTTGCACGGTGGGAACGATACTTGGTCATGGAAGTTTGATAAAGACGGGTTATTTTCTGTTAAATCGGCAAAGAAACTGCTGGCCAGCAACACTACGGGAGATCCAGGTTCGAAGATTAATTGGAAGGTTTGGGTCCCTCTAAAATGCAAAATCTTAGTCTGGAGGGCTGCACGTAATCGTTTACCAACTACCACAGAATTGATAAAAAGAGGCGTTTTGATCCAAATGGCCGGATGTTGTTTCTGCGAAGAAGTTACGGAGACAGCTACTCATCTTTTTACAGGTTGTATATTTTCCCAAGAAGTGTGGTTTCGCATTGAGGAGTGGTGCCGAATAAATCACAGTTTTATTTTTGATGTTTCGGATCTTTTACAATTGCCGAAGAACAGCAACAGCTCAAAAGATTCGAGGCACATCCTTAGGGGCATAGTGTATACTACTCTATGGGAGATTTGGATCGAGCGAAACGAGAGGATCTTCAACAAGAAAAAGCGAAGACCTTGTGAGATTGTGGAGACCATCAAATCTAAGACTTATTTTTGGATCCGTAATAGGTCTAGGTTTAAAAGTGTTGATTGGAAACAATGGCGTTCTTGGCCACTGGCATGATGTTTTGCTCGCTTGTTTGGGTCGTTGGTCCTTGATTTGAGGACTTGCGGCGCCTTTGTTTAATGAAATTCTCTTTTCAAAAAAAAAAAAAAGAATATTTAGATGAAACTTATATTTGAATAATTAATACAAAATAATTTAATTAACTACTTTAACTAATTATTGTAAATAAATACAATAATCATAGATATTGAAATAAGTAATTATGAGTTACACAAAGATCCAACAATGATAATAAAGACTTTCAATCATAAGAATGTTTCTATTTTATAAAAAAATATTTATAAAATAGATATTAAATAGTATAAATAATTAAATGATTAATCATGTCTACTTAAACATAATTAAATCTAATATTACAAGACATGATTCAAAAATGCTATTTTTATAGAAAATGGATACTTTCTGATGTAAAGTAATGAAAATAATTTTCCCATAATTTTTATAAACTTATTTATATTTAAAAATGATTTAATGGAATTAAATCATGTTTAAATGATTAAAAATAGGAAAGTCAATAAAAATAAATGTTTTCTAAACCAATAATTTTTATTTCAGATTAGAATGCTAAGAAATAATTATCCTAAAATTTTGAGATTAAAATCATTAAAATGAATTTTTTATTAATTAATTATGACTAAAACAATTTAAATTAATAAAATAACAAAAAGTAAATAATTTTCAGAAAACAAAAGTGTGATAATTTTCTTTATGGTGTCAAGATGCTACACCTAAATTTTTATAATTTTTGGGCAAAAGATGGATTTATTATGAATATTATAAATTTATATGTATTAAAAATGATTATTATATGCTTAAAATAAAAATAAAATAAAACTGAGAAAAGGTGGGGGACGTCTGGGTTCGAACCCGGGTCTGCCCACTCCAACACCACAACCTTAACCACTACACCACTAACCATATTAGTGACTCTAACCAGAAAAATAACTATAAATATATTTGTTTCAACTCATCTTCTTCCCCAAATTAATAGCATGAACCCTAACCCTAATTCCAAGTCCAATAGAACCCGATTCCTACTGTAAACATCACAAAACCATGGGGCTTTGATTCAAAGACGACTAATAATCAAAACGGCATACCTAAAACGAACTGACAATGTGTATGTGAATTAAAACAAGTATAAAGGGGCCGCGACTTTTCACACTAATTTGATAAGCTTCTGGACACGTTTTGGAACAAATTTATGTGGGTTTATGTTGGATAAAAGATGAATGAACGATTGGAATGATTAATTTATAGGTGGCTATACGTTTCGGACTCCAATGATGTTTGCCGGAATTAATGGTGACGGTTACTAAACTTGGTTTTAATTGACGGGTTTTATCATCAGGATTCGTATAATTAATCATTGTAACAGTCGAAAATTAATGGAGATGAAGGGATTATGAACTGAAAACTGAAAAACAGCCATTAAACTCGTTTTTATGACTCGCGGAGGAAAGTCCGGTGGCCGGAAATGGGGGTCGCCGGAAAAACGCGGCTGGGAGGGAAAGAAGTTTTTTTTTTGTTTGAAATTTTCATACTTGGCAGGAATGGTCCCTAGACTTTAACTAGGTTTGTTTATTTATAATTTAGTTAGTTTTTTTCTATATAAAACTTAACCAAGTTAAGTTTATTTAGCCAAAATTTTCTAAAACTTTATAAACATGAAAATTTTATAGAATCTATTTCGAAATATGTTTCAACCTACTCATTTGATTAAAACTTATACCCGAACCTGTAATAAACATAAATGATAAAATTTTAGTTCGCTAAAAAAAATAAATTTCGAAAACGACAAAACTTACAGGGACTATAATGAAAATATTTGAAGGGCTATTATTGTCAAGTAGGTGAAAGTCGAAGGTGGCGGATGTCACAGTCTCCCCTACTTTAGAAAATTTCGTCTCGAAATTTCCTTCAAGTGGAGGTTACTATGAAACAAAAGGCGTTGTAAAAGTCAGCTAAATTTTTAAAAGAGAATTCCATCGTTCATGATTTGACAAAATTTAGCATAGTTGTCTAATACCCAAAGTAAAAGTTTCAAAATCTTTGATGGTTAACCCAAAGTTAAAAAGAAAAGTTTTGGGAATGTGTAACGGGTGAAGGCACAGACACTGATGAAGCAGTCTCCCTACTTAGAAAGGTTTCTAACTGAACTTTATTAAGGTACGTAACAAGATTTCAAATTACAGAGCGTGTAAGGGCATACAAGATTTGTGTTTTCTGTGTGGGGGGTCAAGAGAAAGACTCTACGAAGATGAATGAAACTCACGTAAGAATGTTCCTATCGAAAATGCTAGCTATTAGCCCACTGTTCTAATGAAGAGATAAGTATAAAGTAATGGATAGGTTCTTGGTCAGACTCCTAGTCCGCTCCCGCAGTATCGTTTATGTTTATATATAGGGTGTACCGCAGCTGACCCACCACACTCTCGATACTTTGGATTCGTACTAATTGTCTACCAATAGCCTAAGTAGAATCACACACCACCCTCATGTACCTGTAAGCCCATGATTGCGTTCCGGACCGTAATCATCGATTTACCTTACACTAGGGTGTTATGCGTTTCCATAACCCTAACGTGAAATAAATGTGTGCAACCAATAAGTAATAGCCACTGTAATGAAATAATGTTTAATCATGACATGGTTAGAGGTCCTTCCCTTTCGGGTTTTCCCTTTAACCGTAATGAGAATAACATGTAAGTATAAGACATGGTGAGAGGTTCTTCCCTTTCGGGTTCACCCTTAACCGGTAACTTTTGTTCACATCGTTGACTCTAAACACTCATATCGATAGACCCTGAGGTTTACACCGTTCCCCTCGGATTGAAGAAATACTCTAATCCGAGTCGTACGTGGGCACCGGCTTAGATCTCATACGAGTTATCAACTAATATGTTCGTTGGCCATGATGATGAACAAAATAATGTAAAGTATAACAGGGTTTTGCTCAAAACAGGAAAGAAAATATGCATACCAAATATGCGTTCAAGTAACTATATAAGTATAGCATAAAATTCCGACTGAAAGAATAGTATAACATAAATCGAGTAAATCGCACAATTGCACAAAATGAAAGTAAACGAGTTGAATTAATGCAAATAGTCAATGTGAAAATAATCACAAATAACGTGTTAGAAATAACTATGAATAAAAATGGTGCAAGAATAAAATAATGAAATAACGTGTATAGCCTACTGGCATGCGAGTTAAAATTTAGTAATTTTACATATATGCGTTATACTATAAAAGCCATTTAGCAACATTCGGATAAGAGGGTATGTCCATTGTTTAAACCAAAAGTTTTGCGACTGAAAGTGTGCGAGTGTAATAGGATAAATTTTTCGTTTATAAAGAAAACGTAGTTTGCACAATCTTTGTGATATAGTTGAAAGAATAGTAATAATGCATGAGAATAACTTTTTAGTAACCAAAGTGTGTTTTAGGTTCAAAACTGATTTATTTAAAAAAATCTTCGTAGATATGTGTTTACGAGGAGTCGAGTTTGAAAAATGTTATAAGGCTTATTATTAGTTGCAAGTTTCTTTCGAAAACATATATTGGTTATGTCATATGAAAACAAAGGGTTTACATTTGTCCTTTAAAATATGCAGTACAAGTTTGTAAAATGCAAAATGAAACCATTTCATGAACTATGTGTAATTCTAATGTGTTTTAAAAGACCATGATTTAAAATGACGTGAATGATAAGATTAAAGTATGTAATAGATTACCAATATTTAAGAAAATTCATAATCAACGAGATGTAGAAATAGATCCTTGAGATGTGGATTTCACTCCTAACTCAAAGATGTATTTCAAAATTGAAAACGATTGTGGAATGAAACCAATCACTAAGTTAAGGATATCACTCCCAGCTTAGTGGTTAAGTTTCTTTTTGAAGGAAACACTCTTTGAGGTGTGGATGTCACTCCTATCTCAAAGACACATTCCTAAGATAAATAACATATAGAGGAGTGAAACTAATCACCAAGGTATGGATGTCACTCCTAACTTGGCGCTATCGTTTCGTTTGTGAAATACGAGTGTCTTCTTTTCCAAGCAAAATACCGAAAGAATAACGAGAAAGAATCATAGCGAAAATATCTTGAAAGAAAATATAAGAAATAAGAGAAATGTACACGAGAGGACTCGTGAAAATAAGCTTAGTTATAGACTAGGCTAAAAGGCATTCTAATAACCTAATTCCCTATAACCATGGCTCTGATACCAATCTGTAACACCCCAACCGATGGCGGAAACATCGAGGTGTCACGTAGTGACGATTGTTCAATAGCTCATGGACTAAAGTGTAAATTTGAATACATTGATTAAATAATTTATTACATTGAAATGAAATTACAGGATACAATAATTCTAAAGTGACAAGTCTAGTTAAAATACAATGTAGACAAGACTGAAATATAAAATCCAAAAGCTTAAAAGAAGCGTCTCAAAACAACCTGAAACATGTACGAAAATGATTTGGTCAATACAAAATGTATTGGTGAGCATACCCTGTTTGAATAAATGTAGTAGGAAAAGTGTTTAGCAATTCATGTGCGGTACCATTTGCAATTATGTAATAAGTAATATCCGTTCAAAATCAACCCTATGTAAAGAAAAGCAGATATATATAGTATGCGCTAGTAGTAATGTAATACATAGCAATGACAAGGACTCTCAACAGAGTCACAAGGGTATATACCATAGTACTATTCATTGAAATGCCAGGCCCTCAAAGGTTAATGATTTTGACAAGTCATAGACACACAAATTAACATAAAGCAAACACACATGAGAATTACATTTAGTAAAAGAAATAGAAACTTGATTGTAAGTACATGAGTCACCCCAAAATGTAAAACAGTAAAAAGGGGAAAGATATACTCACAGTTTGCGAAAGCGACCAAAATCCACTTAAGCGGTCGTGAGCTAAGTAATGGGAATTCCGAGGAATTCAACCTATAATGTGTAAGAATACTAATAAGGAAGTGTCTAAAAAGTCTAAGGTAACTAGGGTCTAAGGCATTAGAGTTTGCTAAGTCGATTTGGGGAAATAAAGTGTTTATGATAAGTTGAATTAATATAAAAGTTTTATATTAATACCAACGTTGGTTTTAATTGACGGGTTTTATCATCATGATTCGTATAATTAATCATTGTAACAGTCGAAAATTAATGGAGATGAAGGGATTATGAACTGAAAACTGAAAAACAGCCATTAAAGTCGTTTTTATGACTCGCCGGAGGAAAGTCCGGTGGCCGGAAATGGGGGTCGCCGGAAAAACGCGGCTGGGAGGGAAAGAAGTGTTTTTTTTTGTTTGAAATTTTCATACTTGGCAGGAATGGTCCCTAGACTTTAACTAGGTTTGTTTATTTATAATTTAGTTAGTTTTTTTCTATATAAAACTTAACCAAGTTAAGTTTATTTAGCCAAAATGTTCTAAAACTTTATAAACATGAAAATTTTATAGAATCTATTCCGAAATATGTTTCAACCTACTCATTTGATTAAAACTTATACCCGAACCTGTAATAAACATAAATGATAAAATTTTAGTTCGCTAAAAAAAATAAATTTCGAAAACGACGAAACTTACAGGGACTATAATGAAAATATTTGAAGGGCTATTATTGTCAAGTAGGTGAAAGTCGAAGGTGGCGGATGTCACACCAACAGACCTTTAACCAGCTGCGCAAAGTGCGCATGAAGTTAAATCCCAGCAAATGTTCTTTCAGAATGGAGGAGGACAAGTTCTTGGGCGTCATCGTTAACGGGTTCCGCGCCAACCCGGAAAAAGTGCAAGCAATAGAACGAATGCCCTCCCCCGCCTCAATCAAAGAAGTCCAAACATTGATGGGTCGCCTGGTAGCGCTCAACAGGTTCTTGTCCAATTACGCTTCGAAATCTTTCCCATTCGTGGACACCCTGAAAAACTGCTTAAAGAAGAGCAACTTCCGTTGGACGACGGACGCTGGGGCCGCATTTCAAGCAATGAAGCAGTGCCTCATGAACCTGCCAACCCTCACGGCACCGACACCAAAGGAACCGCTCACACTCTACCTCTCCATAACCGAGCGGGCGGTAGGCGCAGTTCTTCTGGTAGACCGCAAAGGGGTACAAACGCCGATTTACTACATCAGACGCACCTTGCTTGATGCGGAAACTAGGAACACTATCATGGAAAAATTGGTTCTAGCCCTTGTGCACGCGTCCCGAAGGCTGCGAAGATACTTTCAAGGACACCCAATCAACATCCTCACAGACTACAAGATCAGGGATGTCTTGCGTAAGCCAGAACTCTCGGGTCGACTGGCAAAATGGGCCATCGAGCTTGGAGAGCACACTATATACTACAAACCCAGACCCGCTGTCAAGGGACAAGTCTTGGCCGACTTTGCCACGGAAATACCAACCGACAAAGTTGAGGAATGTAAAGCAGAGCAATCCCCTGCGCCAACTCAAAACCCATCGCAGATTTGGTCCCTCTTTATGGATGGGGCCTCCAACGATGACGGTTTAGGCGCGGGTCTACGCCTTATCAGCCCAGATAAACATGAGTTCACATACGCCAACCACCTCGACTTTAAAAGCACGAATAACGAGGCGGAATTCGAAGCGTTGCTGGCAGGCCTCCGCATCGCGGAAAAAATGGGGGCCAGGCACGTGGAGGCACACGTGGACTCATTACCTGTCGCTCGGCAAATCAACGGGGTCTACGACGCAAAGGACGAAACCATAGCGTTATACTTAGAACAGGCCAAGCAACTCATGCGTAAATTCGATTCCTGCACCGTCGAACATATCAGGCGTAGTGAAAAACAAGCCAGCAGACGCATTGAGCAAAATGGCCTCCACAGTTTTCGAACACATGGCTAAAGAAGTCCGCGTTGAAGTCCTCAACACCCCGTCTGTCCTGCTGAGACAAGTTAACGTCATCCAAACAGGCAACGCGTCCTGGATGACCCCTATCAAGGCTTACCTCTCCTCCGGAACCCTGCCTGACGATAAGTCAGAGGCCCGGAAGATACAGCACAAGGCCTTACACTATCAGCTAATGGATGGCGTATTATACCGCCGATCCTACTTAGGACCACTACTCCGCTGCGTAGATTCCGCAGACTCATTGTTCCTCATAAGAGATATTCACGAAGGCACATGCGGACTACACGCAGGGCCACAGATGGTGGTCGCCAAGATCATGAATGCAGGGTGCTATTGGCCGGGCATGCACATTGACACAGTCAAGGAGCTACGCAAGTGCGATAGTTGCCAACGCCACGCGCCAAATACCCTGCGACCAAAGAATGACTTAGTGCTGGTCACGGCGGCATGGCCCTTTCAAAAATGGGCAATTGATCTAGTTGGACCCTTTCCCGCGGCCCCGGGAAACGTTAAATTCCTCATCGTAGCCATCGATTACTTCACTAAATGGGTCGAGGCGAAACCCTTGGCCAAAATCGATGGACCCCATGTAAGGAAATTCATGTGGGAGTTTATAATCTGCAGATTCGGCCTACCAATGCAACTAGTCAGTGACAATGGCACGCAGTTCGTGGACAACATGTTACAATCCTGGTTGGCGCAAATGGGCGTCCAACAAATATTCACATCCGTTGCACACCCGCAGGGAAACGGCCAGGTCGAGAGAGCCAACAGAAGCATAGTGGAGGGAATCAAGGCCCGGCTGGGCACCAGGGGTATAGGATGGGTGGATGAACTGCCACACGTCCTATGGGCCTACCGCACCCTCACAAAAACAAGTAACGAAGAAACTCCGTTCAGCCTAACCTACGGGTCCGAAGCGCTGATCCCAGCCGAAATCGGTTGCCCTTCTGCAAGGGTCCTACTGGCCGACCAAACTAACAACGATGAAGAACTCCGCATAAACCTGGACTTACTCGATGAACGGCGAGACCTAGCCGCCATCAAAGAAGCCAAGTACAAAACCCAACTAGAGCGGTACTACAACAAGCGTGTCAAAAGATGCGCCTTCAAGATTGGTGACTATGTTTTCCGCAACAACGAAGCGTCAAACGCGGAAAAGCCAAGGAAACTGGCACCAACTTGGGAAGGGCCGTATAAAAACCAAGAAATCTTAGGCAAGGGGGCCTACGCGCTGGAAAGACTGGACGGCACGCCCGTCCCCCGATCTTGGAATGCAGCCCAATTGCGCTTATGTTATCTATGCCCGGCTACACATGCCGCAGCAATCATTAATAAAAGAATGTTTGTCTCCTATTACTTGTTACTCTACTTGTTTTTCCGCGCCCAGGTCTTCAAGACAACGCTACAGGCTATGTCGGACTAACACAGCTCCGTGCTACGGCTAGGATGTATAAACACCTAACCCGCGCTGCAGTCTTCAAGACATAGCCCACTTGTCGGACAAAAACATTCACGCCGAAGCGCCATGCTAAACCTTAGTCTTCTAGACTCGCTCTTATCGCGGGTCGAACTTTACGAGTAGCATGACGCCCCGCGGCGCGAATACACGTCTTCAAGACAAGGCCCATTTGGTACGCTTGTCGGACTCAAGGTACAAGTTGCGTTGAGTATTGGTCTTCAAGGCAAAAGTACATACTTAAATGCCGGACCACTTACCAAACGCACGCGCTAACTCTTTCTTACACACTAGGTGACGACTTGGTTAAATAAGTACGACAGGAGTTAACGCGAGACAACACAAGGCATAACAAACAGAAATCTTTCATTAACTTTGGGAATTAAAAACCCAACAAACATTTACAGGAAAACAGGGAAACAAAAAACAACTTAGCTATCAAAGCCGCTAAAATCTACTAGCTGCTCATCGGTCTCCGGCGCCTCCTCTTCATCATCCGCCCGCGCCCCAGAGAACCCTTCACCTGAGGCTTTCCGTCTCTCCTCCTCCAAGAGCAGGCTCTCGGCCTCCGCGGCCCGTTCTTTGGCCTTCTCGCCCAGCTTGTCAGATTTTTCAATAAAGTAGCGAAGGGAAGTGGTGGGGTCAACATGGCGATTACAATCCACCACAACCTGAAGGACGGGGAACTCGAGTTTGTCAAACTTGGCGAGTTCCGTCAAGTACTCGTCCTTCAAAGGCTTCTCATAATGTTCCGCGTCAATGATGCGCCCGTTGTTCTGCGTATGAAGAAAGCCATCTTCAAACCCCTCGCTATACCCATAAGCATGGGCGGCGGCTATGCTGGCGACTTGGTCTCCAAGTTTTGGCTCCTGCCAGAAGCGCTTGAAAATCTGCAACAACAAAGACATTAGCAGCAATACACAACTGAAATAAGGATTATGACAGCGGATAGGAGAACTTACCCCATCAATGCCGCTGGTCATCAACCAGCGAAGGGATTCGTGCATCTTCTCCTGCTCCACCACTGAAGCGTCCAGCAGAGATTTGGCCGCATCGGCCTCTAAAACAGCAGCTTCGCGGTCCTTCAAAGCCGCATCCTTCTCCAGCTGGAGAGTCTCCTTCGCCTCCAACATCGTAAACCGCTCTTCCTCAAGAGCGGTGAGGTGAGAGTTGGCCTTATCAAGATCCGCGGTCGCGGATTCCAGCTGCTTGCGCATGTCAACGAACTTGACAGTACGCTCGGCAAGGGACTTGCACTTTTTCTCGAGCTCTGCAAGATCCGCCTTTTTCGTGTCCTTCAGTTGTTGGATCCGCTCCTTCAGCAGCCGCTTCTCCTCGTTACTGCGGTTGCAAGCCTCTGTCCACTATTTCTTGTCCGCCGCCGACTCAGACAAGAGTTTTTCGCCTCATCCTCCGCACGATGAGCCTGGCGACGGTACTCCTCATTTCGGGACTTCATGGCCGCCTCTTTTTCAGCAAGGGCGGCCTTCTCAGATTTCAAACGGGCCAGGTCCCGCCGCATGGCGGCATCCCGCCGCTGCAGGGAATCCATCATGGCCAGCTGACTCGCCTGACCGATGCACATATTCGTGATCAAGTCAGGACGACTTAGGCTATCCTGATAAGCTTGCTCATAGGGGGCACCGCCCCACTAACGAACTCCTCGGCGGCCAGAGAGTTGGAGAACAAAGTGTTCTACCAGACCGCCCATCGGGGGCGCCAAATAGTGTCGCCCCCAACCCAGCTGGAGCCAGCGGGTTCCCTACCCCCCGCGCCGAGCGGCGCACTACCCGCTCGGCAATCAACCATACTACCCCCAGCGCCTCCCGCCGGGGGCGTCATCCCAAAGCTCGAAACGTCATCGGCCTTTTGCTTGGCCTCAGTTTCCTTCTCCGAAAGGAGCTTCTGCTCCTCCAAGTGAAGTCGCTCGGCCTCAGCCTGCTTGGTGGCATCATCGGCCGCCGCTTTCCTCGCCGCCTCTGCTTTCCTGGCGGCATCCTCGGCCGCCACCTTTTTTGTTGCATCAGCCCTAGCAACCTCATCAGCCTTTGCCTTCAAAAGGGCCTCAGCCTTAGTGGTTTCATCAACCTTAGACTTCTCAGCGACCTCCGCCTCCTTTCGGAGTCTCTCCGCCTCCCTCTTCTTCTTGGCCTCCGGTATCTCCTCAGAAGTAGGGATGGACGGAGGGGAAGGACTGGTTGTTACTTTCGGCGCCGCGCCTACAAGATGAACAAACATTTAGCAAAAACAAGAACAAATAATAATAAACTAAATAGGGGGCGTACGTACCGGGGATCTTCTTCACCATCTTCTGAAAAAGAGGCTGGCGCTCAGGCGGAGTGCCTATATCAAACGAGAACATAGGGGCACAAGGCCCCTTGTGGCTGAGTAACCTGAGCGGGGGACTTGCCCTTATCCCCCGCATCTCCAACACCCTTGGAAGCTCCAGCAGCCACGCTTACCCCGCCGTCTCCACCGGCACCCATCTCACGGTGACCCCTCTTCCGCGTCTTCAACTTAAACTCATCGCCATCATCGTCATCATCCGAAGGCGGCCCATCCTTCCGCTTATGACGATTCTTGACGTACTCCCCGCCTGTATCCGAAGACCCTGTGTCAGAAAGGGAGGTCACTGGCTTGACCACATAGCAGCGCCTACGCGGGGCATGCTTCATGCGCCCCTGAGAATGCCGCACCAAATGCGGCACCTCACTTACAAATACAGAAGAGGGATCAAAAGACTTACGGGTGATGAAATGGTGGGCGGGCGGATTCTCCAAGTTTGGATAATAGAACCGGTCAACAAAGTCTTCCAAAAAGGAGACTTGTCCCTCAGGGATCCGCCTCCACTTCAGCTTAAGAGCCCCACGGGACTCAAAGATGTCAAACTTCGTCACGCCTGCGCATTCAACAAAAACACTTAGCAAGAATTATAATTACAACAAAAAACAAAGCGACAACTAATACCTTCTTGGGCAATGTAGGGCTCTTTCCCCTCGCGGATACCGGTACGGCTGGTGCCCAGCAGGTTGTAGGTGCCCTCAAACAAACCCTTCAACTCCAGCTTGGTTTTATGAGTTGTAAGGGTGACGAACCAGGCTTCATCCTTATAGTTCCGCATCCCCTCTCGGTCTGACACCCGCTCCCTGGACGTCACAACCTTCCAAGGCATGGCCACCGGAATCACACCTTTCTTCAAGTAGAAGAACTTGTCCTTCCATCCATGGAGGGACTTCGGAACTTCAGTAACTATAACAGGCACCTTGGGCCGCGGCTTAAAAGTAAACCACGACTCATCCTAGGCCATGTAGTAAAACACGTTTGTAACGTCCCGTTACTTTCAAATATTAAAAATATATTAATAATAATAACTAATATATTTTTTTTTTCGCATAACGATTTTAATTCGCTAACAATAATATCTCGTCGTGAAGAGATACGTTTCTATTCATTGATGAGATAAATCATTTAAATACGCTTATAGCATCAAAAATATTAATAACATATTGTGAGTAATAACGTGCTAGCTAGCAGACATCTAGTTGAACCTTATAAGTTTTAATCGTGGCTATAAACATATACTTATATATATATATATACACACACACACATATATATAAACTTATTTTCTTAGACTTGTGTTCAAGATTATAACCGAGCTTAAACGAAATCGCTAGAACCTTAACCAAATCACTTTAAGACTAGGCCGAACCTGGACATAAACCCATGTCAGATCCAACCCGTACAAATAAACAGCCTAAAGGTTGACACAAAGGTAAAAGCAATTAAATGCTCATCATCTCCACGCAATAATCACCTCCACTTTCCAACTAAAGGCAACCAATGTGGAAATCATGTCCTCTCTGTCAATTACATTTAAAACATGGAGAAAAAAAAGGATTATTCTTTAATTGAGATAATAGAAGAAGCACCATCACCTCCTTAAATTGAGGACCAGGGATCGGATTTTCCTTCCTCATTTTCAGCCATTCAACTTATTTGTATTTCATTTATTTCTATATATATGATTCAACTTTTCATTGTGGCAATTATCAAGAAAATATTCAATACAATGTAATTAGCCATCTGTTTCCATTCGACAACATCAAAACCAACCATCCAACCCTACTCACCACACTTCACCACTCCGACTCAACCTCTGAGCGAAACAACTACCATCTCCAACCACTACTCTATTCCCTCGCCGCCGCCAATGATGGTTGTTCCTTTATTTAGTGTTGGAACGCCACATTTTGGTGGATCGAAGAAAATATTTGCTAGCTATGTTTCGTCCTAACCCATAAGCGTCACGTACATCTTTTCTTTATGGAAAACACAAACCATTCGTTGCACCCCTGTTGCACCAATGTCGGCAACTAACAAACTTGATTGTTGTCGTTTGTTCATGCCGCCATCTATTCGTGTTATACCCTATCAACTAATCGTCTTCGCGAAATAATCTGTTTGTCCGCTTATCTTTGAGGTGAGATTTAACCACTCTCTTGATTATCATAGGATTAGGCTTTGGTCCGATTTATTCCAGCGACTAAGAACTATTAGCTTACGTTGAAACTTTGCATTACTTAGGTTGTTCTACTTTTGCTGAAAACTAAAAACGGATTTTGTTCAAAAGTTGAATGATACAAGCGTTTAAACAAATAGCGATCGATGGTTATAAGTGCTATTCAGTAGAGTTTATAATTTAAATTAATAATAATAATAATTCATAATATGACTTGCATACTACATAATACGTAGCAGTTAGTTTTTGAAAATAAGTCAAATACTATTATTTATAAAGCAAATTTATAAATCATAGTATGTGTTTTTTTTTTTTTTTGAATCTATTGTACTCATGGGTCTAATAAATTAAATTGTAATAAGCTTATTTCGATTTTATGATTGAAAATTAGTTGGGTTAGTTTCGTGTCATCTACCAATTAACCATAAACATGAAGTAAACCTTCATACGTACTCTTGTAGATACGAAACTCAAGACACACTGTTTCATCGATAGAATATAATAAAACATAATAGATACTTTTAGTAAGTAAGAACTCAAATATGTCTAAAAATCAAAGGGCTAAATATTTATTATGTATATATAATTGTCACTTTGCTAAATAAACACATATTTTCTTTGTGATGAACACCTATTTTCGCCTATTATAATAACTAGTCAAAAATCGTATGGTCTCTATCTCGCCGGATAATCGACAAGCCAAAGAATCATATAGTCGAACTATTTCTCATAATCTTTAATAATGAAAACATAGGTTGATCAAGCTTAATTCACTTATTTTTTGATTAAATTCTTGCAAGTCCATTATCACAAATCACTGTGAGTATATCTTTCCCCCTTTTTACTGTTTTACTATTTTGGGGTAACTCATGTACTTACTATCAATTTTCTATTTCATCTTACTAAAATAGCAATTCTTATGTGTGTTTGCTTGTGTCATTTCGTGTATCTATGACTTGTCAAATCATTAACCATTGCGGCCTGGCATTTCAATGAATAATACTATTGTATATACCCTTGTGACTCTGTTGAGAGTCCTCGCCATTGCTATGTATTACATTACTACTAGCGCATACTATATATATCTGCTTTCCTTTCATAGGGTTGATTTGACCCGGATACCACTTATTTACATTTTGCAAAATAACACATGAATTGCTAAATTTTACCTTACTATATATATCAAACGTGTATGCTCACCAATACATTTATGTATTGACATATACTATTTTCGTACATGTTTCAGGTTATTTTGAGATGCTTCTTTTAAGTTTTTGGATTTATATTTAAGCTTTGACTTTATTGTCTTTTAGTTAGACTTGACGCTTTAGAATTCTTGTATTATGTAAATTTTCCTTTCAATGTAATAAACTATTTAATCAATGTATCAATATTTACAGTTTTAGTCCATGAGCTATTGAACAATCGTCACTACGTGACACCTCGATGTTTCCGCCATCGGTTGGGGTGTTACAACGTTGAACCGATCAATGGTCGGTTCAATATCCAAGGCCCGGCATTGGTTCTCAAAATGCCCCAACTGGAGCATCCCAAACCCACTAACCTGAGACACCGCCACCCCATACTCTATCAGGGTGTCTAGTTGGAAGCGGGTGCAGGGCAAGCGGAACCCACACTTGGAGAAGTGGGCCTCATAGAAGGCAAGCTTGCCCTCTGGCGCAGTCAGGATAGTCTTCCCCGGACCAGGCAACTCCGGCAGTATGCCATGATCAGCACAAAACACAGTGAAAGTGGCAGCCGTCCATTTACAAGGAGTGTTGATCGCCAACTTTCTCTCCTTCACCTTTATCTCAGGAACGTCAGGTTCTATCTCCTGACTACTTGTCTCAGACTCATCATGATGAATCTCACCAGTAGGAGAAACGTTGGTTGAAATGTCAGACATCACAACGGAATGGAAGTAAGATTTAAAAGAAGGAAAAGGAAAACAGGGTGAAGGGGTGAAGTTTCAAGGAAATCTTCAGTCGACGCCGGAAAACTCACCGGGAAACTTGAAGATTGCTCGGAAACTTCAAGAAGAAGGGAGGAAAAGATGAAGATTGATCGGAAAACTATGGGAGGCTTTTGAGAGGAATTTGAAAGCATAACTGTTTCTCAAAGCCCTCCAACATATAAATACTCATCACATTTATGACAAGGGCCCCATAATGAAAAAGCAACCGTCGTGTCTCTTCGTATGGAGGACGGAGATGTTGACACGTGGCACATGCATCATCGGACGGCTCACAACAGCGCGTGTGCAACGGCCACAGCTGGCAACCGTTCAGTCTCCGGACACGTGTCAGCAAACATCCCAATCTCACAATACCAAACGCGTGCCCTCCCACACGCCTGACACAAGTCACGTGGGACAAGACACGTGGCACTACCCTGATCACTCATTCAATCAACAGACGCGCATGATCACCACGTTCTTGACACCAGGCGAAAAGGCTCCTGCAAAAAGATTGGATGACATAAAGCAGACAACGTGTCAGACAGCTGTCTGACACGTCTGCCAAACTTCTCCACAAAGTTATCCACATTCGAATTCCAGACGCCATAAATTCAAATGATTGACGACAAAATAAATACATCACCCAGCATTTACTTCAAGTATACAACCGCATTTAAAACAAGAAACGGCGTGACACGTCATGGCTCGCGGAGCCTTGACGTAAACGCGGACAAAGACGTTCCCCGCCGTACCTCTTCAAAGACAAGGCACGGAAAGTTAGAGTCCGCGAACTCTTTACGTAACACGGAGAAAGACGTTCCCCGCTCAACCGACGGAAGGAAAACACGAGCGGAAGAGCTATCATCCGCGACTCACTTTTTAATTCAGTCTAGCGCTCCACCTCCTCTTAAATCAAGAACAGGAGAAGCCCTAGACTAGGGGGACTTGAAGGGATAGGGAGCCTAATCCAGTCGGACGCGGCCTCCCTATCCCCGCCTAACAGAAGATCCGCGGAAACACCCACAACAATATTTCGGCGGAAAGGACTTGGGTTGCAACACTACACGTCTGTGCCAAGCACGCGCGCTGCTTCATACCACAGACATTCCTAAGTACGATGTACGGAAGATCTAGAGTCCGTAATCTACCTGCAAGGATCACTGACACCATCAATCGGATTGGGACACGTGTCCGCGGCAGCCCAACAACCACTGAGGTTTAACAGTGACGTGACTGGTTCCATGCTTCCACCATGCTGCCACTACTGTTCTGACCAGGCATGCTCGCCTTCTGACAGAGGCCACATCAGACGCCAGCAGGCAAGTCAACCATGCTGCTTCAGAACAACATACCGCCAAGGGCCAGTCACAGGGCGTCACGTGTCCACCAGTAAGCTCACAGCTGACGTCATCCACAGTGGACGTCCTTTTCCCGCCTTTCTCAGAGGCCAAAGGAAGTTGGGCCGAGCCAAGGCCCAAAGTTCACAAGACTCGTCGTGGGCTTCTTCCCAAGCCCACGACCTCCATTATAAATAGAAGACATCAACTCCCTTCAAAAAGGGGATCGAAAATCAATCACTTGTAACTCAGAGCTAGGGTTACTCATACACTTTGTATCCTTCCAAGCAATAATATCCTCGGCTCTTTACAGTGGACGTAGGTCGAACTTGACCGAACCAGTTACATCTTTGTGTTCTTGCTTTACTTACTCACCACACACTCACTCACATTACACTCTCGGGTTGGTCTAAAGGTTTGGGTAAAGGAGCGTACGTATAGTAACATAAGTACAACCCCTCGGTGATTAGTGATAATCCCCGAGATACTTATTGTTTCTTCAACGCCCATTCCAAATTCAAAGATTTAACCATATAAACAGTTGTTAGTAGTCAAAAGTATATTTATTACACAATTTGATAAAATGTTTTAAATCTTCAAGTTTTTATGTCAAAGTATGGCAATGTTTGACTTTTATATGTATATATTTGTGATTCGTGATTTATCATTGTTGAATAAGATTAATTAGTATGTTTGAAAACATAGTAATTTTTTCGTAAATCATTAATAGCAAAGTCAAAGTAACGATTTTTTATGTAAATTACAATCATTCTAATTGTAACTGTCAAATTATTCTTGGTACATTTTAGACTTTAACATTTTCATCAGAATTAATTTATTTTATACATTCAAAAATTAAGATTTAAAAAACATCTGTTTTTTAAAGTCAACTACATTTAAAGAGACAAATAAATGGTTAATTCTTTGATTTGTCAAATTACTATTTTTAGGTTATAATTAGCATTTATCATGATTTGCATAATTTTGGAAACATCTAATTTTAATAATTATGATTTCAATTTGATTAATAACCTTTAAACATAATCGAGTTATTATTAATTATTAATCATATATATATATAACCGTTTTATAAAGAAATTTAAATTTGAATTTTTATAAAAAAAATTAATACACTTGATTTACCTTTTATATAATCAATTTCGTATATTTATTATTTCACTGTCGTGCTTTCGGGCGGGTGAGTGGTCGGGTTTTCCCAGGAATTGGTGGCAATTGGTGGCCCGGGTACTCTCGAGTACCTGATTCGCCAAAAGGGTACCCAAGAGTGTTCGGAAATTGATTCGTTGGCCGTTAAAAAAAAAAAAAAAAAAAGCACCCCACCCCCCCTAGATAATTACTATTTCTAGTTATATGTCAACAGTATGAATCCAAATGTCTAATCGAAGATGAGGTGACGACTCGTAGACCAGATGTCCATGTTGTATAATCACCTATTATTCTAGCTTCTAGGAAGCTAACATAAATCAATAACTTAAAAAAAATACGCAACTAACCTTAAATTCTAAAGTCATAAAGGAGTGATGTTATATATTTTCATTACTTTAGAATTTACAGGTAACAATCATGTTTAATTATGTGGAAAAGGAATATTTTGATAAGAAAAATAAAAATAATAAAGCTAAAAAAAATAATTAATAAGAAAAAGGGAGGGCCAATGATCTTCAGCTCAGCTAGTTTGAGGTGGGAAGGTTTATCTCCTTGGAGGGTTCCTGTCTGGGTTTGGTCTCAGGTTCGAATCTCACGCTCCACCGAAAAAATAACCGCTTGGGTTTAAAAGGAGAAACCTGTGTGGTGCTATGGGATTCGATCCTGAGCAGTGATCGCTTTGCAACACAATATTTACCGTTGAAACACTACTCTATATATATATATATATATATATATATATATATATATATATATATATATATATATATAAAGGGAGTGTTTGTCTCCACACCTTTGGTTTGTCTAAAAAAGGAGGACAACCCTCCTAGCTTTGATTATGTATTGTGGCCCGCGAGCGAGCTGTCGCGAGCCACCAACAAAGCCGCGTGGATCGCGTGAACCATAACACCCTTCTGTGACTCTAGCCGTGAGCGAGCCCAAGCAACCTGGCTTGCGTGAGCTAGCGAACATAAATTTAAAAAATAGTTTGTTAGATGCTAGCCAACGGTCAATAATTTAAAAATTATATATATATATTATCCTCATTTACCTAAAACCAAACCATTCTTTATCATTTATTATTATTATTTTTACCTAAAAACCGATTCCAAATGGCAAATGAAATCTCAAATCCAAACCCAATCTAGCCACCCACAAAACCTAATCCCATAAGGACGTTGGATCGTGGAGGAAGAACTCACGTTGGTCAGCAGTTATATTACCACATTTCGAGGAGGACACGAGCGCACGACAACTTTTTAGAACACGGTTGTGACTGGATTTCATCAACAAGTGGGTAACAACATTCGCTCAAGGGAGGCGATAAATGAAAGGTTTATGGTTTTACAGTCGAAGTGAACAGTATTTGAAGGGTTATTCGTAAGTTCCTTGAACAACAATGCGGGTTTAAATGAAGACGAGACGATTGAGGATGCCCGTAACGAGTACCGTGCCATGCACAATAATAACTACCCGAGCATTGCGGTTTGAAAAGCTATGAGACCACACTTTCAACAATAGTCGCATTTTTAATATTTATTTATTATTTTTAATATTTATGTGATGTTATTTTAATATTTATGTAATGTCTTATAAACAAAAAATAAAAAACATAAAAAATAAAAAACTGGATAAAGCCTCGATTAAGGTGAGCCACAATAGGGTTAAGTGAGTGAAACATAAGCTTTATCCAGTTCCACGTTAGCACCCAGTTTACATGATATGAGAAAATAATATTTTTAGGCTCAAGATGAGCCATAACGTATGGTCTTATAAGGCAGGTTGTTCTCCCCTTTTGGGTTGTCTCTACACCCACTTGGTTAATAACTTAACTGGGGTCATATTATTTTCACTTGGTTTGCTTTTAAGGTTGCACACACATCTACGGCCCGTAGAGGTCTCTACTGGTCGTATAGGGTGTCAGTGCAATAAATGCTCTCTGAAAAAACAAATCTATACGGTCAGTAGAGGCCTCTACCGGCAGTAGATGGTTTTTTGAGAAACTTCCATGTGTCGTAGAAGTCTCAATCATTTGGAAACATATACGGGTAGTAAAGGCCTTTACGTCCCATATCCCTCTACGACCAGTAGAGGCCTATGCGTGGTGCCATATGTTCCCAAACCAATTATTCGTAATCATTTGAAAACATATACGGCCCATACGACCCATATAAGCCTCTACGGACAGCATAGGAATGTGCAAA
The DNA here is from genome assembly GCA_030844895.1 of Ambrosia x helenae. Classification (NCBI taxonomy): domain Eukaryota; kingdom Viridiplantae; phylum Streptophyta; class Magnoliopsida; order Asterales; family Asteraceae; genus Ambrosia; species Ambrosia x helenae. Next base: position 78,724,450 of record CM061232.1, read on the forward strand.
TATGTTCCCTCTAGGTGCAAACAAAGGAGACTATTGTTCTATATATTAAAACAAAGACATATCAATAGTGACTTTGCGTTTTATTTTCAGATGACCACATTATTTTGTATGTTCATATTTACCTTATATTATTTTGGTTCTTTGTTAATATTTACCTTCAACTTTTTGCTTGAAATTTCAAATTCTTTACATTTTTCTCTATATTAAAGGAACATTGTATTAGAGCTACCTCATTAACGTGCACCACCATTTTTTTATTGCTAACATACATCAATATTTATAAAACCTTTTTTTCCCAACGTGCACTAGTGTTTATAAACTTTTTTTTAGCACAGTCGTAATGATACTTTCGGTACTCGTAATGATTTGATAGGGTATCGAATTTTTTGTTGATTTACCTTAGAATACTGATGGTACTTAACCAATACCGTACCGATCGTTGGTATCGTTACCTGGACCCCTTCTTGCCATTTTTCAAGGCCCCCTATTTGCACCACTCTAAAACTTATTTGCATCAGCCTCTACGGCTTGTAGAGGCCTCTAGGAGCCGTAGAGGCATGTGTCAATCATTGCAGTCTAGACAAAGCTGCATTCAGTGGGCCCCCTCTATGACTCGTAGAGGCCTCTATAAGTCGTATAGGAATGTGGTTTTCAATGCTCTGACATCTCTACGGCCCATAAAAGCCTCTACGAACCATAGAGAGCTGTGAAACTATAAAAAACATGTTGTAAATAACATGACCCTTTCTCTCGAGACTAGTTAAAATAAAACAAATTCACACCAATAAGACCCCGTAGTGGGGCGTTATATGTCAAAAAATTTTAAAAATAGCGCCCTCCACACCGAAACATGGGGGTGTTATATGTCAAAATTTGGGAGGGGCTTTATAAAAATAACGCCAAACAAATAATGCAACCTCCAATTACATTGTGACAAGTGGCGTTGGCAGCAAAAAAACGGTCAAAATTTTTTGACCGTTGGCTTTTTATTTTTTGAACGGTAAACTTTGATTTTTTTGAAGTTTATATATATACTGTCACACCCTCAAAATCCACTTGCGGAGTTTTACCGCGAGGTGCATGACAAACCAGGATCCAAACCAACGATCACAATAAACAAGTCTAAATGTAATTAATGCAATACCAAAACATAGTTTTAAAATCCCGTTTACAGCGGAAGCTTATTCAAAATAAAGTTCAACGTAAATAACCAAAGTTCAATGTTTATGAAATCATGTAACTCTATCTAGACGCCGTGCAGACGCGTGCGCCCTAGTTCCATTGTGCTACCTTAGCGACCTGAGAAAACATGTAAAAGTTTACGTCAGCACAAAAATGCTGGTGAGTTTACAGGTTTGCAGTTCAAGTACCAAGTCAACCTGTCCATACTATAACAAAATAGAAAACCAGTATACGCTAGCTAGGCGTACGTTTGTTACTACCACGATTGGAAAACCATTACTAACTCGAATACCAAAAGTATGCCCGATGTATGTTCCTGTTGTTCCTGTTGTTCCTGTTTGAGACAATATGCACCCGCCGACCCTCCAAGTCGACGAGCGGGGTTGGTCACTCCCAATAGCGCTATTCACATTTCCCCGTTGTGCAAACCCGCACATTCATGGTTCCCCCGGGACTTCCAAAGATCGTGTAGTACACAATAGAAACCCATAGTATGACAGTAGTTACCAAATAATAGTTTTAACACATGTTTTCTCCCCCGAAAGTATGAAACCAGTTTAAAAGAGGGGCCGTAAACTCACCTTAAGTTCCTTTACTCCTTAATCCGAGTAAACTCAGCTGCTATGCTAGTCCCGTAAAGTGGCGACCTAACATACGACAGTTACAAGTACTTAGACTAATAACCCGCAGGTTAATTAGTCCCTAGATGTCCAGACCATAACCAAGTTCGTTTGAAAACACCGTGACTGTTTAACTGACCCAAAGTACAAGACTCGACATCCCATTGGTGACCCGAGACTCCCCGTGTTATGTTTACGCTCCAAAACATACAATAACGCAAGTATACTTAACATACGTTAACACACAACAAGTTATAGCACCTAGTTCACGTACCACCGAAATACATCCAAATATATGTTACCAAGTTATTAGACATGTTACGGGGTTCCTAGTATGTTACTACATGTCAAATCGGGTCTCGGAATGCTAATTTACACTTACAGCAGCAGTACACGCGATTAGGGAGGCTAATCGCGTGAATGACCACACGACTAGGGCTAATCGCCCCTACTGTTGAGCGAGTAGGGCTACTCGCCCTTGTTGATACGCGATTGGGCTACTCGCCCTTATGGTCAGGCGAGTGGGGCTACTCGCCCCTGTGTCACGCGAGTGGGGCCTAATCGCCCCTAACACAGGCGATTAGCAAGGCTACTCGCCTGTAACCTTGCTGTTCCGGTTTTTCGCGCGTTTAACGCTCCAAATCAGATCCAGAACGTGTGTAACTACCCAATATCATCCCAAACACTATCCTAAACATGTTTAACCCAAAACCCTTCGTTCAACCTCGTATAATCAGTCCTGCATGCAACCCAAAACAATCCAAACACTATTCACATAGCATGTAACATCAATTAACGCATGTAATCATAACCCTATTACCCGATTACTGAGTTTTCTATCATCATACTAACAATATTAATTCTGACCTAGCATGATAATACATCAAAACATCATCAAGATCCATAAAAATCCTATCTTTCTAATCATACATACCCATAACGCATGTTAATTAGTTATAATCCGTTTAACAACCCTTATTGACGATTTTCAGAAAGCTTTTTCGTTTATGAACAGGTCTGGACCATTAGGGATTTATTAAAAACGTTTACAAAGTGTTATGGATGAGAATCAAACCTTGGAATTGTAAAAGGATGATGGTTAGACCTTGAAACCTTGTGTTTTTGATCAAAATCGCCTTCCAGAGGTTGTTTAAGTGTTTGGGGCGGTTATGGGACGACTAGGGTTGATATTAGGGAGTTTAGGAGGTTAAGTATTGTATTTATAGGCGTTTCTAGTCGTCCAGCACGTTATAGGCGAGTATGCAGCAGCTACATGCGATTAGGGCTGCTAATCGCATGAGATTGGGTCTAATCGCCCCTATGTACACACGATTGGGCTCCTACTCGCCCCTATTGATGCCTACTCGCCTCCCTTATAGGCGATTAGGCCTCCCTAATCGCCTATAGGGGCTGGTTTGGTGCGTTTTGCGCGTTAAACCCCGTTTTAAACATATGTTAACACATATTATCATACCGATAAGTCACATAATGATTGTAAACACATAACACAAGTAAATACACATATTTACACTCGTTCACCAATTCCCGGGACTCGAGACTCGTATGTTCCGTATGCCCTGACGATCCCACCGATCGTCACCGTTTGTACACTTGGTTAAGGACCGACATCTAATGAACCTCTAGACCAACATCCAATGGTCTTCTAGACTAACCAATAGTTCCCGAACCATAACCCGACTTAACTAACCCAGTTAAGTACAATATACGCGTGACTCGCTAAGGTAGACTTTCATCTAGACAACGTTGTTTAACCCGAATTTGCCAGGTGTCACATCATCCCCACGTTAAAAGAATTTTCGTCCCGAAAATTTGCACAAGTACAGAAAGAACAAAAGAATTAACGAAGGAACAAACAAAAGATAGAAACCAAAATAGAGATTTACCCGAGTTGTCACATCATCCCCACGTTAAAAGGAATCTCGACCCGAGATTCATTCAGCTGCCGATGAGACATGTCTCGACTCGAACGCTTCCTTAGGAAAGAGATGAGGATACTTAGACTTCATCTGATCCTCCCGTTCCCACGTATATTCCGGTCCCCGGTTCGAGTTCCACCGAACCTTAACGATACGAATCTTGCTGTGACGTAGGCTACGAATCTTGTAATCAAGGATCTCCACAGGTTCTTCCACAATCCGAAGACGATCATCAACCTTGATCTCTTCCAGTGGAACGATGAGAGACTCGTCAGCCAGACACTTCTTCAAGTTTGACACGTGAAAGACGTTATGTACGTTACCGAGCTCCGTCGGTAGATCAAGTTGATATGCCACCGGCCCAATCCGTTCCAGGATCGTAAATGGGCCGACATATCGCGGATTGAGTTTGCCACGCTTCCCAAAGCGTATGACGCCCTTCCACGGTGAGACTTTTAGAAGTACCTTGTCATTGACTTGGAATTCCAGTGGTTTGCGACGCTGATCAGCATAACTCTTTTGCCGGTCCCGTGCCGCCGCCAACCGATTTCGAATCTGTACGATCTTTTCCGAAGTTTCGTACACTAGTTCAGGCCCAGTGAGTTGACTCTCACCCACTTCAGCCCAACAAAGAAGAGAACGGCATTTCCGTCCGTACAGTGCTTCGAACGGAGCAGCCTTGATGCTCGTGTGATAACTGTTGTTGTACGAGAATTCTACCAACGGCAGATGAGCTTCCCAACCCTTCCCAAAATCGATCACACATGCTCGCAGCATGTCTTCTAAAGTTTGAATAGTACGCTCACTCTGACCGTCAGTCTGTGGATGGTAAGCCGTACTCATGTCTAGTTGGGTACCCAAAGCCTTGTGCAAAGACTTCCAGAAGTGAGAAGTAAAATGGGAGTCACGATCCGAGATAATAGAAACAGGTACCCCGTGCTTAGAAACAACTTCTTTCAAGTAGAGACGAGCCAAACGATCCATGGTGTCGGTCTCCTTAATAGCAAGAAAATGGGCTGATTTCGTCAACCGATCGACAATCACCCATATCTTGTCATTCCCGCTTGGTGACTTAGGAAGTTGTGTGACAAAATCCATAGTAATCCGTTCCCATTTCCACTCCGGAATTTCAGGTTGTTGCAGGAGACCCGACGGTTTCTGGTATTCCACCTTGACCTTAGCACAAGTCAAGCATTTGCTCACGTATGAGGCTATGTCCGACCTCATGTTTGGCCACCAGTAAAGCACCTTTAGATCTTGGTACATCTTATCTGAACCAGGATGAATAGAATACCGGGACTTATGAGCCTCATCAAGGACAAGCTCCCGTAGTCCCCCGAACAAAGGAACCCATATGCGTTCTGCGAAGTAGTGCAGGCCATCAGGCCTTCGCTCTAGGTGTTTGTCGGCACCGTGCATAGTTTCAGCTTTAAGGTTTTCCTCCTTCAAAGCTTCCAATTGGGCAGAACGGAGTTGATCAGGTAACGATGAATGGATAGTGAGCTGCAACGCCCGAACGCGACGAGGTTTAGAAGATTCCTTCCTGCTCAAGGCGTCTGCTACAACATTCGCCTTGCCAGGATGGTACTTAATAGCACAATCATAATCGTTCAAAAGTTCGATCCAACGGCGCTGCCGTATGTTCAAGTGTTGTTGGTCGAAAATGTGTTGGAGACTCTTGTGATCGGTGTAGATGGTGCATTTGGTACCGTACAAGTAATGTCTCCAAATTTTCAATGCGAATACCACAGCACCCAACTCCAAGTCATGGGTTGTGTAGTTCTTCTCGTGCACCTTAAGTTGACGAGAAGCATACGCAATCACTTTCTCGCGTTGCATCAACACGCAACCGAGTCCATGAATGGAAGCATCACAGTAAACGACAAAATCATCAGAACCCTCAGGTAAAGACAGAATAGGAGCAGAACACAGTTTAGACTTTAGTTCCTCAAACGCGGACTCTTGTGATTCACCCCAGTCGAACTTCCTATCCTTCTGAGTGAGAGTGGTGAGGGGTTGAGCAATCTTCGAGAACCCCTGAATGAAACGACGATAATAGCCCGCAAGGCCTAGGAATTGCCGCACCTCAGTTGGCGTCTTTGGTGCTCCCCAGTCCTTGATCGCTTCGATTTTAGCAGGATCGAAATGAATCCCTAGTTCATTAACCACATGTCCTAGGAATTGGACTTCGCGTAACCAAAAGTCACACTTTGAGAACTTGGCGTAAAGTTGTTCCCGTCGCAAGAGTTCCAAAACTAACCGCAGATGTTCCCCGTGTTCGGTCTCGTTCTTGGAGTAGATCAGAATGTCATCAATAAACACAATGACAAACTTGTCCAGATACGGTTTACAGACGCGGTTCATCAAGTCCATGAAAACCGCCGGTGCGTTCGTGAGACCGAAAGGCATGACCAAGAATTCGAAATGGCCATAACGTGTTCGAAAAGCAGTCTTTGCAACGTCAGCCTCCCGGACGCGCAGCTGGTGATAACCGGACCTCAAATCGATCTTGGAATAATAACTAGAACCCTGAAGCTGGTCGAATAGATCATCGATACGTGGAAGAGGATAACGGTTCTTGACGGTCAATTTGTTCAGCTCTCTGTAGTCTACACACAATCGGAAACTCCCATCCTTCTTCTTGACAAATAAATCGGGGCTCCCCAAGGGGAAGAACTTGGCCGGATGAAACCCTTGTCCAAGAGTTCCTGTAACTGACTAGACAACTCCTGCATCTCGGGAGGTGCAAGACGATAGGGGGCCCGAGCAATAGGAGCAGCCCCTGGTACAAGATCAATACCGAACTCGACTTGACGATGAGGAGGAAGACCAGATAAATCATCGGGAAAAACATCGGGAAACTCGCGTACCACCGGAATGTCGTCGATCTTCTTTTCATCACCAGAGGAAACAGATAAAAGCGCCAAAACAGCTGGATAACCCTTTCGAAGACACTTAAGGGCTTTCATGCTAGAGATGATGTTTAGCGGAACACCACCCTTGATACCGTACACAGAAAGAAATTCTCCATCAGGGAGAGGAATCCGAATAACCTTATCGTAACAGACAATCTCCGCGCGATACAAAGATAACCAATCCATTCCTACCACAACGTCAAAACTACCCAAAGGTACCGCATAAGATCGATGGGGAACGATAAACCCGACAACTCTAACTGACACTCCCGAAGAACACTAGTAGCTTCAATCGTTTTACCGTCAGCCAACTCAATAATATACTTGGTCTCTAATGGTACAGATACTACATCTAGCAGTCGACTAACACCCATGGATACAAAACTCTTGTCGGCACCAGAATCAAATAGCACGCTAACAGAATGATTATTGAGAAGAAACGTACCGGTGACTGTATCAGGGTCCTGCCTAGCCTCAGCAGCTCCAATTACGAAGGCACGTGCATTTCTGCCGCCGCCCCCGTTGTTACCATTCCCGTTGCTTCCACCCTGTTTCAGTTTTGGGCAATCTTTCTTGTAATGCCCAGTGTCACCACAGTTGTAGCATCCTTGTTTCCCTGTAGTCCCTTGAGTAGTCGGAGCTGAGCTGTTAGTCGGAGCCTGAGTCGATGGAAGCGTAACCCGACAATCCTTAGCATAGTGCCCAGTTCGCTGGCAGCGGTGACAACGGTTACTGTCGCAGTTCCCTTGGTGATGGCGTCCACACTTGTTGCATTTGGGCAGTTTTCCCGCATAACCACCCTGCTTATTACCCGAAGACGATGAACCCCCATTATCAAACTTTTTACCCTGCTGTGTAGACCCAGATCCTTTTCCGTCATTCTCCCACTTGCGCTTATTGTTCTCTGGAGCCTTAGCAGTCGAACCTTTCGCCGGCAAAATCCCCTCATTCACCTTTAAATTAGTCATCCTATGTGCAGATCGAACTACCTCCGCATAAGTAGGATGATTCCCAGCAGCCACTAACCCTGCAATTTCCGGCACCAACCCTGAGACATAATGTTCAATCTTACGATACTCTGGCACGTGCAAATCGGGACATAGCACTGCCAACTCATTCCTCCTCACAGTATACTTCTCGATTTCCGATCCAGTCATCTTGAGGTTCCATACCTCATGCTCCAGCTTCTGTACCTCTTCCTCGGGCAATACTCCCGCTTCAGCAACTGCACAAAGTTCTCCCATGGCATAGCATATGCCTCCCCAATCCCCATGTTCTGGGTGATACCATTCCACCAAGTCAATGCCACGTCCTGAAATAACGCGGCCGAATACTTCACCCGATCTTCTGGGAGACAGTTACACATCAGAAATACCGACTCCACTTTCTCCAACCACCTAAGCAAACTGACCGCACCCTCGGTGCCAGAGAATTCCTGGGGCTTGCAGTCCCGGAACATCTTATAGGTGCACATGGGTGGGGGTGGGTCAACAGGACCACCTGAAATGAAACGTATGAGAAACCACGAAATACGTAAACAAGGTTCACCAATAAGGCAAAGAAAACGGATAAAACAACTTACCACCACCGTTGTGCCCTAACTGAAAGGCAGCCTGGAGCAAGTTATTCAGATCAGCCTGTGATAGGTTAATACCTCCACCACGACCACCAGCACCACCGCGACCACCACCGCGTCCACCATTGCGACCACCTCCTCGTCCTCCACGCACTCCAGACATGATTCTGGCAGAAAGAACGAGAAAATTTAGTTTCGCAGTTAAAGATAACCACTAATGTTCACAAGATCAAAGCTAGATCCAATCCAGGACTATCCCTTCAAACCCAGAGCTCACTAGGGCTTCCATGCATTTCGTTTTATGATTTTGTGTGCACCCAAAATGATAAAACGCTCTACATGGTCCTCCAAGTGTTCTCCTAGTTCAAAGTTCAAATCACCGAACATAGACTCTTAGCTATACACCGTAATACTACGGTAGTTCATGACAAGTGTTTCTATTGGAGTGCGAAAGGGAGATGTCCGAGCCTTGGACAAATCTCAAGAGTACACGAGTTACTTCAATAGACCACACCGCCTAGAAAACAAGTAACCCAACCTAAGATAGAACGGATGATGTAACGTAGAAATACTAACGATTTAGAGACACCCCGACAAGACCATACGTAACCCACTATAACGTTTAGTACCATGTGATCGTCTAGTGTGTGCGACTCGGCTATAGACTAGACTCTACATGCAGTCCTAGTTCACTATAACCTGGCTCTGATACCAATCTGTCACACCCTCAAAATCCACTTGCGGAGTTTTACCGCGAGGCGCATGACAAACCAGGATCCAAACCAACGATCACAATAAACAAGTCTAAATGTAATTAATGCAATACCAAAACATAGTTTTAAAATCCCGTTTACAGCGGAAGCTTATTCAAAATAAAGTTCAACGTAAATAACCAAAGTTCAATGTTTATGAAATCATGCAACTCTATCTAGACGCCGTGCAGACGCGTGCGCCCTAGTTCCATTGTGCTACCTTAGCGACCTGAGAAAACATGTAAAAGTTTACGTCAGCACAAAAATGCTGGTGAGTTTACAGGTTTGCAGTTCAAGTACCAAGTCACCTGTCCATACTATAACAAAATAGAAAACCAGTATACGCTAGCTAGGCGTACGTTTGTTACTACCACGATTGGAAAACCATTACTAACTCGAATACCAAAAGTATGCCCGATGTATGTTCCTGTTGTTCCTGTTGTTCCTGTTTGAGACAATATGCACCCGCCGACCCTCCAAGTCGACGAGCGGGGTTGGTCACTCCCAATAGCGCTATTCACATTTCCCCGTTGTGCAAACCCGCACATTCATGGTTCCCCCCGGGACTTCCAAAGATCGTGTAGTACACAATAGAAACCCATAGTATGACAGTAGTTACCAAATAATAGTTTTAACACATGTTTTCTCCCCCGAAAGTATGAAACCAGTTTAAAAGAGGGGCCGTAAACTCACCTTAAGTTCCTTTACTCCTTAATCCGAGTAAACTCAGCTGCTATGCTAGTCCCGTAAAGTGGCGACCTAACATACGACAGTTACAAGTACTTAGACTAATAACCCGCAGGTTAATTAGTCCCTAGATGTCCAGACCATAACCAAGTTCGTTTGAAAACACCGTGACTGTTTAACTGACCCAAAGTACAAGACTCGACATCCCATTGGTGACCCGAGACTCCCCGTGTTATGTTTACGCTCCAAAACATACAATAACGCAAGTATACTTAACATACGTTAACACACAACAAGTTATAGCACATAGTTCACGTATCACCGAAATACATCCAAATATATGTTACCAAGTTATTAGACATGTTACGGGGTTCCTAGTATGTTACTACATGTCAAATCGGGTCTCGGAATGCTAATTTACACTTACAGCAGCAGTACACGCGATTAGGGAGGCTAATCGCGTGAATGACCACACGACTAGGGCTAATCGCCCCTACTGTTGAGCGAGTAGGGCTACTCGCCCTTGTTGATACGCGATTGGGCTACTCGCCCTTATGGTCAGGCGAGTGGGGCTACTCGCCCCTGTGTCACGCGAGTGGGGCCTAATCGCCCCTAACACAGGCGATTAGCAAGGCTACTCGCCTGTAACCTTGCTGTTCCGGTTTTTCGCGCGTTTAACGCTCCAAATCAGATCCAGAACGTGTGTAACTACCCAATATCATCCCAAACACTATCCTAAACATGTTTAACCCAAAACCCTTCGTTCAACCTCGTATAATCAGTCCTGCATGCAACCCAAAACAATCCAAACACTATTCACATAGCATGTAACATCAATTAACGCATGTAATCATAACCCTATTACCCGATTACTGAGTTTTCTATCATCATACTAACAATATTAATTCTGACCTAGCATGATAATACATCAAAACATCATCAAGATCCATAAAAATCCTATCTTTCTAATCATACATACCCATAACGCATGTTAATTAGTTATAATCCGTTTAACAACCCTTATTGACGATTTTCAGAAAGCTTTTTCGTTTATGAACAGGTCTGGACCATTAGGGATTTATTAAAAACGTTTACAAAGTGTTATGGATGAGAATCAAACCTTGGAATTGTAAAAGGATGATGGTTAGACCTTGAAACCTTGTGTTTTTGATCAAAATCGCCTTCCAGAGGTTGTTTAAGTGTTTGGGGCGGTTATGGGACGACTAGGGTTGATATTAGGGAGTTTAGGAGGTTAAGTATTGTATTTATAGGCGTTTCTAGTCGTCCAGCACGTTATAGGCGAGTATGCAGCAGCTACATGCGATTAGGGCTGCTAATCGCATGAGATTGGGTCTAATCGCCCCTATGTACACACGATTGGGCTCCTACTCGCCCCTATTGATGCCTACTCGCCTCCCTTATAGGCGATTAGGCCTCCCTAATCGCCTATAGGGGCTGGTTTGGTGTGTTTTGCGCGTTAAACCCCGTTTTAAACATATGTTAACACATATTATCATACCGATAAGTCACATAATGATTGTAAACACATAACACAAGTAAATACACATATTTACACTCGTTCACCAATTCCCGGGACTCGAGACTCGTATGTTCCGTATGCCCTGACGATCCCACCGATCGTCACCGTTTGTACACTTGGTTAAGGACCGACATCTAATGAACCTCTAGACCAACATCCAATGATCTTCTAGACTAACCAATAGTTCCCGAACCATAACCCGACTTAACTAACCCAGTTAAGTACAATATACGCGTGACTCGCTAAGGTAGACTTTCATCTAGACAACGTTGTTAACCCGAATTTGCCAGGTGTCACATATACACACACAATGCACATACAACACAACACAACCGCAAAATAACTAAAAACCACACTACACAAACTACACAAACACACTACAAACCAGTTATGGATGGAGGATTTCCTAATGATCTTACCGAGCCGTCGAATCTCCTGCGATACGCTCGCCGGAGACGTCGTGCACCGGTGTTTTCTTCTCCTCATCCTCCTCCTCAACAAGTGTTTTTTTCTCCACCTCCTCCTCCCCAACAACAGTTTTTTTCTCCTCCTCTTCCTCCACGTGTTTCCAACCTCGTCCCCGTCATTCCTCCACTCCCTGGATACACTCCCACACACCCTGATGCTGATTTCACTGCAGAGGAGATTGTGTGGGCCATAGATTACGTTATGGCTGAGAAAGGATTGGGGCGTCTACAGTTTGTGGAGACCCAACCGAACCCCACCCCAACCCCTCCTGACCGGGAGCCAACCGAGGAGGACCTGGAAGCTTTAAGGGATGCGATAGAAGAGAAGCGAAACAATTTTTCCCCTCCTCACGAGTACTGCTGCATCCCCTCGGATGCGAGGTCCGACGGTCGCGATAACGATCGTTCCGTGTCCCCGCCGTACTACACACTCATGGACTAGGACAATTACTCTCCATAAGGGAGAAAATTAGGATTAATTATTTAATGTTTAATAAGTAATTTAGGATTATCTAGTTTTTAAATTAATATTAGTTGTAACTTTTTTTTTAATATTAGTTGTAATTTTTTTTAATATTAGTTGTAATTTTTTTTAATATTAGTTGTGTGTTTTAATATTATTTGTAATTTTTTTGTCTTTTATTTTAATTATTTTGAGTTAAAAGATTAAAAAAAGTAATAAAAAATCAACCAATCAGAAACAGGGGCTTTATAAATAAAGCCCCTAATACTACACCTCTTTTTTAGTTTCTCTCTCCATGCTGACTCAGCAGCCACGTGAATCAATCAAGAAGGGGGCTTTATAAATAAAGCCCCCAACTACACATGGTGTATAATAGTTTTTACTTTTTAATAGCTTTTTAGTGTATCAAAGGTACCGTAGATATCAGAAGCTATTCATATACTTTTGTGGCCTTTGCACTCCCTTGTTTGAAGATGGCCAAGAAAGTTGAAGGAATCGCCATTGGACAATACTCGATTGGGATGGTTTAACGGATGGGGAGATGCTTTTAAATTAGTTTCATTTTTTATATCCTAGCCTTAACAGATTTACCTTTATTACTTTTTTGATTTTGTTTTGTTGTACCTGCAGTCTTATAAGGTAATAGTCACGGTATGAAAGATACATTTTGGAATGTTTAAAAAAAGTTTTATGTGAATAAGAACGTTTTTTTTACAATAAATCATTTAGGGACTGATGAACATTTAATATTTTTTTGGTTGTAAAGGCAACTTTTTTTTTTTTAAATAAAATATAATCTAATTTTTCTTAATTATATTTATAATATATATATAATTTAAATTGTTCAACCCGTGTATTACACGGGTACATAACCTAGTGTATGTATATATATAAACTTCAAAAAAATCAAAGTTTACCGTTCAAAAAATAAAAAGCCAATGGTCAAAAAATTTTGACCGTTTTTTTTTTGCTGCCAAACGCCACGTGTCTTCGTTTGATTGGGCCAAGCATTTAATCTCCAGCGTTATTTAAATAACGCTTCCCCCAATTTTTGAAAAATAGCGCCGGTATGTACCGGTGTGCCGGGCGCTATTTTTCAAAAATTTGCAAAAACAACGCCCCACTATGGAGGTCTTAGTTTAGAATTTACAGGTAACAATCATGTTTAATTATGTGGAAATGGAATATTTTGATAAGAAAAATAAAAATAATAAGGTTAAAAAAATAATTACTAAGAAAAAGGGAGGGCAAATGATCTCCAGCCCAACTAGTTTGAGGTGCTAACGTTTACCTTCTTGGAGGGTTCCTGTCCGAGTTTGGTCTCAGGTTCGAATCTCACGCTTCACCAAAAAAATAACCGCTTGGGTTTGAAAGGAGAAACCCGTGTGGTGTTATGGGATTCGATCCTGAGCAGTGGTCGCTTTGCAACACCGGAATTACCGCTGAAACACTACTCTCCTAAAAAAAGGGAGGGTTTGTCTTTACAATAATTTAATATATATATAATCCTCGTTTACCTAAAACCAAACCATTCTTTATCATTTTTACTATTATTTTTACCTAAAAACTGTTTCCAAATGGCAAACGAAATCTCAAATCCAAACCCAATCTAATCGCCCACAAAACCTAATCCCAGCATGACGTTGGATCGTGGAGGAAGAACTCACGTTGGTCAACAGTTATATTACCACATTTCAAGAAGGAGGACACGAGCGCACGACAACTTTTTGGAACACGATTGTGACTAGATTTCATCAACAAGTGGGTAACAACATTCGTTCAAGGGAGGCGATAAATGAAAATTTAAGGTTTTACAGTCGAAGTGAACAGTATTTGAAGGTTATTCGTAAGTTCCTTGAACAACAATGTGGGTTTAAATGAAGACGAGACGATTGAGGATGCCCGTAACGAGTACCGTGCCATGCACAATGATAACTACCCGAGCATTGCGGTTTGAAGAGCTATGAGACCATGCTTTCAACAATAGTCGCGTTTTTAATATTTATTTATTATTTTTATTATTTATGTGATTTTTATGTGATAGTTATTTTAATATTTGTGTAATGTCTTATAAACAAAAAATAAAAAACATAAAAAATAAAAAAAACTGGATAAAGCCTCGATTAAGGTGAGCCACAATAGGGTTAAGTGAATGGAACAGAAGCTTTATCCAGTTCCACGTTAGCACCCAGTTGTCATGATATGAGAAAATAATATTTTTAGGCTCAAGATGAGCCATAACGTATGGTTTTATATTGTCACACCCTCAAATTCCACGTGCGGGGTTTTACCGCGAGGCGCGTGACACACCAGGATCTCGGTCAACGATCACAATAAACATACAACAAACATGCATTCATAAATATATTTAAAACCAAAATATCATGCTTTGAGCCGTAAACCAGCAGCGGAAGCATTCTTGTTTACAACCAAAAGACATATCATTGTTTACAAAACATTGTTTAATATGCTTCAAAAATATTAGACGCTGTGCATGACTCCGTGCGCCTAGTCCATTGACTGCTACCTTAGCGACCTGAGAAAACATGCCAAAAATGTCAACATATAATGCTGGTGAGTTCACAGGTTTTCCTTTATAAAAGTGTTGTCACAAGTTCACAAAGATCATTTCCGTTAATACTATGTCATAAGAACGTTAGCTAGACGTTAAGTGTTTTTACTACTACGGTTGGGAACCCATTACTAAACATGAACCAAAAGATGATACCAGCCCAGACGACTGGGCTACCGATGCCTCGGTAACCCGATAGGTAGAGACAATATGCACCCGCCCGGCCCGCCGTCGAGTGGGGCTTGTGAGGCCCAATAGATCTATCCACATTTCCCCCGTTGTGCGTTCCAGCACATTCATGGTTTCCCCCTGGGACTTTCCATAAAAGCCGTATAGTAACATAAAGTGCCCATAGTATAACATGACCTTTAAATAGTTCGTACAAAGCATGTTTCCCCCCCGAAAGCAAGACAGTAAAAGTGGGGCTGTGAAACTCACCCTGGATTGCGTTACTTGAAAACAGTTAAGTAATTATGTTATGATAGCCCCAAATAGCGGCGACCTATCATAAGATGTGTATAAGTATTGGACTAATAACCCGCAGGCTAACTGGTCCCCGAATGTCCAGACCGTGACCATAAACGTTTGAAAACACCTTTAACTGTTAAACCGACCGTGCCAGATAAGACTCGACATCCCATTGGTGACCCGACATTCCACGTGTTAGATATATACAAGACATCATGCAACATATGCAATTAAACACTTAGTACGCGCAATAATTCACCTAGTCTAGCATAATGTCCGTTTAACGCATAATCAGGTCCGATTACGTCTTACTAAGTCATTGGGTGTATCCCGGGGTTCCTAGCATGTTCCTAGGTGTCAAATCGTGTTCCGGGATGTCAAAACGCGTTCACGACAGCAGTACATGCGATTAGGAAGGTCACACGCGAGTAGGCATCAGCCTACAGGCGATTAGGGCCTAATCGCATGAAGTATGAGGCGATTAGGGTCCTAATCGCCCCTTTAGTCTGCATAATCGCATAGCATCAGGCGATTAGGATTCCTAATCGCCTGTTGCTGCTGTGTAACGGATTTTCGCGCGTTTAACCCTCCAAATCAAATCCGAAACATGCAACAACACCCAATATCAAACCTAAATCATTTACCAACCCATTTCAAGCAAAAACCCCCAACATATCACTGATCTATCGTGTTCTAAGCAATTATTTCCTAAAATGGCAAAGTACTAGGTTTCACCAACCAACCTTATCTTTCCTTAAATGGAAACAATCAGATTTCAAACTTTACAAACATGTAAATCATCAAACCTCTGTTCTAACATCTTCCTAGTATCAATTCTAACAACATTGCATCAACAATCATACCATAATCATCCTAAATCTTCAAGAACATACAAATGGGTCAAAATACACATTTTCTTCAAAACACCACAATAATGGCTAAAATTCTAAGACAACCTTCCTAATAATCTCTACATAGCAGAAGTACAATCATATCTTGGAAACAATCATGTTATAATCATCAAGAAGACCAACATATGCATGTAAACTTCACATGTAACAAGCATTAAGGTGTAGACTTGGTTTAGAACTCTTTTGAAAGGTTTTTAAAGACACAATTTAGTAAAACAAGGTCTGGACCTTTGGGGAACCCAAAATAACAACTTTACAAAGGTTAGGGATGAAGAACACACCTTGGGTTTTGTTAAAGAAAGGTGTGTAAGCTTGGAGATGGTGATTTTTGTAGCAAAAAGAGTTCCAGAGGTGTTTCAAGGTGTGTGGGTGACTTGGGAGCAGCTAGGGTTGTTCTAGAGGTGTTTGGGGAGTTAAGGGTTCTATTTATAGGTGTTTTGACTCGGACTCTGCTGTTCATGCGATTAGCAGTTCATATCATGCGATTGGGGGCCTAATCGCATGAACATCAGGCGATTAGGTCCCAATCGCTGATATGTGTCCTACTCGCCCCAACATATAGGCGATCAGGGGTCCTAATCGCCCCTGTGGTGCTGGAACGAGTTTTTGGCGCGTTAAACACTATTTTAACATATTTAAACACGTATTCACATACCGATAAGTCACATAATGATTTCAAACATATAATGCATGATAACTAACACGTTTACATCCGTTCACCAATTCCCGGGACTCGAGACTCGTGTGTGCATTAAACCCGGCGATTCCACGAATCGCCGATCCTTGTACCCATAGTTATGAACCGACTCCCGATGACCCCGCGGATCGTCATGACGACTCCCGATGATTCCCAGAATCATCACACCGACTCGACTGACCCCGTTAAGGACGTAATATGCATGACTCACTAAGGTAGACTTACTAGTTTAGTCAACGTTACTAACCTGAGTTTGCCGGGTGTCACATCATCCCCGTGTTGAAAGAATTTTCGTCCCGAAAATTGCCCAAGGCCAAAAAGGAAGAGACGAAAGAGAAGAAAAATTTTCCGGTTGCCACATCATCCCCCTGTTGAAAGGAATCTCGACCCGAGATTCATTCAGCTTCAGCAGAGACATGTCTTGATTCGAACGCGCGCTTAGGAAATAAATGGGGGTACTTAGCCTTCATTTGATCTTCCCGTTCCCACGTGAACTCTGGTCCACGATCAGAGTTCCAACGAACTTTAACAATGCGGATTTTACTCCGGCGAAGGCTACGGATTTTATAGTCAAGAATTTCAACCGGTTCCTCCACGATACGTAGACGATCATCCACCTTGATCTCTTCGAGAGGAACAACCAAAGATTTATCCGCCAAACACTTCTTCAAATTAGAAACATGGAAGACATTATGAACATTACTGAGTTCACCTGGCAGATCAAGCCTGTATGCTACCGGTCCAATCCGTTCCAGAATTGTGAACGGTCCTACATACCGAGGATTCAATTTGCCCCGCTTCCCAAAACGTATAACGCCCTTCCACGGAGATACCTTCAACAAAACCCTGTCGCCAACCTCAAACTCCAAAGGCTTGTGACGACGATCGGCATAGCTCTTTTGACGATCCCGAGCTGCTGCCATGCGGTTACGGATTTGTACGATCTTTTCGGAAGTCTCGTACACAAGTTCCGGCCGGTGAGTTGACTCTCACCCACCTCAGCCCAACAAAGAGGAGACCGGCATTTCCGCCCGTAAAGAGCCTCGAACGGAGCTGCCTTGATGCTAGAATGATAACTGTTGTTGTAGAAAAATTCCACCAACGGTAAATGACTCTCCCACCCCTTGCCAAAATCGATCACACATGCCCGAAGCATGTCTTCTAGCGTTTGGATCGTCCGCTCACTTTGACCGTCAGTTTGCGGATGATAGGCTGTGCTCATGTCTAACTGAGTACCCAGAGCCTTATGCAAAGATTTCCAGAAGTTAGAGGCGAACCGAGGATCACGATCAGAAATAATAGAGACAGGCACCCCGTGCCGAGAGACCACTTCCTTAAGATATAACCGTGCCAGACGCTCGAGACCATCGGTCTCTTTGATAGCGAGGAAGTGCGCAGACTTTGTCAACCTATCGACAATCACCCAGATCATGTCGCAACCACTGGGCGATTTCGGGAGTTTGGTCACAAAGTCCATCGTAATCCGCTCCCACTTCCACTCGGGGATTTCAGGCTGTTGCAGAAGGCCGGATGGCTTTTATACTCGACCTTGACCTTGGCACAGGTCAAGCACTTGCTCACGTACGAAGCCACGTCCGCCTTCATGTTCGGCCACCAATAAAGTATCTTTAGGTCTTGATACCTCTTATCGGAGCCAGGGTGAATAGAGTACCGGGACTTGTGAGCTTCATCAAGAACGAGCTCCCGCAAGCCCCCAAATAAAGGAACCCAAATACGTTCAGCGAAATAGTGTAACCCATCGGACCTGAGTTCAAGGTGGCTATCAGCACCATGCATGGTTTCAGCTTTAAGGTTTTCCTCCTTCAAAGCTTCTTGCTGCGCTGAACGAATTCGATCGGGTAAGCCGGAATGGATAGTGAGCTGAAGAGCTCGAACACGACGAGGTTTAGCCGTTTCCTTCCTGCTCAAGGCGTCTGCGACCACATTCGCCTTGCCAGGATGGTATTTGATAGCGCACTCGTAATCATTAAGAAGCTCGACCCAGCGACGCTGTCTTATATTCAACACCTTCTGATCAAAGATATGCTGGAGGCTCTTGTGATCGGTGTAAATGGTGCATTTGGTACCGTACAAGTAATGCCTCCATATCTTTAAAGCAAAGACCACCGCACCCAATTCCAGATCATGGGTGGGGTAGTTTTTCTCATGAACTTTGAGCTGACGAGAAGCATAGGCGATGACCTTCTCGCGCTGCATCAGTACACAACCAAGACCCGGATAGAAGCGTCACAATAAACCACAAAATCGTCCGTACCCTCAGGCAAGGACAAGATAGGAGCAGAACAGAGTTTAGCCTTTAACAACTGGAAGGCCGACTCCTGCGAATCACCCCAGTCGAACTTTCTGTCCTTCTGGGTAAGCGAGGTGAGGGGTTGAGCGATCTTCGAAAATCCCTCGATAAAACGACGGTAATAACCTGCAAGGCCTAGGAATTGTCGCACCTCTGATGGCGTCTTTGGTGCTTCCCAGTCTTTAATGGCTTCAATCTTAGCTGGGTCAACGTGAATTCCTTTCTCATTAACAACATGACCAAGGAATTGAACTTCACGCAACCAGAAGCTACACTTAGAAAACTTGGCGTACAACTGTTCCCGCGTCAGGAGTTCCAAAACAAGACGTAAGTGTTCCTGGTGGTCCACCTCGTTCTTGGAATAGACTAGAATATCATCAATGAAGACAATCACGAACTTATCAAGATAAGGCTTGCAAACACGGTTCATCAGATCCATAAAGATGGCAGGTGCATTGGTGAGGCCAAAAGGCATGACCAGGAATTCAAAATGGCCATAGCGAGTTCGAAAGGCGGTCTTCGGAATGTCAGCTTCTTGAACTCTCAACTGGTGTGTACCCCGACCGCAAATCAATCTTCGAATAGAAACTAGAACCCTGAAGCTGGTCAAATAAGTCATCGATGCGAGGAAGAGGATAACGATTCTTGATGGTAACCTTATTCACTCCCGGTAGTCGATACACATCCGTAGGCTTCCGTCCTTCTTCTTGACAAACAAAATAGGGGCTCCCCACGGGGACGAACTGGGTCGAATGAAACCCTTCTCTAACAGCTCCTGCAACTGGTTCGATAACTCCTGCATCTCGGGAGGTGCAAGACGATAAGGGGCACGAGCAATAGGGGCCGCACCTGGAGCAAGTTCAATACCAAATTCGACCTGGCGATAAGGCGGAAGACCAGGTAAGTCTTCGGGAAATACATCGGGAAAGTCACGGACGACAGGAATATCTTCAATCTTCTTCTCTTCTTCAGACGAAACCGAAACAAGTGCCAGAATGGCAGAATACCCCTTCCGAAGATACTTATAGGCTTTCATACACGAAATGATACTCAATGGGACCCCGCTCTTCTCACCGTGCCCCAACATAATTTCTCCATCAGGGAGAGGAAGTCGAATGACTTTATCAAAACAAACGATCTCAGCATGATACAGAGACAACCAATCCATACCCACGACAACATCGAAACTACCCAAGGACACCGGCATAAGATCAATAGGGAAGGAATAACCCGACAACTCAAGGTGACACTCCCTAAGGACGTGCGTCGCCTCGACTTTCTTACCATCAGCCAATTCTATCAAGTACTTAGCCTCTAAAGGTGTAGGTACCCTATCAAGCAATTGGCTAAACCCAAGAGATATAAAACTCTTATCGGCACCAGAATCGAATAAAACCGTAGCATAGCGATTATCGAGAAGAAACGTACCAGTAACAGTGTCAGGATCTTGTCGAGCACCGCTCGAACCAATCACGAAGGCGCGAGCATTCCTGCCTCCGCCCCCATTGTTTCCATCGCCCGACCCATTCTTCCCAGCCTCGCCCTGCTTCAACTTGGGGCATTCACGCTTGTAGTGACCAAGTTCACCACAATTGTAGCACCCCTGTTTGCCCTGATTTCCCTGGGGAGCAGCAACGGGAGGAGCCGGAGTAGGTGTAGCAGGAGGGTTCCGGTTACCCTGAAGATTAACCCTGCAATCCTTTGCCTGGTGCCCAAGCTTATGGCACCTGTGGCAACGGTTCCGGTCCTCGCAACGACCGTTGTGGTGAAATCCACACCGGTCACATTTCGGCAGTTTCCCAATATAACCCCCCGATTTTTGCTCAGACGACGATCCCCCAGTATCAGACTTCTTCACCTGCTGAGCTGAGCCGTGCTCGAGCCTTTCCCCACAGCTTCCCACTTTCGCTTATTACTATCAGAGGTCTTCACAGCAGCGCCTCGAGGAGGCAAGACCCCTTCAGCCACCTTCATGTTGGTCAGCCTATGAGCCGACCGAACCACTTCAGAATAAACAGTGAGATTACCCGCAGCAACTAACCCTGCAATCTCCGGTACCAATCCAGCGACATAATGCTCAATCCTTCGGTATTCGGGTGCGTGCAGATCGGGGCACAACACCGCCAACTCATTGTGCCTAGCAGTATAAGCTTCAATCTCGGACCCCACCATCTTATGATTCCAGACTTCATGCTCAAGCTTCTGGATTTCATCCCTCGGGCAATACTCATTTTTCAGCAACTGATGAACCCGCCCAGGGCATAGCGTGGGCTTCCCCAATACCCATAGTCTGGGTGGTGGAGTTCCACCAAGTCAGAGCTTGACCCTCCAGGGTCGCAGAAGCATATTTCACCCGGTCGCCTTCCGGGCAGCTACACATCGAGAAAACAGATTCGATTTTCTCCAACCAACGGAGCAGTCCCACTGCCCCTTCAGTGCCACTAAAGTTGTGGGGCTTGCAATCCATAAACTTTTTGTAGGAACACTGGGATGGAGGAGGATTGACAGCACCACCTGGAACAGACACGTAGGTGAGAACCAAGAGAAGGTAAAGTACCCCAGAACAAGGTAGGATAGGTGAGAATCGACGTACCACCCATAGCATTATGAGCGGCTTGGAATGCAGCCAGAGCAATATTCACGTGCTGCTGCATTAAATTATCCAATTCGGCCTGGGTCATATTAATATTCCCGCGGCCACCGCCGCCACCACGGCCGCCAGCACGACCGCCAGCACGGCCGCCTCTGCGACCTCCACGAGCTCCCGACATCTTCTGTCACAACATGAAACAAAAGATTTAGGCTTGCCCGTGGTATAACCCATTAGGAATTTCAAGAAACT
The DNA here is from genome assembly GCA_030844895.1 of Ambrosia x helenae. NCBI lineage: Eukaryota > Viridiplantae > Streptophyta > Magnoliopsida > Asterales > Asteraceae > Ambrosia > Ambrosia x helenae. The sequence goes on from CM061232.1 coordinate 78,746,390, forward strand.
AGACAGAGCCCAGTTCGGGTCCATCCGTTCAAGCCCAAAGTCCGCCAGGGATCCCATGCATCACAGTTTATGATCTCGTGTGCACCCGACATGATAAACTGTTCCACATGGTCCTCCAGGCGCGCTTTAAGTTTGAAGTTCAAGTCACCGAACACTAGCGCCCAATCATGGTATTATCATAAGTATAAGTACAAGATAGTATGCATAAGAACGAGCGTGTCCATTAGGGCATAGAGGGGAGATGTCCAAATCCCTGGACAGATCTCAAGAGTACGCCGAAGCTACCCCAATGTACACTGCCGTCAAGAAGGTTCAATAGTATATCGTTCGCCATCGGATCATAGTAAGGATGAGTCAAGAAATAGGATGATAAGGAGTAAATAGATGCTGTAGCGTAGTAGACGATGACACCGACACCCCCGACAAGTCATATTGTTACCCACTTGCTAAGACTCGACTAATTGTGACCGTCTAGTGTGTGCGACTCAGTTATAGACTAGACTCTACTTGCAGTCCTAGTTCACTATAACCGTTGGCTCTGATACCAATCTGTCACACCCTCAAATTCCACGTGCGGGGTTTTACCGCGAGGCGCGTGACACACCAGGATCTCGGTCAACGATCACAATAAACATACAACAAACATGCATTCATAATATATTTAAAACCAAAATATCATGCTTTGAGCCGTAAACCAGCAGCGGAAGCATTCTTGTTTACAACCAAAAGACATATCATTGTTTACAAAACATTGTTTAATATGCTTCAAAAATATTAGACGCTGTGCATGACTCCGTGCGCCTAGTCCATTGACTGCTACCTTAGCGACCTGAGAAAACATGCCAAAAATGTCAACATATAATGCTGGTGAGTTCACAGGTTTTCCTTTATAAAAGTGTTGTCACAAGTTCACAAAGATCATTTCCGTTAATACTATGTCATAAGAACGTTAGCTAGACGTTAAGTGTTTTTACTACTACGGTTGGGAACCCATTACTAAACATGAACCAAAAGATGATACCAGCCCAGACGACTGGGCTACCGATGCCTCGGTAACCCGATAGGTAGAGACAATATGCACCCGCCCGGCCCCGCCATCGAGTGGGGCTTGTGAGGCCCAATAGATCTATCCACATTTCCCCCGTTGTGCGTTCCAGCACATTCATGGTTTCCCCCTGGGACTTTCCATAAAAGCCGTATAGTAACATAAAGTGCCCATAGTATAACATGACCTTTAAATAGTTCGTACAAAGCATGTTTCTCCCCCCGAAAGCAAGACAGTAAAAGTGGGGCTGTGAAACTCACCTTGGATTGCGTTACTTGAAAACAGTTAAGTAATTATGTTATGATAGCCCCAAATAGCGGCGACCTATCATAAGATGTGTATAAGTATTGGACTAATAACCCGCAGGCTAACTAGTCCCCGAATGTCCAGACCGTGACCATAAACGTTTGAAAACACCTTTAACTGTTAAACCGACCGTGCCAGACAAGACTCGACATCCCATTGGTGACCCGACATTCCACGTGTTAGATATATACAAGACATCATGCAACATATGCAATTAAACACTTAGTACGCGCAATAATTCACCTAGTCTAGCATAATGTCCGTTTAACGCATAATCAGGTCCGATTACGTCTTACTAAGTCATTGGGTGTATCCCGGGGTTCCTAGCATGTTCCTAGGTGTCAAATCGTGTTCCGGGATGTCAAAACGCGTTCACGACAGCAGTACATGCGATTAGGAAGGTCACACGCGAGTAGGCATCAGCCTACAGGCGATTAGGGGCCTAATCGCATGAAGTATGAGGCGATTAGGGTCCTAATCGCCCCTTTAGTCTGCATAATCGCATAGCATCAGGCGATTAGGATTCCTAATCGCCTGTTGCTGCTGTGTAACGGATTTTCGCGCGTTTAACCCTCCAAATCAAATCCGAAACATGCAACAACACCCAATATCAAACCTAAATCATTTACCAACCCATTTCAAGCAAAAACCCCCAACATATCACTGATCTATCGTGTTCTAAGCAATTATTTCCTAAAATGGCAAAGTACTAGGTTTCACCAACCAACCTTATCTTTCCTTAAATGGAAACAATCAGATTTCAAACTTTACAAACATGTAAATCATCAAACCTCTGTTCTAACATCTTCCTAGTATCAATTCTAACAACATTGCATCAACAATCATACCATAATCATCCTAAATCTTCAAGAACATACAAATGGGTCAAAATACACATTTTCTTCAAAACACCACAATAATGGCTAAAATTCTAAGACAACCTTCCTAATAATCTCTACATAGCAGAAGTACAATCATATCTTGGAAACAATCATGTTATAATCATCAAGAAGACCAACATATGCATGTAAACTTCACATGTAACAAGCATTAAGGTGTAGACTTGGTTTAGAACTCTTTTGAAAGGTTTTTAAAGACACAATTTAGTAAAACAAGGTCTGGACCTTTGGGGAACCCAAAATAACAACTTTACAAAGGTTAGGGATGAAGAACACACCTTGGGTTTTGTTAAAGAAAGGTGTGTAAGCTTGGAGATGGTGATTTTTGTAGCAAAAAGAGTTCCAGAGGTGTTTCAAGGTGTGTGGGTGACTTGGGAGCAGCTAGGGTTGTTCTAGAGGTGTTTGGGGAGTTAAGGGTTCTATTTATAGGTGTTTTGACCCGGACTCTGCTGTTCATGCGATTAGCAGTTCATATCATGCGATTGGGGGCCTAATCGCATGAAACATCAGGCGATTAGGTCCCAATCGCCTGATATGTGTCCTACTCGCCCCAACATATAGGCGATCAGGGGTCCTAATCGCCCCTGTGGTGCTGGAACGAGTTTTTGGCGCGTTAAACACTATTTTAACATATTTAAACACGTATTCACATACCGATAAGTCACATAATGATTTCAAACATATAATGCATGATAACTAACACGTTTACATCCGTTCACCAATTCCCGGGACTCGAGACTCGTGTGTGCATTAAACCCGGCGATTCCACGAATCGCCGATCCTTGTACCCATAGTTATGGACCGACTCCCGATGACCCCGCGGATCGTCATGACGACTCCCGATGATTCCCAGAATCATCACACCGACTCGACTGACCCCGTTAAGGACGTAATATGCATGACTCGCTAAGGTAGACTTACTAGTTTAGTCAACGTTACTAACCTGAGTTTGCCGGGTGTCACATATATGGCAGGTTGTTCTCCCCTTTTGGGTTGTCTCCACACCCACTTGGTTAATAACTTAACTGGGGTCATGTTATTCGCACCTGATTTACTTTTAAGGTTGCACACACATCTACGGCCTGTAGAGGTTTCTACTGGCCGTACAGGGTGTCAGTGCAATAAATGCTCTCTGAAAAAACAAATCTATACGGCCAGTAGAGGCCTCTACCGGCAGTAGATGGTTTTTTGAGAAACGTCCATGGGTCGTAGAGGTCTCAATCATTTGGAAACATATACGGCTAGTAGAGGATTTTACGTCCCATATAGAACCCTCTACGACCAGTAGAGGCTTATACGCGCCATATGTGCCCAAACCAATTATTCGCAATCATTTGGAAACATATACGGCCCATACGACCCATATAAGCCTCTACGAACAGTATAGGAATGCGCAAATATGTTCCCTCTAGGTGCTAACAAAGGAGACTATTGTTCTATATATTAAAATAAAGACATATCAATAGTGACTTTGCGTTTTATTTTCAGATGACCACATTATTTTGTATGTTTAAATTTACCTTACATTATTTTGGCTCTTTGTTAATATTTATCTTCAACTTTTTGCTTGAAATTCCAAATTCTTTACATTTTTCTCTATATTAAAGGAACACTGTATTAGAGCTACCTCATTAACGTGCACCGCCCTTTTTTTTTTGCTAACATGCATCAATATTTATAAAACCTTCTTTTCCCAACGTGCACTAATGTTTATAAACTTTTTTTTAGCATAGTCGTAATGATACTTTCGGTACCCATAATGATTTGATAGGGTATCGGATTTTTTGTTGATTTACCTTAGAATAGTGATGGTACTTAACCAATACCGTACTTATCGTTTGGTATCATTACCTAGACCCCTTGTTGCCATTTTTCGAGGCCCCTCCTATTTGCACCACACCAAAACTTATTTGCACCAGCCTCTACGGCTCGTAGAGGCCTCTACGGCTCGTAGAGGCCTCTACGGGTCGTAGAAGGTCCTCTGCGGCTCGTAGAGACTTGTGTCAATCATTGCAGTCTGGACAAAGGTGCATTCAGTGGGCCCCCTTATATGACTCGTAGAGGCCTCTAAGAGTTGTATAGGGATGTGTTTTCAATGATCTGACACCTCTACAGCTCATAGAGGCCTCTACGAGATGTAAAGAGTTGTAAAACCTTATAAAAGTCCGTGTAAATAACATAACCCTTTCTCGAGGGTAGTTAAAATAAAACAAATTCACACCAATAATAATAGTTTTTAGTAGCTTTTTAGTGTATCAAAGGTACAGTAGATATCGGAAGATATTCATATACTTTTGTGGCCTTTGCACTCCCTTGTTTGAAGATGGCCAAGAAAGTTGAAGGAACCGCCATTGGAATTGATCTTGGAACAACTTATTCTTGTGTGGCAGCCTGGTTTGATAAGCACAACCGTGTGGAGATCATTCCTAATCAACAAGGTAACAAGATTACTCCTTCATGTGTTGCTTGGGATGGTTCGCAAATGCTAGTTGGTGAGGCAGCAAAAAATCAAATCACCAGAAACCCTAAGAACACTGCTTATGGTAAGCTTCTTTTATCAACAACTTCTTTTAGTAAACAATCTTATATTTGATAAACTTTCATATTTTATGAGCAATATGTAAAACCCTTGTCGATCGTTCCCTAATCCCTTCATTTAGGCTACATGTTGTGATTTGGAATAAAGCCCCTCCTAATAACTACCAAGAAATAGAATAACGCCTCTTTAATTAAAAAAAAAAGAGAGAAAATGAAAAAAAATATTTAATTGGTCGGATGGAATGAGGTCCCCCAGGCCACCCCATTCACGCCCGTTGTTGGCTGGCGAGAGGACAACAACGCCCAATTGATGAACTTTGGTATTCCAGCCATTTCATATACTTTTATGTTTGCTGAATTTTAATATACTGTTGGTAATTTGGGGCGAGGGATTTATAGATATTAAACACAAACTTGCGTTTATATTAAATAATTCCACGCTGTTTTTTGGGTTTCCATGCTCACAGCTCACTTGGTTTCTCTCTTATGTAAACCCAATACACAACCTCCTAGCCCAAATGTATGTCATGTAGAAAATTAATATTTAAGATGAGGGGTCCTTTAAAAATGGTGGCCTACAGCAGCCACTTCACTTAAATGTCCCCAAAGCCGGACTTGTATACAATACGAACCATTGTCTCCAACAACACGTCGTTGGAATTGAAACCTAATTACATTGAGACCCGCTAAGTATTTAGAATCACACTTTGACCCTAAACATAGTGTCATAGTTTACAACAATAAAATAATGACCCCTAAGTTTAGTTTAAACTTTTAAAACATTCCCTCTATTTAGCAGCATTTTAGCATCCAGTCTTATATTTGATGATCTTTCATATTCTATTAGCAATATATAAACCCTTGTTATTCCTTTCATTTTGTATTCAGTCTTATATCTGATAACTTTTTATTAATAATGTGCAGATGTTAAACGTTTAATGGGAACCAGATTCAATGATGGTGTAGTGCAAAAAGACATTGAAACAACAGTTACTGATGCTGTCATAACCGTTCCTGCGTATTTTAATGACAAGCAACGCCAGGCGACTATGGATGCTGGTAAGTTGGCGGGGCTTAATGTCATGCGCTTGATTAGTGAGCCTACATCAGCAGCAATCGCATACGGTCTAGACAAGAGTGCTGATGTAAACTCTCCTGGAGAGAAAAATGTGTTGGTATTTGATTTGGGTGGTGGAACCTTTGATGTGTCTCTTCTCACAATCAACAAGGCCGGTACAATTACTGTTAAAGCGGTGGGTGGTGATACTCTCTTGGGTGGGGAAAATTTTGACCAGTTGATGGTCAGTCATTGTGTTGAAATCTTTAAGAAAAAAGAAAACAAAGATGTGAGTGAGAATGCAAGAGCAAAGATGAGGTTGAAAATAGCTTGTGAGAAAGCAAAGAGGGATTTATCGACAACACCGCAAGCACCTATTGAACTTGATTGCTTGTATGAGGGAATTGACTTCACGGCGAAATTCAGCAGGGCAAAATTCGAGGAGCTTAATGCTGGTTTCTTCAAGATGTGCATTAAACATGTGGAGAACTGTTTGAGAGATGGGAATATGCACAAGAGCAATGTTGATGATGTGGTTATTGTCGGTGGGTCGACAAGGATTCCAAAGGTGCAACAAATGCTGATGGAGTTTTTGATGGAAAACCACTTTGCAAGAGCATTAACGCGGATGAAGCTGTGGCTTATGGTGCTGCAGTGTTGGCTGCAAACTTGAGTGGTTATGGGAACAAAAAGGTGAAAGATTTTGTGCTATTAGATGTGACCCCTCTTTCTCTTGGTGTCCAGATTATAGGCGATGAAATGAGTGTTGTGATCCCTAGGAACACACCCATACCCACCATCAAGGAGCGGGATTTTATCACCGTGTTTGACAACCAAGTAAGTATAAATTTCCCTGTATATCAGGGTGAAGTTGAAGGCAAAGGCAGATGTTCCAAAGAAAATATTTTCTTTACGGCATTCCAGCAGCCCCAATAGGTGCAGAAAAGGTTAAGGTTTGCTTTAACATGGATGCAAATGGTATTCTGAATGTATCAGCTGAGGTGAGATCCACGGGTAATAAACGAAGTATCACAATTGCTAAGAGTGGAGATTTGTCCAAAGATGAGATCAAGAAGATGGTGAAAAAGGCTAAGAAATGAGATGAATATGTAGTGTTTCTTTTGTAGGGTGTTTCCTATCAAATGTTGCCTTTATGAATCTTTTGGCTTGTCGCAAACAATACAATCTTTTGCTTTGTTACTATGCATATTCAAGCAAATCCTGTTAACCTGGTCACAGTGGCTTCTGACTTGCATAATCTTAGATCTCATCAGATCTAATACATTGCAGTATTGCACCGAAATTTAATTTATACCATATATATTATTTATAATATTATTTCTATGCATAAAAATAATTGACTATCTTAAACCATTTTGCAAATATGCATGCAGAAAACCCCTTAACCGTTTTCAGATGCATCCGAATACAATTTGTGGCCTCTAGACACAAACCATTTTTTTTTAAAATATATTTTATTATTGTAATCATTCATTAGTGGAATCAATCAAAGTTTATACCAAATCATTATATGGAATCATAGCTTTGATCAAGCTCTCAATCATTACCGCTTGGTCTTTTTCATCGATCTTTAAAACGTTCCTAAGTAACGGTTGATACAAACACTCCTCAAAATACCCGGACTCATACTCTTGTCATCAACGACACATTAATCCCACAATAACCATGGTAAAATTTCCGTCAACACTCAAACTAACTTCCACCATTTATCTAGGTTGGAAGACTCAAATCGAGGCACTTCTTCAAGGCCGGGATCTTCACAAATTCATAGATGGAACCCATCCTCCCCCACCCCCATTACGGCCGTTGATCGAACATTCTTCCCCACACAAAAAAAAAAAAAAAATTCTACATTTGAACAAAAGTACAAGGTTTGATTTATCATAGATCAATTGAACCTCTCAATCTTCCATCAAATCCTCAATCACCAGACGATTGCAAACCTGTTTGTGAAAATCGGTGATAACATGTTGGAGCTAAATGTCCAATGCGAGTACAAATTTGACACTAATTTTTTTTTAATACATTGATGTGCTTTGATTTTTATGTGGGGGATTAAAGATGATCGAAAGGATTTCTTTAGAAACGCACTTTCCAGCGATTTAGAAATGTTTACGAATGTGGGGAAACCCTACGGGTTTTTGGATATTGGTTGTGTGGGAGGTGCATGAAGACACATGCCCTTAGTAGGGGGTGCCATCACCCAGATGGCGTCTCAATCTTCTCTGGAAAGTCTGGCTCTAATGAGGATTTTATTGTGGGGATCCTAAGGCCTATGGATCCTAGGGTGAGTTGTGAGCTTAAGTCCAAACAAGGAGTGGTGGGGGATGTCACTCTCCTAGATCAGGTTTTCTCTATCCCGGTGCGGACTGTTAAAAGTATTCCCCCAAGTTGTCGTTTAGCTTTTGCTCAGGCTTTGACGGGCGCCATTCGTAAAGTAGTGGCGTCTCCTGGGTCTGTTGAAAGTTGGGTCAAACTTTTACTCTTACCACGATGTGCTCTTAAGGTGGTCGTTCCGTCTTCTAGGCAGGAACGGAGGTCAGGTAACAGGAAGTCCTTGCAATGTAATAGTATTATGCGCGCCTTAGCAACATGGAAGGACGGCTCTGGTTTTGAGGACTTGGTTACGTCGCTCCTCCCAACGGGCGAAGAGGTTTCGCATGGTGGGGGAGCGCAACGGAGGGGGAAAGGGACGAGGAAGTTGACCCAAATATCAAGCAATGTCTTAGGAAAGTCAAGGATGGGCACTTCACCGCCGCTGTTAAGGTGTTGTGCTCCAGTGGGGTAGCTCCACCTGGGGAATCTACAATGCAAGCCCTTATCGATAAGCATCCCATTGTTTCGCCGCCAACCCTACCGTCCAACCCTCTACCTCACCCTGCATTATCAGTAGATGTAGACTGCGTTTACAGGTGTGTGAAGTCATTCCCGAAAGGGACATCTTGTGGTCGGGACGGCTTACGGGCTCAACACCTGCTGGATGCCCTTAGCGGGGAGGGGTCGGCGACTGCTTCAGGGCTGCTTTCCGCTATCACCGATGTGGTCAATCTGTGGTTAGGGGGGTTATGTCCCGGGTGCTCGCTAAATTTATTGCTTCAGCCCCCCTGACCCCATTGTTGAAGCCTGATAATGGGATTCGCCCCATTGCCGTGGGGGCCATATGGAGAAGGTTGGTCTCCAAAGTAGCCATGAAGAAAGTTGGTAAAGAAGTTATTAAGTACTTGGGAGACTACCAATTCGGGGTGGGAATACCCAATGGGGCAGAGGCCGTGTTGCACAGCGCTAACAGATTCCTCAGTTCCTTTCATGCAGACGGCTCTTTGGCCATGCTCACGGTTGATTTTTCTAATGCCTTCAACGTAGTTGACCGATCTGTTTTGTGACGGGAAGTCCATGTCCATTGCCCCTCCATTTTTCCGTGGGTCAAATTTTTGTATGCCCAGCCAGCTAGGTTATATGTTAAGGATGAACGCATTGGAGCCTTCACGGGGGTTCAACAAGGGGACCCTTTGTGACCTTTGCTCTTTTCCCTTGCCTTACACCCCCTAGTGCGCCAGGTGCAGGAAAACTGCAACCTCCCCTTCCATGCTTGGTACTTAGATGATGGGACGATCATCGGGGACGCTGTGCAGGTTGCTAAGGCCTTGGAAATCATCAGTTCAGAAGGACCATCATTGGGGCTCAACCTTAATATCAGGAAAACAGAGATTTTTTGGCCAACCTGCGATGGGGTGAAGACTAGGCCAGGGCTTTTCCCCAGTGATATTGGACGGCCTGAGAGAGGTGTCAAACTTCTAGGAGGGGCAGTCAGCCGCGATGCTAGCTTCATCTGTAATTTGTCTACCAAAAGGGTGTCACGGGCTGTGGATCTTATGGGGCTCCTCCCTCGTCTACGGGATCCTCAAAGCGAGCTCCTCTTGCTTAGATCCTGTATGGGGGTCGCAAAGTTGCTTTTCGGCTTACGAACATGCCAGCCCCCCTTTGTAGGCACTGCTGTCTCATGTTTTGATAAAGGCCTCCGGGAGGCAATTGAAGATATTGTAGTTTGTGGGGGGGCATATTTTGGGGACCTCCAGTGGCGGGTCGCAACCTTACCGATGCAGCATGGTGGGTTGGGCCTTCTCTCGGCCCGAGATGTAGCCACTTATGCCTTGTGGCGTCCAGATCTCAATCCTGGGGGTTGCAAGACCATATTTTACGTAACAGTGGGGTTGATAACACGGATCCGGATTATGTTTGCGCTTTGGAACGCCTGCATGAATATCTCCCTGACTTTGATCTTGGCGGTTTCTCCAATAAAGACACCGCCCCCAAAAAGCCACAAAAAACCTTGGCGAATGCTCTTTATTGTCGAATTGCACAAAGTCTGGGGGAAGATTTTTGCTTGACCCCACGCCAGAAAGCCGTCATGGAATGCTTACAGAGGCCCCACGCCCAAGATTTCCTAACAGTTATCCCTATCGAAGGACTGGGGCAACGAATGTCAGCGGTGGAATATAGAGCAATCCTTAAATACCGTTTGATGATTCCCATTTTCCCGGATGATGAAACATGTCCGGTTTGCCGTAAAGCGTGTTTGGATATATATGGGGAACATGCCCTCCATTGTAGAGAGTTACCGGGGTTTAAGTACAGGCACGATTTCGTTCGGGATGTTTTAATGGATATTCTTAGACGAGCAGGATCTCGGCAAAGAAAGAGGTCCCGGTTAACTTTCATACAGACCCGACAGAAGGGAGGTCCACTTTACGTCCGGCTGACCTGCTAGTGTTTGGTTAGGAAGGTGGGAAACACGCATGCGTGGACCTTACCGGTGTGTCACCTTTAGCGGGATTCAGGGAGAGTGGGTTCGTGGCGAGGCAAGCGGTACTTAGAGCAGAGTCGAACAAGGTGGCAAAGCACGCTAAAGCGTGCGAGGATAACCAACATGCTTTTGTCCCTCTGGCTTTTGACACTTTTGGCTCATTGGCACCGGAAGCGATCAGGTTTCTGACGAGAGTCCAGCGGGTGGTCCACAACAACTTCTTGACTCCCCAGGGGCAAGGATTTGTATTCTCTAGATTAGGGTTCTCTATTCAGAAGGGGGTGGCGGCGCAGCTTGTTGACCGACTACCTTCTATTCTTATGTAATTTGCCCCTTTTATTGAAATAAAAATTATTTGGTAAAAAAAAAAAAAGTGAAATTCTGTTCGATGCAAAGATTTCTTTGTAAAAACTTGTTGATAGAAGGAATCTTAAATGTTTTGTCCCAAACCTCTCTTTCAGACAGTGGCGGAGCTAGAAATTTTTTTCACTGATGTCACAACTTTGTTCTACGTTTTTGTATGTCTGGGGGTACTTTTACCGGGTTAGGTCTCCGAACTGAAATATATTGTCAGTCGGGTCGGGTCATCAAATTAACACACTACAAATGATTTGATTTTTCTTGGTTTTGAATGTAATTTTAGGTGTTTGAAGGTAATTTTGATGGTGATTTCGGTTGTGTTAACGTGAGAATAAAGATTATTTCAATTTAAATATTTTCTTATTGTCTAGAGTTAACAAGTAATAATATAATGTAACACTAAAATTAAATATCCCTTGCACCGTTTTTCATTGTTTTTTTTTTTGAACGACCAATTGAAATCACTCACGGACTACTGGAGTATCATCGTGCCACCAGTGTTACCACGCGATCATATTCCACCACCAAGTCATATCACAAGAAAATTTGTAGACTTTAGTAAACATAAACATACAAAGTGTTGTGATGTCCTTAATAATATATGAGCTCGATGTCTTTATTTTATTTGCTTTATGACGTTGCGATTGGATTTCAAATTCATTAAAAAGATACAGTGGGCTTTTTAAAAAATGCAAAAATGAAAAGATAAACCGCAGGGAAGTTTCGAACTCGGGACTTACGATTGTTGCTTAAATTGGAATACAATGTATAAACCACTAGAATAGAATAAACTTTGTTAACTCTTTACCCAGCTTTTATTTATGCTGTCACTCACATAAAAGATTGGGGTCGGCAAAAATCCGGTAATCTATGTTCTATATAGAATACAAGGTTTGATGCTGTCCCGTGACATCGTTATTTAATACATAGATCCGCCCCTGCTTTCAGATGATCCAGTCGATGGAATAACTTGATTGGAGCAAAGTTAGTGATATTAGGTAAAGAACTTGATAAATATGGGTGTAGCGTCACTTGATAAATCAGGAGCTTCGAAGATCTGATAACATGAAACAGAGAAAGGATTGAGATCTCATTGATTATGTTATGAAATACAAAGCAATAACACACATATATATACACAATCACAGAGGCTTTGGAACTCTAACAAACTACTAACTGCCTCAACCTATCCCCGGTAACAACCGATAACTAACATCTAAATTCTTAGCTTTTTTATTTCTTAAATCTTAATCCAAAGCCTCTTCGCTTGTAATTCGTGAAACGCAGACAAATTTTACTCATTGACTGATCTTATCTCGATTATCCGGGTAATTAACCTTTAAAGAGGATGCTTTTTCTTTCAATCTATTTTTTTCTTTATCCCTCCATATGGGCGGTTTTGGTCCATGCACTCGCTATATCTACGATATAAAAAAAATTTATTTATAACTCCATTTTCACATTGTTCGACGGGAGTCAGTTCAGCCTCACTATGTAACGTGAACTTAGTAGGTTTTGGTCCGGTTCGCTATGGTGTCGGTATAGCAACCGAAAGAAACACAAAAAAAAAAAAAAAAAAAAAAAACTGGTATCGGGTCCGATACTACTAATGCAGACCATATGTTGTTCAGACAAAATCGGTTCGATTCGTCATGGTTCCACATGACAACGTCACTCGTAGCTTAAAACAATCTTGTGATCAAAGTCTCTATTAGGAGGTAGAGCAGAAGGTACTTGAAACACATTTTCATACCTTGCTAACAGCTCATCAATCTTTTCATTTGAATCAGCTTCTAAGACCTTTGTACCATGTTGAAACTCATCAGTGGATTGCTGCAACTAAATACTAAACAAATGGGCCTCCACAATATTATTATCACCCTCTAACAAATTTCCCAATGTGTCCACTGAACACAAAGACATCTCATTATTATTGATCCCTTTGAGTTTACATTGAGTGGTCCCAATAGTAAACTGCATGGTAAGATCAACAAAATTCCATACAATTTCACCCAAAGTAAGCAACCATTGAATCCCTAACATCATGTCATAATTATCTAGGGGAATAACTAGAACATCAGTGGTAAACCACAAATTTTGCATACTCCACTGAAAATTTGGGCAATAGCTTGCACATTCAATCTTTGACCCATTAGCTACCCCAACTGTCATATTCTCAATGGACTTAATGAGACATTTCAGTTTAAGGGCCAACTTCTTATTCAAAAAGTTGTGAGTGGAACCTGAATCCACTAGTATCCTTAACTGCACATTTCCAATCTTCCCTATTACAATCATAGGTGAAAATGATTGTATTCCAGTCAAAGCATGATTGGAAATATGAGGATCAGGCCAATTTTGTTGATCCAATGGTTCCAATACTTCCATGATTTCTGGATCCTCATCCAACCCAACCACTTCTAGAACAAACAATTGATTATTAGGACATTTATGGCCAGGATTGAACTTTTCAGTACACCAAAAACATTCCCCTTTTGATCTTTTCAATTCAATTTCCTTACTGGTTAACTTCTTGGTGGTATTTATTCTTTTGGAAGGAGGTGGAGCATGTAAAAGAGGTAAATGTGAGACATTGACAAGTGGTTTGACATTGGATGATTTTTGAGTAAAGGTAGAGTTAGAAGGATATCTAGATGAAAATTTTTGAAGGGATAAAGACTTGTTTGTATTATTTTGCACCTTGGCCAGGTAATAAGCCTCTTTCATAGTAGATGGTTTTAACATCTTGACTGGTCCACCTATTTCAGGTTTCACAGCTTTCAAAAACACACTCACGGCATAAGGCTCAGGAATTGATACCTTCAACAGACATGCATCAAATGCATCACAATATTCTTCTAGTGGTCCAGTCTGAACCATAGAAGTGAGCATCCCCATGGCATCTTCAAAGAGAGTTTTAGAAAATCTATTCAAGATTGTTTCTGAATAGTCTAGCCAAGTGATCTGGGAAATAGTGATTCCCATTCTTTTTAGGTAATTTTGATGCCATTTAACTGCTTTTCCCTCTAAATGAATTGCTGCATACCTGACTTTAAAATTGTCAGGAGTCTCATCAACATTAAAGAAATGTTCGCACTTATACAAACAGTCATCAACATCAGTTCCATCAAACTTAGGAAAATCAATTTTCCCAATTCTATGCAGCCTATCAGTTCTTGCCAGAGCACCATTGGTGGCCATTACTCCTCCATTATTATCACCACTGTTACTGGACCCATTATTCATCTTAGCCAATAAAGCTTGAACACTAGCATTAAGACTGGCAATTGTTGACTCAGATTTTTGCATGAATGCATCAATCTTCAACAAAGATACAGAATGATCCTCAACAGTCTTTTTGATCGAAGTTTTCTCTTGATCAGACCTGCTACGAGTAGTCATGATCAACAATTAAGAATTGAATCAAGATTATACAACAAAGAACAAGAAACAAGAATTTATAACCGAATGGACAATCACAAATTGATTAATCTAAAAGAATTGATTTATCACTAATTGATCAAATCAATGGAATGTATTGATCACAAATTGATCAATACCACGCTTATTAGTGAAATGAACCGGTAGAACGATGGAAAATTTGCTTGATCCAACAGAGTAGATCGAAATTAAAGAAAGAATTGATCGGAAAAATGAAAAGAAGTTAGAATTAAGGTGTAAATGGTGTGTAATGAAGTTGTTTTAGTGGAAAAGATGGAGAGTTATGGTAAAAATGGTGGTTAGTTGTGGTAGCAAAAGTTAGTTAGGGTGGCGTTTGTGACGGTTAGTGGTGGTTTATGGTGTCGGAGAGCCGAGGACGAGTGGCTCTGATACCAATGATAAGGATCGAATAGGGAGAAGAAAACAGAGAAGAGAATAACCCAACAATTCAATGATTATTATTCAGCTTATTCCACACTATATAACAACATACAATCAACTAATCATAATTACCTTTCCCGCCTAAAGATAACAACTAACCCCTTATTTTCCTAAACTACCCTTATACTTCTGAATATTACACATTAGTCCCCTAAATATCAATTACAACATATCATAGACCATCATCGCCGCCGCCATCTTTGATGGAGTGACGGTCATAACCACCGTCACCCCTGCTACCTAACCGTGACAACCACCGTCGTCTATCTCCATAACTGAACAACCGCAACTTTTACTTCTTTCTTCTCCCCCCGTTGTTGGAACAGGCCTGGCCGGCCGGAGGCCATGGCCAACATCCTCATCTCCGTCCATCTTTCTTCTCTCTCCGATTGTCTCTCTCTGTAAGTCGCCGGTTTCTCTGTCTTCTCTAATATGTCTTATATGTCTGTCTGTCTCTTTCTTTCACTCGTCTCTGATATCTCTCACTGATTTTGGGCGTGTGTGTTTTGTGAGAAACGGTGGGTTGGCAAATGGTTTAGGGATTGTGAAGCGAAAAAGACATTTGTTGTACTAAGAATGATACACGTGCCCCTACATAATTATCAAATTAACCCTAATATCCTATGAAATTACCAAAGTGGCACTGTTACTATTCATCATGAGTTTTCAATTATACATATAATAATAATATAAAAAAAATAAAAAATGTGGTCTTATGTGAAAAACGTGAAAAGAACTAGAAGAAAGAAAAGAATGCAAGTGAAGAGCATTTAATGCACATTGAAAGTCAAAAGCAAATGACCGCCGTAAGAGGCTGCTGACCAGCCGCAGGGTGCTGCGAGAAAGAAGACAGCAACAACTAACATTCATAAAGAGGGCAGTAAATGACAGCCATAACCCCTCCCGTTCCAGCCATAACTTACGGCGGTTATGAGAAAAAAATGGAAAGTTGTTTGTCCAAGATA
The DNA here is from genome assembly GCA_030844895.1 of Ambrosia x helenae. Classification (NCBI taxonomy): domain Eukaryota; kingdom Viridiplantae; phylum Streptophyta; class Magnoliopsida; order Asterales; family Asteraceae; genus Ambrosia; species Ambrosia x helenae. The sequence continues at coordinate 78,762,267 of CM061232.1, forward strand.
TTTAAGCTAAAAACCTGTTGGGTCTGCTGACCTGGAGAAGAACAGATGATTAGAAAGCCAAAACATGCTATCAGTTTGATCCTTGAATAAACAGTCTTTACAACTTACTTCTCCCAAAAGACTGCTGACCCTAACTACTGTTCTATCCAAACAATTGCTCAACAACTGCTGATACAAAGAACTGCTGAGTAAACAACTGATGAAGAACAACTGCTGACCAAAGGTCTGATGAAGAACAACTGCTGATACAAGTACTGAAGACCAAAGCACTGCTGGAACCAACAGCACTTAGGCTCCAGCAGTGGATACAAAACTATCAGAGTTTATCTACAACAGCTGTTTAACATCAGTGCTTTCAATGTAACAGTAGTTTGTAATAGGCAGATGTTTACGTTTGTTATTCTGTTAGAGGTCACTGTCTTAGGTGACGTCAGCCTAGGTCATCAGTGCTTTGAGTCTGTCTATAAATAGAACAGTGCTTGTACTGTTCTATTGCATCACACACACAAACATTCTCTCAGACAAACACTGTGTGATCAGGCTGAGGGGGAGTAATTGTACGATTGTAATCTTTTGGATTAATGAAAGCTTTCGATCTGAAAACATTTACTCTCTTGTTTTGATTAACAGTTTATTATTCCGCTGCACTTTCATTCTATTTCCAATTCATTATTACCATATTTAGTTAAACAATCAAAACAAACAAACTCAGATCCTAACAATTGGTATCAGAGCTTGGTCAATTAAATTCGATCTAACAAGTCAATTTAATAATCAGCTCACAATTATTGATATCGTTTGTCTGTTAGATTGAAAACAGAGTAATAGTTTAATTTCGTTTCAACCGTTTTTAAACAGACTTTGTTTTTTTGAAAAATCAGAGAATGGCTTCTATCAATCACGATCCACATAACACTGGCACGAACAACAAGCCACCGATGCTTGTCAGATCTGAATACAATATCTGGCAACGTCGGATGAGCCATGTTCTAGCTCAACAAAACACTGGGTGTTGGAAGTCGGTTATCTTCGGACCACATGTTCCGACTGTGCCGAGTACTGAAGATCCCAAAGTGTTTGAGCCAAAGAAACTTGAAAACTACTCCGACCAGGATTTTCAGAAAATTGAGCTAGATGCTAAGGCCTTCAGTATTGTGGCCATGGCTCTACCCAATGATATATATGCTGGGTTGTTACACTGTAACAGTGCAAAGGAGTTGTGGGATGCACTGAAAGAACAGTTTGGTGGGACTGAGGAGGTTATTGAAAACAATCGTGAAATACTTAACCAACAATATGAAACATTCAGTCATGTCAAAGGAGAGTCATTAACTCAACAGTTTGAGAGATTTAATTGCTTAATTAGTGAACTAAAATTGGTTGGTCTTACTTACCCTCATTCAACCTTGAACCATAGGTTTTTAAGATCATTACCAGACAAATGGGACACTATTGCTATTGTGATGAGAAACTCAATAGGATTTAAAGACCTATCACTGACCCAGCTTCATGGTAAGCTCTTGACCTATGAGAGAGAGCTTAACCAGAAAAAGAAGCTCCAGGACTCTGGAAAAGTGTCTGATGACTATGTGTTTGGGAATACAGCACTTTTGGGTCATGATGAGGTGCCTGGAAACACAAAAGATCAGAGTTATGATCATTTTATTGACATAACTTCAGGTTTTAACTCAGGTTTTAACTCTGATTCTTATTCACCAAACTATGCTTTCACAGCAAGTGGTGGTGATATACAGGCATCTGACAATATATCCTTTGAGTATGATGACCTGAAATACTTTGACCCTGATGATTTGGAAGAAATGGACATTATGCACCAATTGGCCCTTCTCAGTGTAAGAACTAATAATTTTTACAAGAAAACTGGGAGAAGGTTTCCAGGGTTGACTGGCAGATCTAAGGTTGGGTTGGATAAATCAAAGATCAAGTGTTATAAATGTCATAGGTTTGGTCATTTTGCTAGGGAATGTAGGGGTCAACATGGTACACCTATGATAACCTATCCAAATCAAAGACCACAGACAAACACTTATCAGAATTCCTATAATGCCCCTGGACCAAATGTGCAAAACACTGCTCATTTTGCACAGTCCTCAAACACTGTTCCTGTCCAGTATGTCCAAACCACTGTTCCTCAGATCCACTATGTGCAAGCACCTGTTGCTCAAGCACCTGTGCAAACGACTGTTGCTCCATCCTCTGCTCCTGCAGAGACCAGTCAACAGAGCTTCTTTACACAAGGCTTTGTTGATTGGAGCAGTCTACCTGATGAGCTAACAGATGAGAATTTTGCACTAGTTGCCAAAGCTGAAAATGAACCAGAAAATTTCTGTTTCATGGCTATGGTGGATGAGATTGAATCTGAGGAGGTGGTAACTGAATCTGATGTTGTGACTAATGAAGTTGTTAGTGAAGTTGTTACAGGTGAAAAACCTGAAGAAGAGGTTGTGAATCTCACAGATCCCTGGGGTGCATCTGATGACTGTGAGTGCAAGTGTGATTGTGCATTGATGGCTGCTGCTAAGGTATCTCCTCAAATTCTTAAAGAGTTGTGTTCTGACAAATGTGTAATAGCATTTTCTAACATCAAAGAGGTGAATGAAAACCTTAGAAAGAAAATTTTGGATGATGAAGTTAAATTTGAAAAACTCACAAAAGATTTGAAAACAAATTTAACTGCAAAAGAGTCTGAAATTAGCAGCTTAAAACATGAAGCAACCATAACCAAAGACCAGCTCCAAACTATGATAGCAAAATATCAAAGTTGCAAAAGTGAGCTTGAGTCCACCCAAGTTGAATGTAAGAAATGGGTGGAATCATGTAGAGGATTTGAGATGCTACTCAACAAACAAATCAAAAGTCATGTGAAGTTTGGCTTTGGTTTTGCAACCACTGCTCCAGCTTTTGAAAACACTGACACAAAGAGTCAAAAGTCTGTTAAGATAGTACCAACAAACCTGCAGGGTCAAAAGATTAAAATCACTGAACCAAATGGTAAGAAAATTGTTCTTGAAAAACCAGAAGGTTCCTCATCTTTTACTGAACTTGAAAAGTATGAATTTAAACCTACTTGGTCTGATGAGTGTGATACTCTTGAGAATTATAAACCTGTTGATTTCAAAACACCTGAGGGAAAGACAGCTCCTCAGGCAAGGGTCATTCCCTTGGCAAAAGTCATTCCCCTGAAAGATCTTCCAGCAGATGGTCAAACATCTGCTGATAAGAAGGCTGAAAAGGGGAAGAAGAAAGAAAAGACTGTCAACTTGTTCTGTGATTTCTGTGAAAAGAAGAATCATGTCACCAAAAACTGTTTTCTTCTAAAAGCATATGACATTAACAAAGGAACAAGTGAATGTGATTCCAAAGCCACATGCTCAATATGTGGGAAAAAGAATCACAAGACCAAAGAGTGCTTGTATCTCAAAATTTTGATGTAAAAATACAAGAATACAAAGCTAAAACTCTTGCAAACCCTGTGGTTAGTACTCCAAAAGGAAAGCCCAAACAGACCTTCACCCCTGTCCAAACATCTGTTACAAAAAGGCTTGAAACATCTGCTTCTAGAGATGTCCAAGTAATGGATGCTCCACCCACAAGCAAATACCCAAGAGGTTATGGTCAACCTCCATGTCACAGTCTGCCACATGTTTATGAGGAGCCAAAGAGACCCTCTAAACCAAGAGTGAACAGAAATCCATATGGGTATTATCATCTATCAGGAAGTGATCAAACAACTGCTGCCCCAAGTGTTGACATCCAAGCACTGGCAAATGGTCAGCAGCAGTTGTTGACCTTAATTCAGAAATTGGTCCAAACCACTGATCACCTTCCAAAGCTTGAGTCTGAAAGGTCTGAGGACCCATCCAAAGCCAACTTGGCTTTGGACACTCACCAAAACTAATCATTTACTGATGTGCAGGGAGCTTCTACTTGTTTAGATAGTCTTTGGTATGTAGATAGTGGAGGTTCCAGGCACATGACAGGATGTAGAGCCCTTCTTCTGGACTTCTTGGCTCATGGAGGGGGTGATATATCCTTTGGTAATGATGTAACGCCCCAAAATCTATCGTTTATCATTGAACTCGTTTAAGCAAATAAGAGGAAATTACTAACCGAGTATGACGAGTGAATTTTAGTAAATCCTCATCTTGGCCTAAATACTCACACAATATTAATTGATTAGTGTTGTGGTACTAAAACATGTTTTCTAAACACAAAGGGGCCAATATTGACAACTCTTCAAAGTGAATAATATTTTCAATAAAATGGAAAATGGTGGATGATCTTCTCATATCCAGAAGAATCGATCCATCCTAAAAACACACACACAAACACACACTTAAACCTAGAGCTCAAGATCAAGTCCAATCTAAGACCCAATCAAAGAATTCTTGCTTGCATTTAGCCTAAATCGGGTCACCTAAGCTTGATAATCATCTAGGTAACATCTATTTGACTTTAATTGTTGATTGGTGTCATACATGGCTATGTGATAATTGTGGGTTATCCCAAAAACGTGAAGTTGAGAGTTTGTAGAGGTTGCTCTAGTGTAAGGGTGACTCATTATAAGCTAAATAATGTGTGTTTGATGAAATACTTGTATGATGAAGGATTCATAAGAATCCTTATGATAGGAAGTCATGGGTTATGATAAAATGGTAGGAGATGCCTTAGAACTAGGAAAGAATCATCTATGTTATGATTTTTAATGAAACCTATGATTTGAATGTTTAAGCTTATGCTATGTTATTGAAATTGTGCTAAAAATGGGTTAATGAGGTCCTTTAGCCATAGAAAATAACTTTGTTTAAAGACGCCTACCAAGTGTTTGATGAAACGCCTCAATGAAACTCGATTTCATTTGAACCTATATTCTTGCGTGAAGCTTGTAGGAGTATGTGATATTTCGCTTATGAATGAGTATCTAAACGTAAATGTGAAATATCCCATTCTAGGTACAAAGCTTGAGTCCTCGGGGAGCCACTCGGGTAAGGACTTGAAGCAAAAAGGCCACGAGTAAGGTAAGTCATATCTATGACTTGTTATAAAGAAATACATGTATGCTTAATCACGGATGATAACTTTAGTCGTGTCAATAGTAAAAGATGTCTTTGGTGGTTTCCAAGGGATAGAAAAGATTGAATGAAAACCCATGTCGCAAGTCATAGAGGCCGAGCGAATAAGACCAAGAGAAATGGCACATGTGGCCATGGACGCGAGGCACCGCAAAACACGGCATAAATGACTTGGGCATGAAGTTCTCTAGTCAATTTAGGACTTGACAAGTGGTAAAAACCATAACTAGAACTTGGAAACTACAATTTTCTTATGATTTAGATATGTGCAAAAACTACTCGGGGTAGCCTAAAGGTGGGTAGATAAATGGTGGTTTACAAGTTAGAAACTGAAGAAGGAATATAAAACTACCCTTAACCATGTTAGTTGATCGCATGGGAACCATTAAACGCTTTCCGGAAAGCCCCGGGAGTAGTTTTTAGATGACCCAAAAGGGGCAGCTTGGTGCTGAAACATTTTGCACCTTGTCAGGATTTGGTGTAGGATACGCCACTTTTGGAGTTTCCTACGCCAACTGCCTACGCCAATGGCGTAGGATACGCCAATTTTGGCGTAGGATACGCCAACGTCAGAGTGCCTATGCTGATCTCTGCTGTCCTACGCCACCAGATGCTCTCTCCCTACGCCAATAGCGTAGGATACGCCAAAACTGGCGTAGGATACGCCAAATCAGCCAAAATTCATTTTTTTTGTATTTTGCATCTAAATTCAATCATAATAACATATTTATGGGTTGTCTAACTGTGATAAACCCTTAGGTACTCAGCTACATGAACCGGATGAGGATTGAAGCTTATTTGAAGAACCGAACATGCTTAGCTCGTCCGTTTCCGCAATGTTTTGATAAACTTATGAAGATACTTGGTTATTTTGTAATATGCTAAGCCATAAGTATAATTTAGGATTTTGTACTAATCAATGTTGCTTTTGGATGTTAATGCGTTAAAGTAAACTATGAAATGCTTTAGCTTTCCAAGTACAAACCAAGTATATTATCGTTTTAATTACCCTATTATGGGTAGGGTATTACAAGTGGTATTCAGAGCCCAAGGTTAAACAAGTTAAGCGTTCGGTTCAAGCTTGATCATCCATCCGGTAAGGAATTCACTTCCAAAATGTGATAACTTAGTCGAAAATGAATTATATTATGATTGAACATGTGTCAATCAGAACGAACTAAGGGAATAGTGTGCTAAACACTAACGCCCAAGAAACACGAAATTCCAACTACACGGTAAAGGTTAGCCGAAAGTTGGTGAATTTTTATTGTATTACTTAAGGGATACACTGAAAAGGTACCACGGGTACCTAAAACACGTACACGTATCAATTGCACGGTCATGGCGAGCTAAAACTCGGCCGAACCGGGAATTGGGAAAACATGATTGCATCATCTAGAAGGTGCAATCGAATACGATTAAAGTAGCATAATAAATTTGAATCTATAGAAATGCTACTAAACACTGATAAAATCCCTTTCAGCTACACGATGGCTGATGAAGCAACAAGACGACAAGCTTCCCTTACACGGGAAGAAATCAAAGACATCATTTCCGAAGAAATCGGAAGGGCAATGCAAACCGGGATACCCGGCTTCTTAAGTCAACTACAATCAACACTTCTCTCCGTGATGGATGAGAAATGTAATGAAATCAAGGAGAATGTTCTCCAAGAAGTTAATCGAAACCAAGTTCGAAAGGCTTGCCCATATAACAAGTTTATGGCATGTAAGCCAAGTTTATATGAAGGGGAGGTTAACCCTGTTCTATGCCAACGATGGCTAACAGAGATGGAAGACATCTTTGACCGAACTGGCTGTGAAGAGCAGGATAAAGTGACTTACGCCACTGGGCAGTTACACGACCTAGCCAAGAATTGGTGGGATGTGAAAAGGAGCGGGTTAAGCTCGGAGGCTTTAAGAGCCATGACTTGGGAGGAATTTAAAGTTCCATTCCTCTAACATCATAGCCCAAAGGCAGCTGTAAATCAGATCAAGGAAGAGTTCACGCAACTCAGACATAAATGGGAACCAATTGATAAAATTACGGGGATCTTCCTCGATAAACTCAAATTCTGTGGTGATTTAGCTCAAACAGAAGAGCAGAAAATCTATTACTATCACAATATGCTCGGGGCCGAGTATAGAGAGTTCATGACCCCCTCAAGATACGAAACCTTGACTGATATGATCAATGCAGCCCGTGAGAGGGAAATGGAACTCAAGAAACAAATCGAGCGTGGTGAAAGAAAATTAGCAGACACAAATCCAAGTCCAAATAAAAAGCAAAGGGTGGGTGAATCTCCTAAAAAGGGGGGCACGAAGGGCGGGTCGCCCAATATATGTAAAATATGTGGCAAGACCCACCGCGGGGAATGCTACTTCAAAAACAAACCGTGCCCCAACTGCAAGAAAACTGGACACATTGTGGCCAACTGCCCCACCAAAGCTGATGTCTGCTTTAAATGCTATCAACCGGGTCACAAGAAATCTGAGTGCCCGAAGATGAACAAGTCAAATGCCAACACCAAAAGCACAACTGATGCTTCCAAGTCAAAGGCAAGATCTTTTAATATCACTGCCGAGGAAGCCAAGTCAGACCCGAACATGGTCGCAGGAACTTTTCTTGTTAATTCAATACTAGCTAAAGTTTTATTCGATACGGGTGCAAATAAGTCTTTCATCTCGCACGAGCTTATTCGACACCCATCGTTTGTTCTTATAAAATTACATGTTCCTCTTGAAGTAGAAGTAGGTAATAATAAACACTTTGTTGTTTTTGATATATGCCGAGGTTGTAAGATCAGCCTAAACGGGGAGGACTTCCCGGTAGATCTAGTGCCTATGAAAATGGGAGAATTTGAAGTGGTGATAGGGATGGACTGGTTGTCTCAATACCATGCCCAAGTAAACTGTTACCACAAAACGATAAAGCTCACCTCCCCAAGTGGGAAGCAAATCACAATACACGGGGAAGCGAACTGTAACCCCATCGTATGCTCTATGCTTGAAGCCAAAAAGCTTATGCAACACGGGTGCAAGGCTTACATCACGTATGTGACTGATACACAGGGAAAAGTCACGGGTATTCAAGACGTGCCGGTAGTGCAAGAATACGAAGACGTTTTTCCGGATGAACTTCCGGGCATACCTCCCGATAGAGAGGTAGAATTTGGGATAGAACTTATTCCAGGGGCCATGCCGGTTGCTAAGGCACCGTACAGACTCGCACCATCCGAACTGCAAGAATTGATGGCCCAGTTGCAAGACCTCCTTGATAGGGGTTTCATTCGACCGAGTGTGTCTCCATGGGGAGCACCAGTTTTATTCGTGAAAAAGAAGGATGGGAATCTCCGGATGTGCATCGATTACCGGAGTTGAATAAACTCACGGTGAAGAACAAGTATCCACTTCCGCGAATTGATGACTTATTCGATCAACTCCAGGGTGCGAGTTGGTTTTCCAAAATCGACTTAAGATCCGGATATCACCAACTGAAAGTAAAAGAGGCCGATGTGCCCAAAACTGCGTTTCGAACGCGGTATGGACATTATGAATTTCTGGTTATGTCATTCGGACTGACAAATGCCCCCGCGGCATTCATAGACTTAATGAATCGAGTTTGCAAACCAATGCTTGACAAATCGGTGATAGTTTTCATTGACGACATCCTCATCTATTCAAAAAGTGAGACCGATCATGCTCGCCATTTACGCGAGGTACTCTCCACTTTGAGGAGAGAGAAACTCTATGCTAAATTCTCGAAGTGCGCGTTTTGGCTTCGAGAGGTCCAATTTCTTGGGCACGTGATCAGTAGCAAGGGTGTGTTGGTGGATCCCACAAAAATAGAAGCCGTATCCAAATGGAGTCCACCCAGAAACCCCTCTGAAATCCGAAGCTTTTTGGGGCTCGCGGGATACTATCGGAGATTCATTCAGGATTTCTCCAAGATTGCCGCCCCATTAACCAAGCTAACTCGTAAAGATGAAAAGTTCTCATGGAAAGAAGAACAAGATCGAGCGTTTAACACGCTCAAAGAAAGACTGACTCAGGCTCCGGTGCTTACCTTACCTGAAGGCACGGAAGACATGGTGGTCTATTCTGATGCATCTAGCCTTGGGTTGGGATGTGTATTAATGCAGCGAGGCAAAGTTATAGCTTATGCATCGAGACAGTTGAAAGTCCATGAGACCAAATACCCAACTCATGATCTAGAACTAGCCGCCGTGGTCTATGCCTTAAAAATATGGAGGCATTACTTATATGGAGTAAAAGTCACAATCTTCACAGACCACAAAAGCCTAAAGTATTTCTTTAACCAGAAAGATCTAAACATGAGACAAAGACGATGGTTGGAAACAATAAAGGATTATGATTGTGAAATCCATTATCATCCGGGGAAGGCCAATGTTGTGGCCGATGCCCTAAGTCGCAAGGAAGGCTATACACCTATACGAGTGCGATCTATGCAACTCGTAGTAACTTCGGGTCTTCTTGATCGAATCCGGGAAGCCCAAGCAGAAGCCTTAAAGCAAGAGAACTGGAAGAAAGAGAGAATCCAAGGGCAAATTAACGAGTTGGTGGAAAATTCCGAAGGGTTAAAAACCCGATTCGACCGAATTTGGGTTCCAAACACATGTGGGGTCAAGGCCCTATTGCTTGAAGAAGCCCATAAATCACGCTATTCAATCCACCCGGGGGCCACTAAAATGTATAAAGATTTAAAGCCTAACTATTGGTGGCCCGGGATGAAGCGGGATGTAGCAAAACATGTAGAGAAATGTTCGACTTGTATGCAAGTCAAAGCGGAACATCAAAAACCATACGGGAAACTTCAACCCTTGGAAACACCCGTGTGGAAATGGGAGAACATCACGATGGATTTGTTAACCAAACTACCCAAAACGCCTCGGGGATTTGATGCAATATGGGTGGTGGTGGATCGATTAACAAAGACCGCGCATTTTATCCCAATACGCGAAACTTATACGTCCGAGAAGATGGCAGATATATTTCTAAATGAGATAATAGCTCGGCATGGGGTACCCATGACAATCATTTCTGATCGGGACCCACGGTTTACTTCGCGCTATTGGCGCGACTTTCAAACACAATTGGGTGCCAAAGTGTTGCTTAGCACCGCATTCCATCCGCAAACCGATGGACAAAGCGAAAGAACGATCCAAACACTTGAAGACATGCTCCGGGCATGCATTATCGACTTCGGGGGTAGTTGGGACACGTATCTACCATTGGTAGAGTTTTCATATAACAACAGCTACCACGCTAGCATATGTATGCCACCGTTCGAAGCCCTCTATGGGCGAAAATGCCGAACCCCGGTATGTTGGGGGGAGGTGGGTCCTCGCGAGCTTGCTCACAAAGATGTGGTCGAGGCCACGCATGAAAAGATAGATATGATCTGCGCACACCTAAAAGCCGCTCAAGATCGTCAGAAATCATACGCAGATAAAAGGCGTAGGCCGATTGAATTTCAACCGGGAGAATTTGTAATGTTAAAAGTCTCCCCGTGGAAGGGAGTAATCCGGTTTAGAAAAAGGGGGAAGTTGGGTCCAAGGTTTATTGGGCCATTTAAAATCCTTGAACGAGTGGGACAAGTCGCCTACCGTTTGGAATTACCCGAAGAGTTAAACCGTATTCATAATACCTTCCATGTTTCATACCTTCGAAAGTGCTTGACGGATGAAGCAACATATATACCCATGGAAGAAATCGAAATCGATGAGAAGTTAAACTATGTGGCTCGCCCCATAGAGATTCTAGACCGAAAGGTGAAACATCTCAGAAATAGAAGCATTGACCAAGTAAAGGTCAAATGGGATCATAGAAAAGGAGCGGACACCACTTGGGAGTCCGAGGAAGAGATGAAACGGTTCTATCCACACCTATTCAGTATGTTTCTAGTTTCGCGGACGAAACCCTCTTAAGGGGGGTGGAATTGTAACGCCCCAAAATCTATCGTTTATCATTGAACTCGTTTAAGCAAATAAGAGGAAATTACTAACCGAGTATGACGAGTGAATTTTAGTAAATCCTCATCTTGGCCTAAATACTCACACAATATTAATTGATTAGTGTTGTGGTACTAAAACATGTTTTCTAAACACAAAGGGGCCAATATTGACAACTCTTCAAAGTGAATAATATTTTCAATAAAATGGAAAATGGTGGATGATCTTCTCATATCCAGAAGAATCGATCCATCCTAAAAACACACACACAAACACACACTTAAACCTAGAGCTCAAGATCAAGTCCAATCTAAGACCCAATCAAAGAATTCTTGCTTGCATTTAGCCTAAATCGGGTCACCTAAGCTTGATAATCATCTAGGTAACATCTATTTGACTTTAATTGTTGATTGGTGTCATACATGGCTATGTGATAATTGTGGGTTATCCCAAAAACGTGAAGTTGAGAGTTTGTAGAGGTTGCTCTAGTGTAAGGGTGACTCATTATAAGCTAAATAATGTGTGTTTGATGAAATACTTGTATGATGAAGGATTCATAAGAATCCTTATGATAGGAAGTCATGGGTTATGATAAAATGGTAGGAGATGCCTTAGAACTAGGAAAGAATCATCTATGTTATGATTTTTAATGAAACCTATGATTTGAATGTTTAAGCTTATGCTATGTTATTGAAATTGTGCTAAAAATGGGTTAATGAGGTCCTTTAGCCATAGAAAATAACTTTGTTTAAAGACGCCTACCAAGTGTTTGATGAAACGCCTCAATGAAACTCGATTTCATTTGAACCTATATTCTTGCGTGAAGCTTGTAGGAGTATGTGATATTTCGCTTATGAATGAGTATCTAAACGTAAATGTGAAATATCCCATTCTAGGTACAAAGCTTGAGTCCTCGGGGAGCCACTCGGGTAAGGACTTGAAGCAAAAAGGCCACGAGTAAGGTAAGTCATATCTATGACTTGTTATAAAGAAATACATGTATGCTTAATCACGGATGATAACTTTAGTCGTGTCAATAGTAAAAGATGTCTTTGGTGGTTTCCAAGGGATAGAAAAGATTGAATGAAAACCCATGTCGCAAGTCATAGAGGCCGAGCGAATAAGACCAAGAGAAATGGCACATGTGGCCATGGACGCGAGGCACCGCAAAACACGGCATAAATGACTTGGGCATGAAGTTCTCTAGTCAATTTAGGACTTGACAAGTGGTAAAAACCATAACTAGAACTTGGAAACTACAATTTTCTTATGATTTAGATATGTGCAAAAACTACTCGGGGTAGCCTAAAGGTGGGTAGATAAATGGTGGTTTACAAGTTAGAAACTGAAGAAGGAATATAAAACTACCCTTAACCATGTTAGTTGATCGCATGGGAACCATTAAACGCTTTCCGGAAAGCCCCGGGAGTAGTTTTTAGATGACCCAAAAGGGGCAGCTTGGTGCTGAAACATTTTGCACCTTGTCAGGATTTGGTGTAGGATACGCCACTTTTGGAGTTTCCTACGCCAACTGCCTACGCCAATGGCGTAGGATACGCCAATTTTGGCGTAGGATACGCCAACGTCAGAGTGCCTATGCTGATCTCTGCTGTCCTACGCCACCAGATGCTCTCTCCCTACGCCAATAGCGTAGGATACGCCAAAACTGGCGTAGGATACGCCAAATCAGCCAAAATTCATTTTTTTTGTATTTTGCATCTAAATTCAATCATAATAACATATTTATGGGTTGTCTAACTGTGATAAACCCTTAGGTACTCAGCTACATGAACCGGATGAGGATTGAAGCTTATTTGAAGAACCGAACATGCTTAGCTCGTCCGTTTCCGCAATGTTTTGATAAACTTATGAAGATACTTGGTTATTTTGTAATATGCTAAGCCATAAGTATAATTTAGGATTTTGTACTAATCAATGTTGCTTTTGGATGTTAATGCGTTAAAGTAAACTATGAAATGCTTTAGCTTTCCAAGTACAAACCAAGTATATTATCGTTTTAATTACCCTATTATGGGTAGGGTATTACAAATGATTCTAAAGGTAAGGTGTTGGGTTCAGGGACTGTACAGGCTGGAAAACTCAAGTTTGAAAATGTCAATCTTATTGATAATCTCAAGTTTAATCTTCTGAGTGTTTCACAAATGAGTGACAAAGGTTATGGCTCATTTTTCACAAAGAAAACTTGTAAGATTATTGGGCCAGAAGTGGTGAAAAAGATTGATACCATTATTGCTGAGAGCAAAGCACAACTTGTTGCTCATAGAAGTGGCAATGTGTATGTTGTTGATATGTTAAAGGACAATCCTATGGCAAATGTCTGTCTGTTTTCTGCTGCCTCCACTAAGGAGACAGAATTGTGGCATAGGAGATTGGGTCACACCAACCTTAATACTATCAACACTCTCTCCAAACAAAGTCTTGTCAGAGGCTTACCATCAAAAGAATTTAAATGTGATGAGCATTGTGTTTCTTGCTTAAAAGGGAAACAACATAAAAGCTCTTACAAATCCATTGATGAGTCCAAAACTAGTCAGTGTCTACAACTGTTGCACATGGACTTGTTTGGCCCTGTTAAAATCATGAGTCTAAGAAGAAAGAGATTTTGTCTTGTCATAGTTGATGATTTTTCTAGGTTTACATGGACTTACTTTTTACATTCTAAGGATGAGACTGCAGGTATATTGAAGGACTTTGTCACCAAAGTTGAAAAGCAATATGACTTGCCAGTAAAAGTCTTCAGGAGTGACAATGGAACAGAGTTTAAAAATAAGGAGTTGGATGACTTCTGTGTGTCAAAAGGGATTGTGAGGCAGTTCAGCATCCCAAGAACACCAGAACAAAATGGGGTGGTTGAGAGGAAAAATAGAACTCTTATAGAAGCTGCAAGAACCATGCTAGCAGATTCTGGTTTGCCATTGTCCTTTTGGGCAGAAGCTGTAAACACTGCTTGCTATGTTCAAAACAGAGTTTTGATCAACCCCAGACATCAAAAAACTGCTTATGAAATTTTGTTCAAAAGCAAACCATTAATCTCATTTTTCAAAATCTTTGGCTGTCCATGTTTCATTTTAAATCTCAAAGATTCCATTTCAAAATTTGCAGCCAAAGTAGACTGTGGTTATTTTCTGGGATATTCTTCTACTGCTAAGGCCTACAAAGTGTTTAACACAAGGACTAAGACAATAGAAGAAACTCTGAATGTAAAGTTCAATGAACGTTCATCTCTAAAAATCCCTGCAAACCCTGCTGAACTATTTGATTTACATAAATTCAAATTTGAAGATATCACTGTTAAAGCTAACAATGCAGGTATTCCACAGTCTCCACAGCAAGATTACAGAACATATGTTGTGATCCCCAGTCACTACAAAGTCTATTCTGCCTCAGAGGAAGCAGCTGTTCAAAACAATTGTCAAAACTCTGCCACAGCTGTGTCAATCACTGTTGGCCAGTCTTATCCTCAAACCACTGCCTCACCCCTCACTACCACTGACCTATCATCTGTTGACAAAAGTCAATCATCTGTTGACAAAAGTCAGTCAAGTTTCACACCACTTGGACCCATTCCTCCGTTACCATTCCAAACATCTGATGGCACTACAGAAGTACCAACAGATGTTACACCAACAGAGTCACCAAACCTCTGTCCATCACCTCAAAATGCCATTGTTCCATATCAAGGAGATCTTATTTACTTAAGAGCTCATCCACCAGACCAGATCATTGGCAACATCAGAGAGGGTGTGCTCACAAGAAGCCAATCCTCAAATATCTGTCTTTTTGCAGGTTTCTTATCCCTCACACAACCTGTCAAGTACCAAGAGGCACTGAAAGACAACAGTTGGGTAGAAGCCATGCAGGAAGAACTCCTTCAATTCAAAAGACAACAAGTATGGGAGCTTGTACCACTTCCTAAGGATGTTTGTCCTATAGGAACAAAGTGGGTCTTCAAAAACAAGACTGATGAAAGGGGTATTGTTGTCAAGAATAAAGCCAGGCTTGTGGTTCAAGGCTTCAGACAAGAAGAAGGAATAGATTATGATGAGACTTTTGCTCCTGTAGCAAGACTAGAAGCCATCAGACTCTTTTTAGCCTTTGCTGTCAACCACAACATAAAGGTCTATCAGATGGACATCAAATGTGCTTTCCTTTATGGCAAAATCCAGGAGGAGGTCTATGTATGTCAGCCACCTGGTTTTGAAGACACATTCCATCCTGACTATGTCTACAAGCTCAACAAAGCTTTGTATGGACTAAAACAAGCACCAAGGGCCTGGTATGAAACTCTCTCCACATTTCTCTTATCCATTGGCTTCACAAGAGGTAAAATTGACAAAACTTTATTTCTTAAATGGAAAGGGAAACACTTAATGATTGTTCAAATATATGTGGATGACATCATTTTTGGATCCACATGTAACCAAATGTGTGAAGAGTTCAGAAAACTCATGACAGCAGAGTTTGAGATGAGTGCCATGGGTGAGCTTCAGTGTTTCCTTGGTCTTCAAGTGAAATAACTGCAAAATGGCACATTCATTCACCAAAATAAATATGTAAAGAACTTATTAACCAGATTTGAGATGAATGATTGTAAGCCATGTAGCACACCCATGAGTACAGTCAAGCTGCTCACTATTGATGACAAGGATGAACTGGTTGATCAAACACATTATAGATGTATGATTGGGTCTTTATTGTACCTAACTGCATCTAGGCCAGACATTATGTTTGCTACCTGTGTCTGTGCCAGATCCCAAGCTTCACCCAGAAAGTCAAACCTTATTGCTGTGAAAAGGATATTCAGGTACCTCAAAGGTGCTCCCACACTTGGTATCTGGTATCCTGCTAATGGAAACATTGAGGTTTCAGGTTATTCAGATAGTGACTTTGCTGGCTGTCACACCACAAGAAAATCCACTTCAGGAGGGTGCCAATTTCAAGGGAATGCCTTAGTTTCATGGCAAAGCAAAAAGCAGGCAGCTGTTTCAACTTCAACAGCTGAAGCTGAATACATTGCTGCTGCAAGCTGTACAGCCCAACTCATGTGGCTTCAAAATCAACTACTGGATTTTGGGATAACTGCACTTAGGAGTCCACTCATGTTGGACAGTCAAGCTGCTGAAAATATCATCAAGAATCCAGTCTCTCATTCCACTACCAAACACATTGACATAAGACATCATTTTGTCAAAGACAGCTATGAAAAAGGTTTGATTTCTTTACACCATGTTCCAACAGAGGATCAGTTGGCAGATATGTTAACAAAAGCTTTAGACACATCTACCTTTACAAATCTGATTTCCAGAATTGGTATGTTAAACATGGATTAAACAAATAAAGTTTCCATAAATCTTAATAAAATGTTTCAGCAAATCAAATTTTTAAATAGCTGTTTGGTTGAAAAATCTGTTTATAACATCTGATCAGATAAACAACCACTGTTTCATTCATATCCACTGTTGGTTGAAAAGTCTGTTTCAAAACATCTGATCAGATAAAACAACTGTTAGTTGAAAAATCTGTTTCAGAACATCTGTTCAGATAAAACAACTGTCCGCTTATATATATATATTATATCTATAAAAAAAACAACAGTTGGATCCATCAGCTGTTTGTATCAGCTGTTTGCCAAAAACAGCTGTTATCCACCAGATGTTTCATCCATCAGATGATTGCCACGTCTGCTCATATAAGCAGAGGTTTGGCCACATCAGCGGTTTCATTGAGCCTATAAAAACCCTGTTTTACCACAACAGACGTTACACTGTCTCATTGTATTCAAAATACAGATAACCGCCTTCTTCATTCTCAAACCCTCCATCAATCTTCAATCATCTTTGTTGATGCATTTTGCGACTAAGGATTGGATATACATAATTAACACATGTTAGTAGATAGCCGAAGGTGTATGGATATGGGCGAAGGTAGATAAACTGGGCGAAGGTGAAATAGAAATGGGCGAAGGTAGAACTGAAGTGGACGAATGAAGAATGGACTTGGAATGAAGACACATTCGACCACTCTTAGTGGGCGAATGTGGATTTTGCTCACATTCGACCTGTAGAAAGGGGCGAATGTGCAGAGCCTATATATAGTTTTTGAGTTTTTGATTATGTAAGAGAGTTATCATTTGTGTCCAGGTTCAGTTCAGGTTCAGTAGTGTTTTTGTGAAAGTGTCTTTGTGATTCTAGATTAACATAAACGTTGTAAATGCTTATTGATTGAAAGTTAATCTATGAAAATGATATTGAAAATGATCTTGATTGTGTCGTGATTTGTATCTTATCAATTTGTTCAGATCTAGGGTTTCCGCACCTAGATTTGTGACTTGTATGATCATAGTATCCTGTTTTAGATAAAATCCAACGCTCACAAAGTGGTATCAGAGCCTAGAGGATCATACAACAACAAGTTTGATAAGATCAGAGTTGATTTGGACATGTTTTAGACAAATTATCATCTGTTTTTACAAAAACTCTTAAAAAACATAGTTTTTGATCGATTTAAAGGTGATTTTGTGGTCAAATTCAAGTTTTCCAAGACTTAAAGTTGTTCCAAATCAAATCCGAAACATAACCTGATTGAGATCATTGAAATCCATGAACTTTTGAAAATCTGAGCTCAAAATAACCGTTTTTCAAACAATAACCGTTTTTCAAAAGTGAGATCTGCTGATATGGGGCGAACCTGGAACCTGGACTGAGTTTGTGGGCGAACCTGACATAAAAGTGGGCGAACCTGAGAGTTTGAGTGGACGAACCTGAAAACTTGTTTGACATTTTTCACATTCGGGTGGTATATTCTACATTCGACCGTTTTGCTTCGGACGAAAGTGGAAATTGTGTTTGTGTGATTTACATTCTGGTCATATTCACCTTCGGGTATTACTGTTTGGACGAAAGTGAGTTATAAGGGACGAAAGTGTGTCAGTTTGGACGAACTTAGAAAATTTTGGACGAAAGTAGTACTTTTAGGGCGAACGTAGTATTTTTGCTGAAAAATTTTCTAAGTGTTGAGTTTTTCAGATTGTGATCATGTGGCGTTTTCAGACTACTCAGGGATCAGCACCAACACAACCACAACAGCAGACAATGGACCCATGGACTGTGGCAGCTCAAAAGACGAACACGCAATCCTCACAACCACATAACTACATGACAACAACGAGCACGATGCCTCAGAATGTAGCACATCCGGCATTACAATCAGATTACTGGGGGGTAGCTGCAGCGGCGGTAAATACTCAAACCACTAACGCTATCTCTACCTTGATTAAGGATTTGTCTACAGGTAGTGGAACTCGGCCACCTAAGCTCATGGATATGCAAGAGTACAACCAGTGGCACACCATGTTCAAGATCCATCTGGAGGGCATGGGAGTTGAAGGAGCTGAGGCATGGAGCATGATCGTCAAAGGATACACAGCACCGATTCTGGAGAATACCGGTGAGTTGATTCCTCTGGAGAGCTTGGCTGAGGATGAAAAGAAGAAATACGTGGTGGAGAAGAAGGCGTTCTCTCAACTGACACAGGCGATCACAAGTGACCTGTTGCATCAGTTTGGGACATGTACAACGTCGAAGCAGCTTTGGGATAAGCTGAAGAGGAAGCATGATGGTAACGAAAAGACCAGGAGTTTGAGAATGGAGGAGTTGGTTAAAGAGTTTGATAATTTTTCTTTCATTAATAATGAAACTTTGAAAGAACTAACTCCAAGATATATGCATTTATTGTCTGAATTGTCTAGCTATGGTGTACAGATTCCCATGACTAAGCAGGTTGATAAGTTTGCAGATGCTTTGCCACCACAATGGGATCAGCATGTGGAGGTACTTAGAGAGAAGGATGCTTATCAATTCTGGACCATTTCAGAGTTTATTGAGAAGTTGGAGAACAAAGAGCTGGAGGATAGGAGGAAAGCTAGAAGGTCGCAGATTCCTCAGAATCCGAGTCTGTATTTTGGAGGTACTTCAGTTTCAGCTGGAAACTCGAGCTCTGGAAGTGTTGCACCACATGTTGCATGCATTTCCAATGTCATGGATTCATCAAAACCAACCACCAACTACACACCACCACAATACAATTCCTACACACAACCATCATACACACCACCACAATATACTTCCTACATTTCACCAGTCTCTCCAATGCAACAAGCTAGTTTTTACACCACTAACCAAACACAACAACCATCAAACCAAATTACTCAACATAAACAACCGGTGGTTTTGGATACATCCAACTTAGGAAACGTGACTGTGGAGGTTGCTCAGCAACACATTGCATTAGTCTCTGCAATGGTTTCATCCTACAATGGATTGGTTGCTAGTCAGATTGGGAACAACAACTTGACCAACGAAGACTACGCACAGATCGATAAAGAAGAGATGGAACTCATAGACATTCAATGGGCTTTTGCGAGTATAATGAGGAGAGCAACAGAGTTCATAGAGAAAACTGGAAGGACTGACTTGGCAACTTCTCCCAACACAACCTATGGTTTCAATAAGGAGAAGGTTACATGCTTTAATTGTGGAGAGAAAGGACACTTCAAACGGGAATGCACCCAGCCACCTAAACAAGGTAACCGAAACCCTTTCAATGCAAACTACCAGAACCGTCAACAAAACCAAGTTTCTTACCAAACCAACAACAACTACCAAAACCGAAACTTTAACAACCAAAACAGACAACCAAACACTCAAAACCAGATTCAAAACCAATCTCCTAATCACCCAAACCGAACAGTTGTACCAATCACTACACCTACTGAGACTCAACAGAATGCGGGTCAAAACCAAGCTTTGGTTACTCAGCAGGATGAGAGGTTTGACTGGTCGGGTATGCAAATAGGGGTTGAAGAAGTAACTACTGGTGGGAATGTGGCTTGTGTTGCCTATCAGGTTGATTTGGAAGAATCAGTGGTAGTTGAGGAGAAGAAAGAAACTGAGGAGAGTGAGAGTGATGATTCTGAGACTGAGATGGAAGTGGAGAGTGAACCTGTTGAGGTTAAGGCTGAGGAGAAGAGTTCTGGGATGGTAATTGATTCAGTCTCTGATGTTCCCGAGGAGTATAAATCAGTCTATTCAGATTGTGAGAGCGAATCAGACACAGAGGGAAGTGTTGATTCTTTGGATGATGATATTGACCAGTTGCTGGCAGAAGCTGATTTCTTGATGACGAGGAAGTCGTGTATAGCTGATGATGCTTTCACCAAGATCGACTACTCAAAGTTTTTCACTGGAAAGGAAGCTCATTTTGCTTTGATGGCCATGACCGAACCGCCAAAACCTGTAAGTTCTGAATCTAGCACTGATGTCATGAGTGATAAATACTGTGGGACTTGTGATAGGTTGACAGAGGAGAATAAACAACTCCGAATTTCACGTGATAGTGCTATTCAAAACTGTCAATCTACTCGCAAAGAGTTAAATGCTTTTAACAAAGTATTAGATGGCTATAAAAAGGACATTTCTGACTTGAAAAACACTTTGTCATTGAAACAATTGGCCATAAATAACTACATCAATGAAATTGAAAACACCAAGTTAGAAATGGCTGCCATTAAATGCTTTGCTGAAAAGGTTAACAAGAAACTGGAAAGTTATAAAAATGTTGCTTATGTTGTGGATCATATCATTGATGATAACACCACCAACTACAAGTCTGTACCATCTCCGGTTCTTTTTGAGAACCATAACTATCATCAAGTTATACCGGAGAGTTCGGTGAAATCAGACTCATCATCAGATATGGAATCTAATACCTCGAGTATTGGTGAACCATATCCTGAAGATGTGAGACCGATTTTGGGCTTGAACAATGAGGGTGTTTATGCTGAGAGTGATAGTTCAGACTCAGATAATGATGATACTGGTAGTGATAAATCTGATAATGAATGTGAGATTCCAAAAGAAAATCACATCATTACTACCGAACCAGTATCACCATCTGATCATGTACATCCGATGGCTAAGGCTATTCATGATAAAAAGTCTGAAAAGGTTGATGTTAAGAAAAAGAATGTTGTTAAGAATGTGATTGAAAAGAATGAGCTGAATGAAACCAGTGACAAACCTGTAAAGGTGTTTTATCGGATGGAAGGATCCGATAAAATCATTGCTGATGAGGAATTTCCGATTAAAAATGTTAACTATTCTAAACTTGATAAAATCTGGCAAGAAAGCACAATTTGGTTTCCAAAACATGAAAGA
Organism: Ambrosia x helenae; assembly: GCA_030844895.1. NCBI lineage: Eukaryota > Viridiplantae > Streptophyta > Magnoliopsida > Asterales > Asteraceae > Ambrosia > Ambrosia x helenae. Next base: position 78,783,566 of record CM061232.1, read on the forward strand.
ACCAATGAAATTCCACCAGAAATCTTAAAGAAACTGTTTTCAGAAACTCCTCAAGAGCCAAAAATACATGTCACTGAGTTCATTCGACCTGATGATAAAGCAAATGGTTTTCATGAACCTTCTTACTCGAAAGGACCACTTCCTGAGAGTTTAAGAAATCAACAATATAATGATCAATTTCCTGTAAAATCATTTGCTTCACCAAATGCTCATTATGTGTTTGAGGAATATAGAAAGTGCTTTAAATGTGGAGAACGCGGGCATTTACTTGCTCAGTGTCCATATGTAAGGCACAAGAGACATGAAGTTGAGGTTAAGAATTCCATCAAAAAGCCGATTGATCATTATATCCCACCGCATAGACGGACTGTTCCTCAACAACAACATTTTCATAATCAAAACAATTTTCAAATGAGGAACAACCGTCCATTTCATTATGATCGGAGGAATCGGATTGCAATGGAACAATCTTGGAGAAAACCAGTGGTGAACACAACAGCTGATAGACAAAAGGTTCCACAAAAACCAATTGTCAAGTCAAATGTTGGACCTAAGTCTGTTCATTCAGATAAGGTTGCTAAGAAAGTTACTTTCAGTAACAATGTTCAGAAACCTGTTGAAAAACCAAAATCTCAAATTCGTATTCTCAAAAGGTCTGAACAATCTTGGACACCTAATGGTTCTCCAGGAGCCTCTACATCAAAGGTGAGTGATAAAAATGAAACTGTTTTGAAAAATCAGAAAACGGTTGATTCAAAACAGAAAGTTGTTGAAAAAGTCATTGAGAATGATACTTTGAAAGCCAAAGTTCAAAGGCCCAAGACTCAGGCTTGGGTCCCCCGAAAGAACTAATTGTCTACTTTTTGTGTGCAGGGAGCTTCAGTTGGCCCTATTAGCAGTCTCTGGATTGTTGATAGTGGAGCTTCAGGCCACATGACGGGGGATTTGGCGTTGCTGTTTGATGTGAAGAATATTAATGGTGGATATGTTGCGTTCGCGGGTAATAAAGGAGGTTATATCACGATGGAAGGAAGTGTGAGTAACGGGATTGTGACTTTCGAGCGAATATCTTATGTCAAGCAGATAGACTATAATCTGTTGAGCGTCAGTCAAATATGCGACAAACAATTTTCTGTGCATTTTGATGACAAATCCTGCTACATCCTCAAACCGGGCTTCAAGATTCCAAAGGAGTGGGTGATGTTGATGGCACCTCGAGTCAACAATCTTTACATTCTTGATATGTCTAAGGCAATGACACCACAGGGACAAATAACATGCTTTCTATCCAAGGCGACCGAAAAAGAATCGATAATGTGGCACCGCAGGATGGGGCACATTCATCTGAGGAAAATGAATCAGTTGGTGAGAAATGGACTTGTCGATGGAGTAAACGTGAAACATTTCCATCTTAATGACAAGTGTGTGAGCTGCATGAAAGGAAAACAACACAGACAATCCCATAAAGTGAAGAAGGTTAACTCTGTTGAGATGCCGCTTGAGCGATTGCACATGGACCTTTTTGGACCGGTCAAGCGCAAAAGTCATCTTGGAGAGCTTTATTGTTTAGTCGTCACTGATGACTATTCACGATTCTCATGGGTGATGTGTTTGAAAAACAAAAGCGACACCTTTACAAACTTACAAGTTCTGTTAACTCGGCTGGAGAATATCTACAACTTGAAGATCAAAAGGATCAGGAGTGACAACGGGACGGAGTTTAAAAATGCAAAGATGGATGAACTTTGTGAAAGCAAAGGGATACATCATGAATATTCAGCTCCATATACCCCGCAACAGAACGGTGTTGCTGAAAGAAAGAATAGGACTCTGATTGAGGCTGCAAGAACGATGCTCGCTGACTCAAATCTTCCAGTAATGTTCTGGAATGAGGCGATTTATGCAGCAAACTATACATTAAATCGGGTTATGACAGTGAAGAAGTTTGGAAAAACATCTTATGAGCTGTTACACCGACGAAAGCCCAATCTAGAGTATCTAGAACCATTTGGGGCGCCATGTACGATGTTGAATCCAAGCGAGAAGTTTTGTCCTAAAGCTGAAGAGGGATATTTTGTTGGATATGCAACCCCGCTCAAACGGGTATTCAACAAGAGAACTCGTCAAGTGGAGGATTGGGCAAACATGGAAGTTCAACGTTACACTCAAAATTTGCAAGGCACGGGCCCTGATTGGATGTTTGATTACAAAGATTTCTTTGAATCATTCAATCTAGATAGCCTGGTTGAAGAAGCTGTGATCAGATTACTTTACGAATGTGAAAACGCGGCAACTTCACCGTTGATGCGTCCAATTACCGTAAACCCCCCACCAGCTTCTAGTGATACCAGTGTTCCTACACAAGAAGAAGAGTTGTTTCAAGAAGCTTCAACTTCATTAGACACTTCAGAATCTGAAGATGAACAATTTGAAGAAGCTGTTCTTGAAAATGCAGAAGATTTAGAAGAGCAAACTGTGAACCCAATCCCAAATACAGATGTTGCTTCATCATCTAACACGGGTAATGATCAGGATGCTACAGAGAACTTGACTGCTCAGACGGGAGTGATTGTACCTGTTAATCCGGAATCTCGGATTCATCGTATTCACCCGCTGGAGCAAGTAATCGGTGATCCTGGTAGTGGAGTGATGACCAGAGGGCAGCTTAAAAGCGTTAATACGCCAGAGAGTTTTGGTGCTTTAGCATTGTATGCCAAAATTCAGAAATCTGGTGACCAAAATGATTGGTCGTTTGCATGTTATGTGTCCCAGGTAGAGCCAAGGACATACAAAGACGCTTTGCAAGAAGATGCCTGGGTTGAGGCAATGCAGGAAGAGTTATTGCAATTCCAGAAATTGGGAGTCTGGACGCTCACAGATTTGCCGCCGGGTCGAAAGAAAATAGGCACTAAGTGGGTGTTTAAGTGCAAGAAGGATGACCGTGGAGTTATTGTAAGGAACAAAGCCAGATTGGTTGTGCAGGGTTTCCATCAGATTGAAGGAATTGACTACAACGAAATCTATGCACCAGTAGCACGAATGGAAGCTATTCGGATGTTCCTTGCGTTTGCTTCGTATAAGAAATTCAAAGTCTATCAAATGGACGTCAAGAGCGCATTTCTGTATGGTAAAGTCAAGGAGGAGGTTTATGTCGGGCAACCACCGGGCTTTGAGGACCCAATCCACCGGGACAAGGTCTACGTGCTGAACAAAGCTTTATATGGTTTGCACCAGGCTCCAAGACAGTGGTACGAGGAGCTAAGCACATACCTCATCTCCAAAGGATTCAAGCGCGGCCTCGTCGATTGCACCCTCTTTACGAAGAAGACGGGAGATGACTTGCTTCTAGTACAGATTTACGTTGATGATATTATTTTTGGTTCAACTAACGAACTCTTGTGCAGGGAATTTGAAACTGTTATGCAGGAGAAGTTCGAAATGAGCGCTATGGGAGAAATGCAGTTTTTCCTCGGCTTACAGGTGGATCAAAGACCCGACGGGATCTTCATTCACCAGACGAAATATGTTGCCGACATCTTGAGCCGATTCCAGATGGAGGACTCTAAGCCGATGGATACCCCGATACAACCCAATCACGGGATTGGAGTCGACGCTAAGGGGGAGCTGACAGACCCATTTACATACAGAGCAATCATCGGATCTCTGATGTATTTGACAGCGTCTCGACCAGATATTATGTATGCAACGTGTCTCTTTGCGCGTTACCAATCGAAGCCGAAACAAAGTCATCTGACGGCGGTCAAGCGTATCCTTCGATATTTGAAGGGTTGTCCATCAAAAGGACTTTGGTACCCTAATGATGATGATTTTGATTTTATTGCTTTTAGTGATGCAGATTGGGGCGGCTGTGACAAAGACAGCAAATCAACAACAGCCGGTTGCCAGTTTTTAGGGAGCAGGTTAATTACCTGGCAATGCAAGAAACAGACTTCTGTCGCACTATCTACATGTGAAGCCGAGTACATTTCAGCCTCGAGTTGCTGTTCGCAAGTGCTCTGGATCCAACAACAGATGGTCGATTACGGTTTGCAGTTTCTTAAAACCCCTATTCACTGTGACAACGAAGCCGCAATTGCTTTAACTAAAAATACTGAAAATCATTCTAAAGCTAAACATATCCGGATTAAATATCATTTTATCCGTGACTGTTATGCTAAGGAATTGATTGACATGGTCAAAATCCATACTGACTACCAACGTGCAGATTTGTTTACAAAAGCTTTTGACAGATCCCGCTTTGAATATCTTTTGAAAGTAAACAATATAAAGGAAAAACAGGACTAATCGGCTCCTCGGTTTATCATTTTTTAGTTTTTAGTTTTAGTTTTAAATTTTTGCTAATTGGGAATTTCTCTTTGCTAATTGGGAATTTCTCTTTACTATCATAATCCTCAAAGAAGTTGATGCTTTTGAGGGGGTTGTTTAATCCTCAAAGAAGTTGATGCTTTCAAGTGGATTGTTTCTTTCAAATTTTATTTTGTTTTGTTTTTCAGAAAAATTAAAAACCCAAAAATATGTTCTTTATTTTAGGGGGAGTCATTTTATCAGAAAAACCAAAAACATTGAAAAATTTTCAAAATACCTAAAAATTAGAAAAACCCAAAATGATTTCCTGGAGAAAAAGAGGAAATGATAGTACATCAGTGGGGATCTGACACAGGCTAAAGAATTGTATAGTTTTAATGAGACGTATGTTGATTACGTGTGATATGCTGATAGGCTTCGTAGACTTTATATTGCGTGCATTAGTGATACAAACATAACAAACTACGCGTTTGTGGATGAACACCTCATGGGCATATGGTCTTAGTACCGTAATTTCGTTTGATAGGGTGTTTGTACAAAACTCGGAGGTTTAGGGTCGTTATGTTATTAGTTGTCTGGGGATAGCCTATCTGATCTTCTGCTGTAAGTCATTACGGACCTAGATCAGACAGGATGTCTTTATAAAAGAGCTTTATGCCAAAACCTAAAGTTACCGAATTGAGGAACTTTCCATGTTATATGATGATCAAAGATTATCTATAATATCGTATTGATCATTGATGCAAATCATGATTAATATCAGTCCTCAACCTGGTATGGTGCATATGTTACTTTGCTGCATTAATTTGCTGACCTGTATACCTCTATGCATTATATCTTGAACAATTACAGACGACGAAAGCATAATCACGCTTTACAATGAGTCTTTGTGCAGATTACTTCTTGATACGGGAGTATGTCGTGTGTGTGGGAACCACAATGTGTTAGTCTAATACATCTAATTCGTATCATTTTAAAGCATTGCGTAATTGTCTGCATGTGAGTTTATGTGGACAACAATATCAGCAATTGCCGTGTCACATATTGTTTCTAATGATAATATTGAAACAAGATCAACGTTGTGTTCAGATTTCTCAGAAAACTGATATGATCCTTTTACCGGAAATCACAAAATGTTTACTGCTTTTATTTATTTTAATGCATTTTACTTTGTCGCATTTTATTTTTATTGTCAAAAAGTTACAAAATCCAAAAAGATTTTAGGTGTGTTTTGATATAAATTTCAGAAACTCCAAAAGATTTGCATTTCTGCTTTATTTTTGATATCCGGGGATGCTTGATGGTCAATTTCTGAGATTTGATAACACCATCTGGACTTTGTGACATTCAAAATGTGAAAATTTGAGTTTTGGAAGCTTAACGGATTGAAAAATGTTGAACGGGAATCGAATTCGTGATTTGGTGAAATTTTCAGTTTTTCCATTTCACATTCGCCCCTTAATTGGGTCGAATGTGGAAAAACTATCAAGTTCGACCGTTTTTGATCTGGGCGAAGGTGGTTATTTTCACTTCCGGGTGACATTCCACTTCCGGGTATCACATTCCACCTTCGGGTCTTTAATTAGGGGCGAAGGTGGACAATATTCACATTCGTGTCTTTAACTAGGGGCGAATGTGGAATTAACCCACATTCGTCCATTTCATTCGGGCGAACGTGCACCACTATAAATACATCAGTTACCTTCGAACCTCTCATTCGAAATTTTTTCAAAAATTCTCTCATAACAAGACCTTGTTGCTGTGTTTTTCTGTGATTGTGCATAACATTCCCTTGTTCATTCTGATCATTTTAACCCTACTTTTACAGGTATTGGACAACAAACCAGATCAGATTTGATTGTTTAAGGACGGGACCTAGGGTTTCAAATCTGGGGATTTTTGATGTTTCTTAATGATTGTTTTAGATTGCCGATCATTTAACATAGGTTTTAGGGGGAGAGTATGGAAGGAATTAGGATAATAACATGATTAGATGACAGTTTTGATCGATTGAATACATAGAACCCTAATTCCATTTGAAAACCTATGTGAAATGATTAATTGATAAAATTGGTTATAAGCAAGTGTTAGTCGGCACTATTAGTACATTTTAGAATCAAAATTACGGATTAAAACTAAACATGGCAAAATTTTAAATTTTTGGGGGAAAACTTTCCACCTTCGGTTGGTTAAACCGGGCGAAAGTGGAACAGGTGGACGAAGGTGGAACAAATGTGGACGAATGTGACTTTTATTAAGAAATTTTTCACTTTCGACCATAATTATCTACTTTCGACCACAAAATCTCACATTCGGCCAATCCAAAAGGGGCGAATGTGCAGATTAGTTTTGACCAAAATTTTATATTTTTGTCGTTTTTGTGTTTTGACGCGTTTTATTGATTTTTATGTGCAGATGGCTGAACAACCAGAGAATATTGACACTCCAGCAGTGAATGTTGAGACTCCAGCAGAGATAACTGTTCAAGATCCAGTTCCCGTAGCTGAAACATCTACACCGAGCAGTTGGTCTTTCGAAAGATCGCACAACTGTTGCGCGTATCTAGGAGACGTGGAGAAGAACACAGAGTTTACTGGCATTATTGAGTTTCTGAAGAGGAGTAGGATTGTACATGCTCTAGCCACACCAACCATCATTTACAAGGACATAATTGAAGATTTTTACCAGAACGCTAAGTATGACTACTGGGATAATCAAACTATCATCAAGAGCAAGATTCAGGAGATAGATATGTTCTTGACTGAAGCCGACATTCGGGAAGCTTTACAGATTAAGTTCGAAGATAGAGAAGATCCCAGGGAATTGTCTTGGACAGAACAGAAGGCGTGCTTCTTAAGGATGAAATACAAAGGTCCTATCACTGACGGATCGATGTATAAAGGGAAGTTGGGAGTGCAGTACAAATACTTTGCACATGTTCTGATCCATGTCTTTGGATGTGTTAGTGGTGGTTATGACGTGATGAGAAAGAGTTTGAGCTCATTAATGGTTGCGTTGACACTCAACAAACCATTTAATGTGTCTGGGATGATACTTGACCACATGTTGGAGATGCTGAAGGGGATAAAGTTTAAGAAGTTCATGTTGTATCCGAGGTTTCTAATGATTATCTTTGATTATAAGTATCCAATGCTGAAGAAGGATCCGACAATGATTCTAGGGCAAGATCACATGAATATTAGAACCTTGATGAGGATGAAAGGTTATAAAGGTGTAGCTGACAATGAGAAACCACCTAACAGGAGATTGTTTGGCGCTTTGGCTCGTCCGGATTACACTGATCCAGGCAAGAACAAAGCTAGACATGATGATAGTGACTCAGATAATGACGATCCCTTAGTGTATGCTGATTCAAGCACTAAGCGGAAGCGTCAAGTAGTCAATCCTGGAGCCAAAGGGAAGGGCAAAGGAAAGGCTATTGATCAGGGAAGCACAAAGCAACAGGCTGCTAGAAAGAAATCGACTGCAAAGAAAGGATCGAGTTTGGTGGATGAAGAGTCTGTGGATTCGGAAGAGACTGAGGTTGATGAACAGTGGGATTCTGATGATGAGAACGTGAGGACCACCAAACGTAAGGCCACTATGGTTGGTGAGTCTGAATTATTGAATCAGTCGATTGAAGAGTCTGAGAGGAGAAGGAAATCAGTTGAAGATGAAGGTTTGGGAGTTGATTTAGCTGAATTGAGTGTTGGTGAAACTGTAGTCGTTAATTTGCCAAAGAAGACAAAGAAACAAAAGACTATGGCAAAGAAGTCTAGTGTGAAAGAACTGAGAGAGAAAGAATTAGCTCAGTTGTTGAAGGGTAAGAGATTGCCTGATGCTGGAACACCTTCCAAGTTATCTTCACCAGTTGCTAAGAAGCAGAAGAAAGGAAAGGAGGCAGAGACTTTACCAATCGATCAGTTTAATATCGATAAGGATAAAGTGCTCGATATGTTTAGGAAGCCTCAAAAGGAGAAAGCTGTTGAAGTTGAGCCCTCCAGATCAAAGTCAAAGAAAATGACTGTTGATGATGATGTTATGAAACAAGTCAATAAGAAGATGGAGGATATGATGAAAATGCTGATTGCTCAACAAGCTGAAATCACTAAGTTCAAGCAAAATGAGGAGAAGATGCTCCAGATTGTAGTTGCTTCGAAATCGAATCAAGATGAGATAAATGAAAAGATTCAGATGTTAGAAGCTAAGAATGAGAAGCTTGAGAGGAGATGTGATAGAAACAAGAACAAGATCAAACTGATCAAGGCGGATAACAAAGAGTTAAAGAAGGAAAACAAACGCCTGTGTGGTTTGATTGAAGAATTGTATAGCAGAGCACCCCAGTTGAAAGAGGGTGAGGAAGATGAAGAAGAAGATGAACAGAAGGTTGATTATGAGTATTCTGAATCTGAGAAAGAGGATGATGATGAAGAGGATGATGATGGTTCGGATAAAAGTGATGATGACAACAATGATGATGATGATGACAATGATGATGATGATGATGGTGCTGAGGGTACAGGGAAGAAGAAAGGTGATGAGTTTAGCAGTGGAAGTGATCATGAAGGAGGAGATGATACTTCTAAGTATAGTTATGAGAAGAGAAAATCACAGAAGAAGAAAGATACTGGAGAATCTAGTTCCAAGAAGAAAGGTGAGAATGTAGACTCGGATGAAAGTATCTTTTGGAACGAAAAGGTGAGATCTCTTTCTGATGATGCTAAACTGATATACAAGAACATGTTGGAGAAGAGGGAGTGGACCATTGAGTTCACTGGATGCTTCGCTGAAATATTCCAGACTGATGATCTGAGATATGAGCTGGAATATGAAGATCCAGATCTTGAAGAAGGGGAACTACCTGCATCTGTGGCAAAAGAAATTTTAGATGGTCTCGCACAGAGGGTAGGAAAGACGTTTGAGGAGTTCATGTTGGATGAATCGATTCCTGATATTCCTGAAAAGGATATGGGAAGTCATTCAGATGATGTACAGACTCCAGAAAACAATGAAGTTGAGATTGAAGATATTACTCATGAGGAGTTTCCCCAGTATTTCAGAAAAGAAGATGAGAACGAAGTATTTCCTGACTTCACAGAGATACCAAACAAGTCAGCGAAACAAAAAGCGAAGAGAAGAAGCGAAGAGTTTGTTGAGAAGGTGTTTGGAGATGAAAAGAAAGATTCTTCTAACCAGTCTGATGAGTTGAAGAATTATCTGAAGAAGTTAAAGGAGATGGATGAGAACCGACCTAAACCTGAAGCTCAAGGTAACTTTTATCGATTTCATAATGCCAAGTTCAAAGGCAGAGCTCTCGGGTGGACTTATCTTGGCAGATTGAAGTGTATTGCTGCGAAATGGGAAACCGGAATTCTGTACTTTAACAGATTCTGTGATTTGCTTACTCTACCGTATTGGGCGGTGAGAGATTTGTGCAGATTTCCAATGTCAGGTGCTGAGGTAAATGGATCGCATGTCGGTTGGTGCGCAGACAAATTAGTTTGGGAAAGTCGCACAAGATGGAACAGGTTTAAGCCTCAATATCCCAGAAGGAAACAACATAGGGATATTGATCCTCAAACCAACATGAAGCGTGTGACTTTGATATATAAAGCACCAAATGTGATGAGAAAGATACCATTGATGCCAATGCCACAGCATTTCAGTGCTGATTTCATATTCTGGTATTACGATTGGAGGAAGGCAGAAGCAGTGATTGTGTTGAGGGATGGAAAGGACAAATACAAGCATGTTCATGTATTTGATCCTATGTGGCTGATAAACTGCACTTTTGAAGACATCATCATGTTGTTCTTTAATCCGATCTACTATGAACCGAACGACTTTGCTCAGGCAAGGAAGTACACTCAAGTTGTGGGAGTTTGTTTTGCGTATGACATAAATGCAGGAAGCAACTTGGAGGGTAAACTTGGCAAGACTGTGAAGATCGCCAATGTATCAAAGCCTGTGAAGAAAACATTCGAGCCGCCAATGACTGATGAGCAGAAGAAGCAGCTCAGAATCAAGCTGATGAACAGGACAATGGACTATCAAAGAAAACTATCCAATCAATAGTCGAGGGGGAGTTTGTTGATGCATTTTGCGACTAAGGATTGGATATACATAATTAACACATGTTAGTAGATAGCCGAAGGTGTATGGATATGGGCGAAGGTAGATAAACTGGGCGAAGGTGAAATAGAAATGGGCGAAGGTAGAACTGAAGTGGACGAATGAAGAATGGACTTGGAATGAAGACACATTCGACCACTCTTAGTGGGCGAATGTGGATTTTGCTCACATTCGACCTGTAGAAAGGGGCGAATGTGCAGAGCCTATATATAGTTTTTGAGTTTTTGATTATGTAAGAGAGTTATCATTTGTGTCCAGGTTCAGTTCAGGTTCAGTAGTGTTTTTGTGAAAGTGTCTTTGTGATTCTAGATTAACATAAACGTTGTAAATGCTTATTGATTGAAAGTTAATCTATGAAAATGATATTGAAAATGATCTTGATTGTGTCGTGATTTGTATCTTATCAATTTGTTCAGATCTAGGGTTTCCGCACCTAGATTTGTGACTTGTATGATCATAGTATCCTGTTTTAGATAAAATCCAACGCTCACAATCTTCACCTTCGAAATCCACTAAAATGGATCTTCAAGCCAAAGCTACACACAATTGTCTCCCCTATCTGATTAAAACAGATGACAACACTCCATTTCATTCCACCATCGACATTTTCCTTAACTCCAAATACTTACCCATCCTAACCGCTAACGCACCCATTTATCTTGATACACTCCAAGAATTTTGGTTGAATGCTGAGTTTCTACTACAAGACAAAAAGCCTACTTCCATTATTTCCAAAATTGGAGAAACCAGTATCGTCATTACCCTGAAACCATATCCACAACCTTCACACTAAATGACCTGGCAGGTAAGGATTCCTTTACTAAAACAGAGCTTCACACTGAGTTCCAAGAAAGAGGGTATGATGGTCAGATGACTGGATCAACTCTTTTCAAAAAGTTTTTCCCTCCAGTCATGAAATTTTTCTTCCATACTCTTCTTCTTTGTGTCTCTGCTAAGTCCACATCCTTTAATGAAATCCCATTAAGGATGCAATATCTGGGTTATGCCATGTTGTCAAACTCTGACTTCAATCTTTCCCAGGGATTGTTCATGGACTTGGTATCAAATGTGAAAGCTGTCAAGTCTGGGTCAAACAATGCTTTTCTTATTTACCCAAGAATTCTTAGTGTAATCTTACAAAAAGTCTTACCAGAAAAAGTTTTCAAAAAGGGTGAGGCTATGCAAATGAAAAGCTTAACTGATGAAACTTTCACAAGAATGCTGGGTGGAAGCACCCTAGAAAAAGTGTCTAAAGTGTCAAAAGTTTCTAAAACACAAACAAAGAGGACAAAGGCAACAACTGTTGTCAAAACCTCTGTTGTTGAGCCCACTGCTCCTGGTGATCATGGCACTACATCCAGTGCTGTGAAACCCACACCAGCTACTTCCAAAAAGAAACATCCATCCACAAAAACCACCACTCAACCACAAATGAGGCTTCTGGATGTTGAGGTACCAGAAGAAACCTCTGTTGCACAACAAAAGCAACCTGAAACCACTGTTGTTACTTCCTCACAACAGTTGGACATACCTCCACCTGACCAAACTCCTCATGAATCCTCTCAAAAGGATCATGTTGTAAGCCAAGGGGACACACATCATGATACATTTGAGTCACTTGACCACATGTTCACAAGCCCCTCTCCCAGGGCTAATTCTCTTGTTACTCCTCCACCCTCACCATCACATCATGTCCCACAAACAATGCAACCTCTGTTTGAAGCAATTGACAAATCTCAGGAAGATCCCAGTTCCTCTCTTCCACCTGTCACTGAGAGTATACTCCAACAAGTGACTGGTCCTGAGAATATACAATCTGCTATCCCACAAACAGAAGAGGAGGTTACACCACCTGAGTTCAATGAAACTCTAGGTGAGTTTTCAAGTGGAGCAGCCACTACTGATGTAGAGACCACTGTCTCACATCAGGACAGTGATTACATAGCTAAGACTCCCTTGAAGGCAACAACTGTTGAAGCCACTATAGTGTCTCCAAAAACAGTTGGAAGTCCCCAGTACCAAGACAAAGGGGCATCTGATTCACCTATTAGGACTGAATCAGGTAGAACTACCACTGGTAGGGACTCAGATGATCCTATTAATTTAGGAGATGGGTCAAAATACCAAGAATTGACGGACAGAGTTTATGTCATTGAAACCTCTGTTGCTGACATCAAATCTGATGTCAAGCTTATACTGAGCTCAATTGCAGACGTTTCCAAGAGTCAACCATCCACAGCTGATATAGCCAGTGAGTTATGGAAATCAGTTTCCCCCATCATCATAGCTCACAGAAAACTGGCTGATCAGACACATGAAACTTACACGGCTGAGATCAGGAATATGGTAGATGCAAGGTACAAAGATACCCATGCTGATATCAAAGCCATCAAGGACCACCTGCTGAAGACTACTGGCTCTGCCCCTACCACCATCCTCAGGGATGAAAATGATGATGCTTTCACGGCTGATGATGCCAAAAAGGGGGAGAGTGGCAGAGATAGGCTACCAAAACTAGATCCTTTTGGTTGTCCTCCTTCTCAAAAAGGCCAAGCCAAGTCTGCCAAGAAACCAGAGTCTACCAAATCAGCTCCACAACAACAAGCTCCACAACAACAACAAGCAACAACAGCACCACCACAACAACCACCACAACAAACCACTGAGAAGAATAAAGCAGTAGATGACTCTGCAAACATAGAAGCTGAAAAGGCTGCTCAAGAGAAACAGAAAAGAGCTGACACTTTGGAAGTTAAAGCAGAGTCATTAATTGAACACAAAAAGTAACAACAAAGGGAAACTGAAGATGTGGGATCCTCTAAAAGGATGAAAAGACCTGCTAAGCATGTTAGAAAACCACCATCTAAGTTGAACACCTCTGTTGATAAAACCACTGCTACTGAAACCACTGCCACCCAAAACACTGAAACTACTCAAAACACTGCTACCCAAACCACTGCACCCAAACCAACAAACATACCCAAACCAACAAACACACCTGAACATACAACCACCAAACATACATCACCAGCTAAATCCCAAACATCTGCTGGACCTACCGAAAGGCCAACAGATGTTAATCCAACCACTGCTACCAAATCACCATCACCAAAAATCATGTACACAAGGAAGAGAAAATCAACCTTTGTTGTACATGATGAAAACATACACACATCACCAACCACCATTTCAACTGCCCAATCCACTCCTCCCATCACAGCTATTCCAATCACATCATTCTCACCACACACATCCAAGTTCAGATCCCATAGACCACCACCAACCATTACACCATTGGTTGTTCAGTATCCCCTTGAACTTGATCTACTCAAGGGGGAAAAACAATCCTTCTACAATACTGAACAGCCATCAGAAAGATCCTTCCCATCTCTCCCAAACTTCCCTGTTCCCCTCAACCTTGATAAATATCTGAAATACAAGGGTGAACAGGTGGATGCCATTATTAAGGAGAAATGCAAAGGGAAGGATGACAGGACTGCTCAGGGTATCCATTCAGCAGAGCTTAGCAAACTCAGAAGGATTGAAGACTTTGCTAAGACCCTGAGCAATTCCATGTCCTCCATGCCTCTCAGTGTAGATTTGGAAAAAGAGGTAAGGGAATCTCTTCTTGAACAGATAATGGCAACCAAGCCCTACAAAGCAAACAAAAAGCAGTTCAATGGTTGGACTACTCATGCTTTGAGAGAAGAACTACTCAGGATTGAAGAAATGGCCAAAGACCCCAAGGATAAAGTCTCTACTCCTAACTTTGGCAAAGGCAGAGACCCAGTCAGAGCCTTGAAGTTCAAAAGGATGAGGCAGGAGATTGTAGCTGCCAACTATGGGGAGATGAGGTCAGTTTCCAGATGGTCAGAGTTAAGGCTGGTTGAAACTTACAAAAGTCTGGAAGAGAATAGGAAGAAGGATCCCAGCCTTCCAAAGAAACCAATTTACACTGATGAACCAATGATGAAGAGACCCCAACAGACCTTTAACTTGGACAGCTTACTTGAAACCTCTGATCTCACAACTGCTGCAAGAAGACAGTTCAAGAAGCAGAAGGAGATGTCTGAGGAAGATCAAAGAAAGTTTGCTGATACATTCATCAAGGAAGGGCTCTTCAATCAAATACACTATTTCTCTAATCCTACAACAGAAAAGCTCAGAGAACTCATTGGAAGACCTCCTTCACCCAACTCATCAAGAATAAAAGTTCATCTCAGCAAATCCACTGACTCAAAAATTCTAAAGTGGAAAGTCAACAAAGACAACCACGAATTGACATTGCTCAGGTCAGATGGAAGGGTTCAGAAGATCAGCATGGATGATGCTTACAGCCTATGTGCAGAAGATCACCAAACATTGCTAAATCTGGATCTAGAAAGAGATGAAGAAGACTTATTTGCTCTGAACTTTGAATTACAATTCAAAGGTCAAATCAGAGAAAGTCTGATGAGGAATAAAGATAAATAAATAAAGCTGAGTTTTGGCATCATCTGTTCTAGGGGGAGATTGTTGGGTCTGCTGACCTGGAGAAGAACAGATGATTAGAAAGCCAAAACATGCTATCAGTTTGATCCTTGAATAAACAGTCTTTACAACTTACTTCTCCCAAAAGACTGCTGACCCTAACTACTGTTCTATCCAAACAACTGCTCAACAACTGCTGATACAAAGAACTGCTGAGTAAACAACTGATGAAGAACAACTGCTGACCAAAGGTCTGATGAAGAACAACTGCTGATACAAGTACTGAAGACCAAAGCACTGCTGGAACCAACAGCACTTAGGCTCCAGCAGTGGATACAAGACCATCAGAGTTTATCTACAACAGCTGTTTAACATCAGTGCTTTCAATGTAACAGTAGTTTGTAATAGGCAGATGTTTACGTTTGTTATTCTGTTAGAGGTCACTGTCTTAGGTGACGTCAGCCTAGGTCATCAGTGCTTTGAGTCTGTCTATAAATAGAACAGTGCTTGTACTGTTCTATTGCATCACACACACAAACATTCTCTCAGACAAACACTGTGTGATCAGGCTGAGGGGGAGTAATTATACGATTGTAATCTTTTGGATTAATGAAAGCTTTCGATCTGAAAACATTTACTCTCTTGTTTTGATTAACAGTTTATTATTCCGCTACACTTTCATTCTATTTCCAATTCATTATTACCATATTTAGTTAAACAATCAAAACAAACAAACTCAGATCCTAACAAAACCTTCAACCCTAAAGAATATGCAGCCACCAAGCTTGAAAATAATCAATCTTTTGGAGACTTTTGAAGCTATAAACACCATTGTTCATTATCATTCATCCATACTTTCGATTTCCATCAACATGTTCGGTATTGTTATTCATGTTTTTATTTCGGTTCTTGTTACTATGAGTGGCTAAACATCTTGTAATCACCTCCAGGTATATGGTTTAATTGTGAAACTTGAACTCTTGTTTACTTTGGTTTATGGATTGTTTTTCATTTAGTTGAAGAATATTTGTGGTTTTTATCACTTAAACGATTCACTTGTTTTCAATTGCTTATCTTGTTATCATTCACATTCGGTTTTTCTTGCATCGTGAGTAGTTTGATAATTGGGAGGGTAGGCGATACTTGTGGGTTGGTAATTGAATTGTACAGGTTATTATTAAAAACTTGTGTTCGGATATCACTTGATTTGAACCGTCCAACAAAACTATGTCTATGTAGTATCCAATCATTTAAACAAGAGTAGGGTGGATCATTAACCGGAAGCTTGGAGGGGATTACTTCTTTTATATTATCGTTTACGACTTCTTAAATTCGTTTTCTTAGAATTCTGAAACAAATAACAAACCAATGAGATTTTTAATTTATTAGTTAATTTGCAAAACTACAACTGTCCACCAATTCCCCGTGGAGACGACTCACTTACACTTTACTACTTAATTTTATTTGTTTGGCCGACCAAACGACATCGATCAAAATGGCGCCATTGCCGGGGAATCGATGCGCTTAGTTAGATAGTTTTGTTTTAGTTTTTATTGCTTTTCTTAAAAAAACCAAAAATGTTTTCCTTTTCTAGTTTTTTTAGTTTAAGTTTTTTTTGTTTTGTTTTGTTTTGTTCAGTATTACGCGTGGTTTGCTTTTTTGTGTCTGTGCAGGTAATTCAGTTGCATGCATCTTGCACGTTATTCGGGCAAGACTTCACCGCTAATTTACGATCCGAAAATTGAAAAGACAGCTAGAAGGAACAGAGCCATTCATCAAACCCGACCAACACCAAACATGAGCCATCACAGTAACCAAGATAACCAACTTCCACCGAACCAACCTGACCCAATACCACCACAACAAAACCCATTGGGCGATATGCCTCCACGACCAATTCAAACAGCACCAACTCCAAGACAACAACAACCATTCCCACAATTTAACCCAGATCTGAACGCCGGTGGTTCTAGACAATTTCAGCAAGGCCGTCAAGAGCATGACAAGTGGGAAGAACATTATGAAAATGATCTAGCATTTGAGGCCCCACAACCACCACAACAACAACCCAACCGCCCATTAACTCTAAATCGACAACCACCACAAAACCGAAACCCAATATCTCACAGTAATAGAGAAACATATTCACTTTTTGGAGATGACAGTATGCAGGATGCAACGGGTACTTTTAATGGTAGAGTTGCTGATTGGGATGGAGGAGTTGATGATGATGGGTACTACATGAATCAGGATCAGTTTGACTATGACGAGTTCGGTCCGCAAAATCAGCAGAGACAGCAGCGAGGGTTTACTATGAGGGGACAGAATCAAGGACAGAGAGGGGTCCCTCCGAATCAACCAAGAAATCAAGTGCGAAGGAATGGGCAGAGGCAATATGCAGATGTAGTACCTAGGGTGAACTACAGACCTCCTGTAAATGGCGTTAGGAGCCATTTTATTCCAGTGGCCACCGAGCACACTTCACCTGTAGTACCACCACATCAGAATGGAAGGAGCTTTGAGGTTAGACCCCATTATTTGACCACCTTCCCAGTTTCTATGGTAAGGCAACAGAGGAAACCTATCTACACATTGCGGAGTTTGTGAGTATTTGTAACACCATTGGGGCCATGGGTTTAGTCAGGATGGGGTGAGGTTGATGATTTTTCAGTTCACTCTGAAGGACCAAGCGAAATTGTGGTATCATTCATTTCCTGCTGGGAGTATATTCACATGGCAAGAGCTTCAACAACAATTCTTGGAAGAATATTATACCATGACCCGTACCACAGAAGCACGGAGGGCCATTAGAACCTTCCAACAACAGTTGGGTGAACCGTTTCATGAAGCTTTCACTAGGTTCAAAGAGTTGTTAAGGAAATGTCCACACCAAGACATGTTATCAACAATATATGACTCACACAATATACAACATCGAATCTGTCTAAAACTTTTATCATGAAAAACAAACCCTAATAATTTAAAATCATTCAAATCACATCATAAACATAAGCAATCGTGTTAATTTTAAGTGCATTATTTGTATGTCCCTAGGTAGTGATAGGTCCCTATAGGTCGTTGGCTAGGTTAATCAAGTGGTTTATGGCTCCTAATCATACTAGCTAGGTCCAAGGGGGAGTCTGTTACTACATGATGTCCCTAGCCTAGTATAGGTGATGTTTGGTATAGTTACAGGTGCTTGGGTGTGTTTGGAAGTTTTTTAGCTTGTTTGAAAGAAACACACGAGTACAACAGGTTCGGGGCGAGTACATTTTGTACTCGCCTGTAATCATGCTATTTTGGGCGAGTAGAACTTTCTACTCGTGTGTAATCTGGCAGTTTGGGGCGAGTACGTTTTTCTACTCTTGTGTAATGTTGTCTACTCGTGTCTAAGGCCCTGGACGAGTAGAACAGGTATAAAAACTTCGAATCATTGCCATAATCATTAAGTTGTCACCTCACACATTCCGCAAGCACCCTACCCAGGTCTGAGATTGTTTATAAACACCTGAGCTCTGTTTTTATCAATCGAATCAACCTTTTAACCGTATTTTGTGTGTGTTGATGCTTCATTTATCGTAGTTTCTTAGTCGTTTATGTTATCCGAACCTTTTCAAAGGATTCCGCACTCTAAATAGTAAAGCTCGTGATTGTCGGGTGACCCGAAAGTCGATCCTACATTAATATCCTCTTCCTCAACATTCAAAACCCTAGTTATAGATTAAATCCACAAATCAAATATAACATCCATTCTATTAATCTTCTAAAAATCAAAATCACATGCAGTTTGATTTTTAATCTTGTATGGACATTAGGGATAATCTTTCAAGAACAATAAAATATTTATAAACTTTGTGTATAAAGGGTAAAAAGTTGTAAAAAAAAAGCCATATCAACATGCCTAGGATAAGCCTAATACGCATAATATAGACCTATACGAAATGTATTGGTTTAGAAAAATCTGACACATCAATTTTTTTAAAATTAGAAAAGGCTATACGCCCCAACTCAGACAAGGCGTATTTAAGGTGTCAAAATAAGCTTTTTGGGAGTGTAATATTACCAACCTTCACAAAAATAGTTTTTGAACGTACAACTAAATAGACACCGGGTACTCCGTACGCAGCTCCCAAGGGCAAGGTGGAGCCCTAGCCGACCTAACCTGGATGGATGGAGCCCCTAGCCCTCCGACCACCAGTTTCAGGGAAAACCTGACCATCAATCCGCCCTAATGCACGACAATAGAATAACGGTAAAACATGAAGCTATCAAGAATCAAACCCATGACCTTTAAATCATCAGTTTGTTTTATCATTGAGCATTTATAACACTTCATAATAAGACTATCTGTTGTGCCCCGCGAGCGACCAGCCGCAAGCCACAATTTGGATGACATGGATAGCTTGGCCAATAACACCCTCCCTCTATTGCTCTCACGAGCTAGCTAAAGCTACCACACTCACGTGTGGTAGCTATAACACCCCAACCGATGGCGGAAACATCGAGGTACTAAATGGAAGTTGAATATTACTAACAATTTATAATTTGTCATACAAATTACATAAACTTGATTTGCATAAACTAGGTCCAAAGCTCCTATGTATTCCAAGACTTATACAACTTCCAATAGCAAATAAAACCTGAAACATGTTAAATTGGAAAGTGGGGGGTCAACTATAAATAGTTGGTGAGAATCCATAGTTAGTACAAGTGTAACTGTTATCGTTCATCCCTGAATTTATGCGGGGGGATGGGTTTGTCAGACCTATAGCGCTATAATCTAAACAGGCGGCTTGATCAATGTTAATGATTGTACTGTGTCTTTTTGTTATAATCAAATGATAGAATGAGTAAATGATAGTGTATAAAATGATTATAGTTGAATCACAAGTTTCAGCAATGTAAGAATGAGTAAATGATAGTGTATAAAATCTGTAAACATGTTTCACCCCAAAATGTAAAACAGAAAAAGGGGCTATGTAAACTCACCTTAGTGCTAAAATTGAATCCCTTGATATAGAATATTTGTAGCTCTTGTGTCCAAATATCACCCTATTTATAAGGCAATAATAAGTCTAAGTTTTTATAGTCTACAAGTATTTCTAGGGTTCCTAATTTGGGGATAGATAATTGTTTAATTGTTATTTTGAGTAAATTGTTAATGATCTAATAATTTAAAGAAATTAGAAAATAAATAAATAAATAAAAGACCTTTTGTAAAATTTTGATTAATGATGGTTGTGTTATAATGTTGTAGATATGAAAATAATGTTTGTAAAATTATTTTCTTAATAATTAAATATATAGTATATTTATATCTATTTGTCAATAGAATATTGATGTTAAAAAATATAGTAAAATTACATAATGTTACAGTCTTCCCTACTTTTATAAACATCGTCCCGAAGTTATTAAAAACATAGGGTTAAGGGTGATTAGGTAGAAATTAGGGCAGTTGTGGTTTGGGTTAAAGCACGACATGAATTCATAGGTAATAGAATAATCTGTTTCAAATAATTTGGATAAGAGGTTTGAGATGTGAGTTTTAAGTATTGGATTCAGTGGCGAAGCTTGAAAAATTGGTCCGGGGGGTCGGAAATAACCAGTCACGGGACGAGACCTAAATTTTTTGTCTATTATATGTTCGGGTCGGCGATTCGATTCGGGTCGAGTCAAACATTAAATACAATAATATCAAAGTTCTAAGAATCATTTAAAAAAAGTTTGAACAAATACACTAAAACATTAAAAATGAGACAAAGCGTGGGTACCTGGATGAAGAATTACAGTTCAACCCGACCACTTTTAAGATTTTTGAATTATTCAATTATGGACTCCGAATCAAAGTTTTCAATAATTTCTCTTTCTATGTAAATCACCATGCTATTTACTTATATTTTCATTATTTATTCCTTCTACTTGTTCCTCATTCACTCTTTTAAAAAAAGATGTTATACTTTCATTCTTCCCCATCGTATAATCTAATAATAACATAAACATTAAATTAAGGAAAAAAACATTCAACAGATTAAAGGAAAAAAAAAACCATCGCCAAATCGCCATTTGTATCAACGTGGCAACATCAACATTCAACAAAGTGACGACTGCTGAGAAGGGACGAGGGGTTTTTTTTCGACACAGATGAACAGACAACAGAGGAGCTGAGAAGGGACGAGGGATTTCTTTTTGTTAAAAGTTTTTTGGGGTTTAGATTTTCAAGTGGGCTTTGAAGTTGGGTTTTTCTAAAGAAAAATCATCAAGAAAAATAAATTGGCTAAATCAAACACTTGGGTTTTACCTTTTAAAATGGGCCAACGGGGGTCGAAGCCGTATACCTATTTTTTTCTTCAAAAAAACGGGGGGTCGAAACCGTATATACCTATTTTTTTTTTCAAAAAAAAACCGGGGGGTCGAAAACGTATATACCTAAAAATTTCTATACGGATACTATATAATCAGCACTTCTGAGCGAAAATTCAGGGGGGTCGGTCGCCCCTCCCCACCCCAACAAACCTGCGCCACTGATTGGATTAGGTTCACCTGGAATAGCAAGGAGAATAAGAATCTAGCAAAACACTAAACTTAAGTTTTAGAAATCCGACAAGAAGTGTATGAGTCGATTGACTTTAGAAAGACTAAAAGATCTACCAGGTAACTAGAATTTATAATTGGTTATCTACCGAAAACCTTTATAGAATTTCACACTACCTTAACGTACCTGTAAATTCATGATTACGTTCTGGACCGCAATCACCAATTTACCTTACATTAGGGTTTTGTGTCCTTCTATGACTCTAAACACACATGTAAGTAATGCAAAATAACCTTGTGATTGAATCGTATACAATGTATCCAAAAATGAGTCCAACTGTTGAGCAGGAAAAAACCTTCTACCAGTCAGTGAGTAAGAATCTCTACCGATTGTTGAGCAGGTGCGATAGCCTCTACCAATCGTTGAACAGGTTGTAGGGCCTCTACCGACTGTTGAGCAGGCATGATGACCTCTACCAATCGTTGAGTAGGTTATTTGGTACTCTACTAACTGTTGAGCAACTACTTCATCCTCTATCAGTTGTTTGATTAAGTGTGCCAATTATTACACGCATGAATTGCAAATTGATAATATGTACATGTAAGCAATCAAGTATCAAGTATAGCATGTGAGTTGTAATAGAGTTGCCCTAGACAAGGTTAATGACTCTAGGTGTGTCTATAGCAAATAGTTTATATTCCATGACTTCTAGTATCAAATGTTCAAATATGGTAGATAAACGAATCCTCATGTATAACTAAGGATTAAGTTTGACGCAACACACAATCAAGTTTCAATAGTTTGGTTATCATGGGTAAGTAGCTCATGTTTGAGAAGGTGAAGGATATGAATTTAGTTCTTGAGAGGATGATGAAAAATCTCGAAGCAGAATCAAGGTTGCGAGAGATAGTGAATGTGAAGATGGTTGATAAGGAGTTTATTTTATAGTAAGGAGATTATGTAGTAGTGTAAATTGTGGGGTTAAAGTAGGGATAAGAAATGCGATGAAAATAGAGAATAGAAACAGGTAGAGTTGCAAGTATGAGAAGCAAGTACTGGTTAAAATCTTAAGGTTATAGACTAGATTATTTTTCTAATAACCTAATTCTCTATAACCATGGCTCTGATACCAATCTGTAACACCTCAACCGATGGCAGAAACATCGAGGTGTCACGTAATGATGATTGTTCAATAGCTCATGGTACTAAATGGAAGTTGAATATTACTAAACAATTTACAATTTGTCATACAAATTACATAAACTTGATTTGCATAAACTAGGTCCAAAGCTCCTATGTGTTCCAAGACTTGTACAACTTCCAATAGCAAATAAAACCTGAAACATGTTAAGTTGGAAAGATGGGGGTCAACTATAAATAGTTGGTGAGAATACATAGGTTTTGCATATAGTTGAAAACAACATGTTGTATAGCAATCATAGTTGAAGTATAATTATGAGTAATGATAGAATATGAGTCCGACATGTAACAATGCGTTTTTTGTACAATCAAACCTTGTGTCGACTGAGACCTAACTCGCAAGTTAGTAAAAGTGTAACTGTTATCGATCATCCCTGAATTTATGCGGGGGGTGGGTTTGTCAGACCTATAGCGCTATAATCTAAACAAGCGGCTTGATCAATGTTAATGATTGTACTGTGTCTTTTTGTTACAGTCAAATGATAGAATGAGTAAATGATAGTGTATAAAATGATTATAGTTGAATCACAAGTTTTACCAATGTAAGAATGAGTAAATGATAGTGTATAAAATGTGTAAACATGTTTCACCCCAAAATGTAAAACAGAAAAAAGGGGCTATGTAAACTCACCTTAGTGCTAGAATTGAATCCCTTGATATAGAATATTTGTAGCTCTTGTGTCCAAATATCACCCTATTTATAAGGCAATAATAAGTCTAAGTTTTTCTAGTCTACAAGTATTTTTAAAATTCCTAATTTGGGGATAGATAATTGTTTAATTGTTATTTTGAGTAAATTGTTAATGATCTAATAATTAAAAGAAATTAGAAAAATAAATAAATAAATAAAAGACTTTTTGTAAAATTTTGATTAATGATGGTTGTGTTATAATGTTGTAGATATGAAAATAATTTTTGTAAAATAATTTTCTTAATAATTGAATATATAGTATATTAATGTTCAAAAATATAGCAAAATTACATAATGTTACAGTAGCGGGTCAAAAGTGACCGTTGGCTGACGACCGTTGGAGGTTGGCAAATCTTCACAAAATGGCTTTGCAATGGCTATTTTTGGCAACCAAAAATTTGCAAATCCTCACAAAAATTTTGCAATCTTGACAAAATAAAAAAATTTCTATCACTCCCTACAAAATGGCTTTGTAATGGAATGATTTTTCTTCGTCCGATTTGTCCGAAGAAGACGAGTTGTTTATGGAGGTGGGTAGGATAACGGTTGAATACCTAATAGCCCGATCTCAAAGACGAAGGACTCCTGTGCTAACGAGACAACCGACGCTAGACCGTGATAGAGAGGGAGCAAACGATACTTTGTATCGACACTACTTCAGCCCGGATCCCGTGTATACTGAAGATCATTTTAGGAGACGCTTTCGAATGAGTAGACAATTATTCATGCGCCTATCAAATGATCTGTCGGAGCGTTATCTGTATGCGCGTGAAAGGATCGTTTAGCTACAAAGACAATCAAACAAGTTAACTTTGGGTGCGGAATCCCCAAAATTATTACAAAATGATAACTAATCAGTAAAACAAACACAAATCATCATTTTCAATCATTTTCATTTCATAAACAAATCAAATACACTTAGAAAGATGTTTACAATCAAGGTTTAGACGTGTAATAAGACTAATAAAAGTTACAGAGAGAAATTGGACAAAGGGCGGGAACAAATGACACAAAACTTAACTACAAAATCTGAGTTTGCCTTTATATAGACTGCACATTCGCCCAAAAAGTTCATACGAATGTGCAGGTTCGCCCACTTTCAGTGGTCGAACCAAACTCCACAATAAACAAAGACTCATTCGTCCAAAACCTTCCTTCGCACCTTCAATTTCTCTCCTTCGCACCTACCAAAACTCACCTTCGCACCATCGACAAACATCAAAACATATGGTTTATCTAATCCAAAGCATTAGTCGCATATATGCACCTACAAACTCCCCCTCGACTATTGCTTGGATTGTAATCTTCTCTGTTCATCCATGATCTTGTTCATCAATCTGATATGTCGAATAACCTTTTGTTCTCTAGTCAGTACCGGTTCCTGAACTATCTTCTTCTTTGATTTCTTCACAGGCACAACCTTCTCAACAGTCTTTCCCAACTTCTGCTCAAAGTCACATCCAGCGTTGATATCATACGCAAAGCATAAAAATACCACACGTTGGTATTTTCCTGCTTGTTCAGCATCTTTTGCGTCTGAGTAGATAGGATTATAGAATAACATAATGATATCCTCATGTGAGCAATTGATTAGCCACATAGGATCAAAAATAAGCACTTTCTTATAATCCTTCTCACCATCCTTTAACACAATCACGGCCTCTGCTCTCTTCCAATCATAGTACCACCAGATAAAGTCTTTAGCGAAATGCTGAGGAATATGCAACAATGGAATTTTCTTCAGCACTCGCGGTGGTTTATACTTCAAAGTGACCTTGGGCAATCCAGTTATCTCATTCATCTCCTTCTTGTGTTCAATCCTCTTTGGATACTGAGGTCTAAACAAATTCCACTCGGTTCGACTTTCACGTGTCATCTTTTCAGCAAAATATTCAATCTGGCTATTTGGCGCTCCCGTTAGACGGTGACGACAAATATCCCTGATTGCCCAGTAAGGAAGAGTCTTTAAATGATGAAACTTCTCAAAGTATAGAATACCCTTCTCCCATTTCACTGCAAAACATCTAAGCTCTTTGACAAACTTCCAGGCCAAAGCACGACCTTTAAACATACTGCTGTGAAGTTTGTAAAAGCTTCCCTGAATATCAGCTTTAGGGCGGTTATTCTCCTTCTCCTTCAGCTTCCTCAACAACTCCTTCAAACTGTCAGTTTGTTCGAACCGAGGCTTCTCATGCCCTTCAAAGATTTTATCTTCAAACATCTTACTCTTCTCTTTGGCTATTTTCTCAGCATGGTTTAGCAGTTCGTCTGAGAATGAAAATCCACAATCTTGATTTGTTCTGAAATATTGTGGATATTCATCACTCGTAATATCTTCCATCTCGACTTCCTCGAATGCAGGAACATCACGATCATCTGAGTGATTTCCAGCTTCTTTCTCAGGAATCAGAGGAATAAAATTATCAGCAAGTAATTCTTCTAACGTCTTACCCACTTGCTTTGCTAAACCTTCCAAAATTTCTTTTGAAATAGCCGCAGACACTTCCCCATCTTCAAGATCAGGGTCATCATATTCCAATTCGAAGAGTTTATTCTCAGATTCAAATATTTCAGGAAACCTGCTAGTCATGTCTATCGTCCAGACTCGATCAGTTAACATCTGACGATACTTAGTTTTATCTTCTTCAGACAATGACTTCAGTTTTTCGTTCCAGAAAATATCATCATCATCTACATTCTCTCCAGGAGCTTTCGAACTTGATTCTCCTCCCTTATCTGTTTCACGCTTTTCATAAGAAAACTGTTCAGCGTCATCATCATCATCATTACTATCATCAGAAGCAGAGCCGCTTTCACCTGAACCATCACTCGAACCATCATCACCATCATTATCGTCTTTCTTCTTCTTCTTAGTATCATTTCCAGCATCTTCATCTAATTCATCATCTTCCTCTTCATCTGATGGTTCATAATCAACCTGTTGTACATCTGCCTCTTTGTCTTCCTCACCAGCTTGAAGTTGAGGAGCTCGACTGTACAAGTCTTGAATCAGACTATCCATCTTTCTGTTATTCTTTTTCAGTTCTTTGTTCTCCTCCTTCAAAGCTATTATCCTTCTTGTATTCCGTTGCTCATGCTTTAGCAACTTTTTGTTTTCCCTCTTCAATCTCTTAATGGTTTTCTTCATCAAAGTATTATCATCCGCTGATGTGACTACAACTTCTAACATCTTTTTGTCAGTCGTTTTTAACTGTTCAATCTCACTCTGCTGTTTGTTAATGATATTCATCATTTTAGTCAGTCTTTGATTAACAGCATCCATAACATCACTATCAACAGAAACCTTTTTCTTAACGTCATCCGCCAAATTCTCCAAAGGGATTGGTTCTCCAGTATTCTCTATAATGGGAGCAACGTAACCCTTCACGATCATTTGCCATGCTTCTGCTCCTTCAAGTCCTTGTCCCTCAACGTGAATCTTAAACTTCGTCTTCCAAGTATTATACTCCTTCATGTCCATTAACTTTGGTGGACGATTGCCGCTTCCAGAAGATAGATCATGAATGAGAGTAGAAATAGCGTTGGTCGTCTGGGAATGGACTGCTGCTGCGGCGACTCCCCAATAGTTGTCAATTGGTTGTGGTATTGATTGAACAACTTGTTGTGGTGCCGAACTAGTCATAGCCATATAATTGATTGGCTGTGATGGTTGACTAGTCTTTTGTGCCGCTACTGTCCACGGATCTTGAACTTGTTGTTGTTGTGGTGCTTGAGTAGGTCTAGGGGTTGTTGGAAAGTTCCACATTGTATCCTGCAAACAATCAAACAAACAAACACGAAACGATTAAAATTTTTCAAAAACAGAAATCTCCTTCGTATAAACGGAGGTGCGAATGAGAAAATTTTTCTCCTTCGACCAAACAATCTGATACGAATGTGGAAAAACAAATATCTTCGACCACTTGAATCTTCCTTCGACCGTTCTACAAATCTCCTTCGACCGAACGATAATACGAATGAGACACAATGGTGCGAATGAAAAATATAAGCAATCAAAGTTCACTTTCGACCACTAAATTCACTCCTTCGACCACAAAAACACTCGTTCGACCTAATACTCTGCCACTTTCGACCAAATTCTCTCTTTCGACCCCTGTGATTTCAAAAACGGTTATTCTTTGAGAATCAGTTAGATTTGATCATGTTTATCAAAAGTTGATGGAATTTGATGATCTTAATCAGGTTTTGAATCGGATGTAATTTGAAACAACTTTAATAAAGTGAATTATCCAATTCAAACACGAAATCAGGGTGAAATCAATCAAAAACACATCATTTCAGTTTGTTCACTTAAAACAGAAAATTTTTGATCAAATTTGGGTCAAAATCAACTGAGAAGCTATCAATTTGTGGTTGTTTGATTCAGATAGGCTCTGATACCACTTGAGAATCCGGTTAGAAACCGAATTCAAGGATCGATTAAGCAAAAACAACTCGGTTTCAGACGGGAGATTCGAGACGAGACAGAAATATACGATAACAACGTCATCACAGATTCGTATTACTACAGAAACGGTTACAGACACTGTCATCAGTAGGATAAACATCTATCTCGTGGCCGGGGGAGGTCGGGCATGACCTCCCCCTTGAGAGCATTCAGAGTACAAACTCAAATCACCAAATGAAAACTAAACATAAGATTGCTATTTATAGTCCAACAAACAAGTCCACCTTCGCCCAAATGAGGAGGTCGAATGTGGAGATTTTCCACATTCGCCCCTTCTGTTTGGTCGAACCTGAACTTTGTTTGTTGTCCTATATTTACAAATGCAACAGATCCATATAATGCCCTTATGGATCACCACAATCTCATGTAATACAATACAAAGACTCAACCCTAGTCTATTCGACAGTGACGTCCACAGAAAGTGCATCAACATTATCCTTTTATACAACGAAGAGAAGACGCAAATGGCCAACTAGGGTTCACACCCGTACAAAAATGTACGGCCGCTATTCGGCAGCTAGCCTACGGGCTTGCATCGGACGCAATGGACAAGTATATTGCGATGTCCGAAAAAGTTGCGCGCGAATCCCTTCATTATTTCTGTCAAGGTATATTTCTATACCTAGTTTACTCACATAGTTTTTTCACTTTTATTATCAAATGTCGTTTTAAAATATGTATATATATATATATTTGTGTAGGGATCATATCTATTTACTCACGACGGTATTTGCGTAAACCAACGATGTATGATATCCAACGCATATACGAGGTGCATGGTGAAAAACATGGGTTTCCCGGCATGCTTGGTAGTCTCGATTGTACGCATGTTGGTTGGGCTATGTGTCCTACGGCCTGGCGAGGTCAGTTTCATCGAGGTGATCATTCTGGACCGAGTATCATACTTGAAGCGGTGGCCTCGCAAGATCTTTGGTTTTGGCATGCTTTTTTTTGGAGTTGCCGGGTCAAATAACGACCTAAATGTTATCGACCAATCACCTATATTCAATAACATTATCGACGGGGTTGAGCCGCCCCAATCGTTTTACGCTAACAATGTAAATTTCAAGTACGGCTACTATTTGGTTGATTGTATTTACAACGAATGGGCGACACTTGCTCAAGCTTTCTCGTCACAACTTGAAGACAAACGCAAGTACTTTACAAAGAAACAAGAGTCGACAAGAAAAGATATTGAAAGAGCGTTTGGGGTTCTTAAAAAAAGATTTGCGTTGATTGCCAACCCAAAAAGGTTTTGGACACGAGAGAGGATCACGGACGTCGTCTATACTTGTATTATTCTACATAACATGATATTGGGGGACCGAGGCTTGGCGATATGTCAAAATTACCAAGGTGATATCCCAAGTGCCGAATCGACAATCGATAATAACCAAAGACTCGACAACATAAGGAGTCTTAAGAACCGTGAGATACACGGAAACCTTCATTATGAATTAGGCGAGCATTTGTGGGCTAGACGGCCCGATGATCTTGTATTAGATTAGTTTTTAGTTTCTTAATAGTTTATTGTAAACATTAATCTAATTTTTAGTTAAATTTATTTTTTCCAAATTTAGAAAGGATAAAAAAAATTAAAAAATAAAAATAAACTGGATAAAGTTGTTGCTCACCTCTAGCCACAACAGCATCAGGTGAGCGAGCAGAAGCTTTATCATCACTTGCCAACTGGGCGCTGACATAACACAATATGAAAGGATAAATTCTGTGGTCACCTCTAGCCACAACGGATGGTCTAATAAGGTTGTTGGTAATCTTATGAAAATAGTAAATTATTTTCAAGAGAAAATGTAATATTATAAATTTATTATTTATTATTGTGTAAACCGCAGTGTCGTTGCATTTTCCAATGACTATACTTGATTACTCTACGAATAGGTAGTTTTTTTTAGTCCGGTTATTTAGACAACTAAGGTTTTTATCTACACAACCCCCTATGGCCCATCAGGGCCTCGACTACCCGTCGTTTTACCCTAAATGATTACCAATCATTCATAATCATTGGCAATGATTGAATAATGACTGTTTGGTTTTTTATAAGTGTAGTGTGGGTGTTTAAGATGGGTTAGAGGTGTGAATATAAATATTTGGTTTTTTATAAACGTTATTTTTTTTATTTGTATAATATGATTTTTTTATATGGATGTGAATATGAATGTTCGGTTTTTATTAACGTTTATATTTCCGAACTAAACAAAACCAAAGATACGAACATTAAGATAAAATAAAGCATAACATTCAAACATTATATATAAATACAAAAAGCAACTTAACGTTGCTTTAACGGTTCCGTTTGTTTTAACAGTTAACACATTGATTTTGAAACTTGGCATCCCTTCTCCGGCGGTTACTCTGGTTAGAATCTCACACCACCATTTGGATATACAGTACAAACAAAAATCATCAATACATACAAGTTGCAACTTAACCGTCCCAGTAACGGTTTTAATAACGTTGACTTTTCCCGTCAAAACACATAACCGAAGAAAACCGATTTCAATATGTTTTCGGTTGAAAAGGATTTTATCATAGCAAATGGTTATCATCGTTTTATCAATTTAATCTTCTTTATCACCATGAATTTTATTGAATCTTACTTTTAAAAACAAATAATGATTAGGTTATAGGAAGCGGGATCACGGGTTCGCTCCAAAAATTACTGTTGTATGATTTATCCGTTCAATGGAAACGAAGTGGTGGAAACGTCGCACAACTACCACGGGAAACTCCTTCCAATGGAAACGAAAGGTTTATCGTTTATGATTGATCCGATTAATCACAATTGGGATGCAATTGTATGACGATCTGCCGGTGACTGCCGCGATAAGTAAGGTATCAACATGGTGGTGATGATGTCGGTTCTAGAAGTTTTAGACTTTCGATGTTAACAGAGGAAAGGAAACGGTTTGATAGTGGTGACGGTTTGCTTTCCATTTTTTCTGTTTTAAAGCTAATGAATTTAAATTTTGTTTTTTATTTTACTTTCATAATCCTAAGTGTTTTTATTTTACTTTTATAGGTATATAAATAGTTAAGTGATGATGACGTGGGTAGCCTAAAGCAAACATAAATATACAACATTACTAAACAAATGCTTAAAGGGTTGAAGCCTACAAGGCTTCGGACAACCAGGAGCATCCTAAGTCAAAAAGATGACTTGTCCCGTCATCTTTTTCATCGATCAAGACAGATAAGCTGATGGAGTAACATCAGCCAACAGACCGCAGGTCCATAGCAGCCACTTACCATTTGTGGGATGTCCTTTAGTTGCAACAAGGCTCAAGGCAAGATGCTTTCTCCTTAGGGAGATCTCCTTTCTCTATAAATCAGAGGCTGATTCCTCAGCTCTGGACACACCATCACAATCACTCTCACTTCACTCTTCTAATTCTTTTGGTCTTGCACGTGGAAGAATATTTCTCTCCACTCGGATCTCTAGAACTTCTATTTCTGGTTTCGAGTACATCTCAAACCAGAACCTTAAAGCATCTAAAACAAGAAAAATAACCTTGAACCTCCTTCTACGTTTGCAACGTAGAAGGACACCACGACCTGCGTTAGGCAAAGTGGAACCCTTGAACCCTTGAACCTCCCTTGTGACTCAGAACTATCGTTAGGCAGTTATTTGTTGTAGCAACAAGTTGGCGCCCACCGTGGGGCTACGCCATTGCCTTTACAAAAATCAGTTGTGTAGCTCCGGCTCTCTCCATGTCTGACCCTGAGTCCCAAGAGGAAGTCAACCAGATCTCTCCAAGCACAGATCAGACTTCTCCAGCCAGATCTGTGTCTTTTTCCACTCCAGGAGGCACTCCAGCTAGAACTCAGTCCCCACCTGCACATCATGGGACAAGAAGCTTACAGACTCCACCTCCCACTCGTTCAGGGGTGTTTTCTCCTCTCCCTGATCTTGCACAGACTCCCCAACGTATAGATCTTACCCCTGAAGGAGTGGAAAGAAACTTCCTGCAGCTTAGATCCCTTTTGAACCAGTACGTCATGAAGGAAAGGGATAAAGGAGTCCGCCTCCGACTAGACTATGGCGAGGAAGAGGAGGTGTCACTCTCACCGGGGCCTCCTCCTCCTCCTCTAAATGCCACCTACAGTCATAGACCACGACTCGGAAGCAGTAACGCTGGCCCCAGTAACACATTCTCCACTTCTCATCATGAGACAAGGTCCAGCCCCACCGCTTTCCCACTGTTTACCACCCAAGCTGCCACTACTGGCACACCACTTGGGCATGAAGTCACCCTGGATCAGCTTCTACAGTCACCAACATCCAGTGTCCCACCACCGGTAGCCACTTCATGGGATCAAGCCATGGCTTCGCTCCCCATGGCTAGGAACGCTTCCATGAGCATCCCCATGGTGACTAGCAACGTGGCCACAACCGAAAACCTCCAAGGTTTTAACCTCATGCCCTATATGATATCACAAGTGATGGCTAACTTCCCTTGGCAGCAGCTCATCAGTCAAGCCATCGCTGCTCAACAGGGGACTCCGGTCGGAATGACCAACAACAGGACAGAACACCCTGTCAACCCACCCTACAATCCGAACAGCTTATCTTGCTTCTCACCAGAAATAGCAGATTATGACTTTCCTAACAAGCTAAAGATGCCAGCTCATATAAGAACATATGATGGTTCTGATGATCCAGAAGATCACCTTCAGATCTTCTCAGGGGCAGCTCGGATCGAAAAATGGGGTGATCCTGAGTGTTGTTTAATGTTTATGCAAACCCTTGTTGGATCTGCAAGAATCTGGTTCAATGGCCTGAAGGTTGGAAGCATCCGAACCTTTGATGAACTCGGCAAAGGATTCCTAGCCAACTTTTCACAACAGAGAAGATGTGTCAAGGATGCAACCGTCATCTTCCAGATAAAACAAAAGGATGATGAAAGCCTGAAGAATTTCATTGAGAGGTACAAAAAAGAAGGTCTTACCTACGTTGGTGCAGATGAAAAGATGAAGGTTGCAGGGTTCATGAATGCCATCAACTCAAAATACCTCACCAGGGAGTTTAACAAAAGTCTCCCCAAAACCCTTGAAGAGGCTTTGGAAAGAGCCGAGGCCCACATCAGAGGAGAAGAGGCTGTAGACATAAAGGAACAAAGAAAGAGGGCTTCCAACTGGAGAAGCAACAGCCCTACTCGGAAAAGAGGAAACTATGGTACCTACGACAACAGATCCAGGAGATCTGAGCCTCGAAGGTCGGAAAGCAGGAACCCTCCAAGCAAAGACAGAAACATAAACTTTACAGCCCTCTCCAAAACTCCTCAAGAAATTCTAGCCACGGAAGAAGTCAAACACACCTTTAGACCACCTCGTCCCTTGCCTAAAAGCAAAAGAAACGAAAACTCCAACCAGTATTGTGAGTTTCACGAAGAAAACGGACACCACACCAACGACTGCTTCCAGCTTAAGAAGAGGATCGAAGAAGCAGTTAGATCTGGCGAACTAGCCCACTTGGTTAAAGGTGTCAAAGAAAACATAGCTGATGGCAAGAAGAAAGATGTTGCCATGGTGTTTGTTGAAAGTGAAGCGCCAAGCAAACGACAGAGGTTGGAGGATTGGGAACGTCAAGGCATCTACTTCCCTTGTACCAACGAAGAAAAACATTGTGATCCACTAGTCCTTGAAGCCCTTGTGGGTTCATGTCAAACACAAAAAGCCTACATAGACACCGGAGCTGCTACTGAAATCATGTTTGCAAAATACTTCAACCTTCTAAGCCATGAAGAACGCTCCACGCTCAAGCCAGCCGAAGCTGCCATCAAAGGCATAGCTGACATTCCCATCAAACCCTTGGGCGAAATGGTACTCAATGTGACCTTCTCCGATGGGCAAATGCGAAGAACTGAACCGTTGACGTTCATTGTCTTAGACCTACCATCCAGTTACGATGTCATCATTGGTAGACCCGGTGTAGTAGCTTTCGATATGACCGTTTCCATCAGCCGGAAGAGTGCCAAGTTCCCCACTAAAGAAGGAGTAGGAACCCTCCAACCATCAGCCTCTGTGCTAACGGTTGTTGAAGAACAAAGCAAACTCGGTCTTAGCATCAATCATAAATACCCTGATCAAAGGATACGGGTAAACACAGCCCTTCCTAGGGAAATTCTCTCAAAGCTTGAAGCGTTGCTAAAAAACAATGTAGATGTTTTCGCTTGGTGTCCCAGTGACATGACAGGGATCCCACGTGATATTGCTGAGCATGAACTCAAAGTTCCCCAAAACATCAAACCAATAGTGCAAAAGAAAAGAAACCTTGCACCAGAACGAAGCAAAGCAGCTTGCCAGGAGGTTGACAAACTGGTCGAAGCAGGAATCCTCCGAGAGGTCAAATACCAATCCTGGATTGCAAACCCAGTGATGGTTAAGAAACCTGACGACTCATGGAGGATGTGCATAGACTTCAAAGACCTCAATAAAGCTTGCCCAAAGGATTGCTATCCTTTACCGGAGGTGGATTTGAAAGTTGACTCGTTGACAGGTTACCTTTGAACCTAAAAACAACTTTTAGGTTATTCAACACCTCCCAAATTTGTTTCTTTTCACATAATGCATGCTTACAAGCTAACCCTTCAACAGGTTTCCCCTTCAAATGCTTTTTGGATGCCTATAAAGGTTATCACCAAATACAAATGAAGGAGGAAGATGAAGAAAAGACTGCTTTCCATACTGACAAGGGTATCTTTTGTTATAAAAAGATGCCCTTCGGATTAAAAAATGCAGGTGCCACCTATCAAAGGTTGGTTGACAAAGCCTTACCGAACAAATTGGTAGGAACATGGAAGCATACGTGGATGATTTGGTTATCAAAAGCAAGACCGAGGATGAAATGCTTGAAGATATACAAGAAACCTTCAACAATCTCAAGAAGATCAACATGAAACTAAATCCCATAAAGTGTTCCTTCGGTTTTGAAGAAGGGAAAGTCTTGGGTCATGTTGTAGGAAAACAAAGCATAAAAGCTAACCCGAACAAGGTTCAAGCCATCCTCAAAATGAAGTCACCGCAAACCAAGAAAGAAGTGGAAAGCCTGAACGGCAAGCTTGCCGCCTTGAAACGTTTCGTGTCAAAACTTGCTGAAAAATCCCTTCCTTTCTTCAAGACCCTCAAAGGTTGTGCTGACAAAAAGAACTTCAGGTGGACAGAAGAAGCAGAAGAAGCCTTCAACGCTATGAAACATTACTTGGCTTCCCTTCCCACCATTGCAGCACCTGAAGCAGGGGAAACGATCTCTGTCTATCTTTCAGTCACTGAAGAAGCCTTCAGCGCTGTTCTCACTATCGAAAGAGAAAAAGCCCACGTACCCGTTTATTTCTTCAGTAAAACCTTAAAGTTAGCAGAGGTCAAGTACCCTCCTTTGGAAAAATTAGCCTTAGCCCTGGTACAAACGGCTAGAAGGCTTCGAAGGTACTTTCAAGCACATCCTATTCAAGTAGTCACTGACCAACCAATCAAGAATGTGCTTGAAAGGCCTAAAACCTCGGGACGACTAGCCAAGTGGGCCGTTGAGCTAGGTGAACACAAAATCACCTACGTCCCGAGAAAATCAATAAAAGCACAAATACTTGCTGATTTCATTGCTGAAATTCCAAGGGTAGAAACTGCTGAGGTTAACATGACCATGGACGAACCTCTCGATCCTGAAGCCTGGAAGCTTTACACAGATGGACCTTCCAGCATTGAAGGCTCGGGAGCTGGTCTTATATTAATCAGTCCTGAAGGGTTAGAATTCACATATGCCCTTCGTTTGGAATTTCAGACAACAAACAACGAAGCCGAATATGAAGCTCTGATCGCAGGACTCAAGCTTGCAAAAAAGATGATGGTTCACAAGCTTCAAGTGTTCACCGATTCACTACTGGTCTCTAGCCAAGTGAACGATAGCTACATTGCCAAAGAACCCAACATGAAAAAATACAAAGAGAAAGCCAAGGAAATCATGAACACTTTCCAACAATGCAAGATCAAGCAAGTTCCAAGGTCTCACAACAAAAAGGCTGACGCGCTAAGCAAGCTCGCCTCGTTAACCTTTGCTCACCTCACTAAGAAAGTATTGGTTGAGGTGATCAAGCATCCTGCCATATCAGAGTTGGAAGTCCAAGACGTCATCACTGAAAATGAACCAAACTGGATGACTCCGTTTGTAAGGTTCCTTCAAAAGGGAGAACTACCACAGGACCCTGTTGAAGCTGAAAGGATCCGAAACAAATCGAAGCAGTATACCATACAAGATGAGATGCTTTACAAAAAAGGGTATCTAGCTCCACTGCTCCGATGTGTCGGACCCGAACAGAGCAAGTACCTGATTAAGGAAGTTCATGAAGGAATCTGCGGAGCCCACTGTGGTCCAAGGTCAGTTGTGGCAAAACTTATGAACCTGGGATATTTCTGGCCCTCCATGCATCGTGATGCATCAGAACAGCTGAAAAGATGTGAAGCCTGCCAACTTCACGCCCCAGTCCCCAAAAGTCCCAAGAATGATTTGGTGCCTGTTAATTCAGCTTGGCCGTTCTACAAATGGGGAATGGATATCGTTGGACCCTTCCCACCCGCAAAAGGAGGGGTTAAATTCTTGTTGGTGGCAGTAGATTACTTCACAAAATGGCCAGAAGTGAAGCCCTTGGGGAAAATATCCGGGAAAAAGATAATTGACTTCGTTTGGGAAAACATCATTTGCCGGTATGGCCTACCTGGGGTACTTGTGATGGACAACGGCAAGCAATTTGCAGAGAAACCATTCAGTGCTTGGTGCAAGGAGTACCGGATAACCCAAGTCTTCAGTTCTGTGGCCTACCCCCAGTCGAACGGTCAAGTCGAAAGAATGAATAGGAGTGTGGTTGAAGGGATCAAGGCTAGACTAGGCAGACAAGGAAGAAACTGGTTGGAAGAACTGCCGAGCGTTCTCTGGGCAATTCGAACCACTGAGAAGACAAGCAACAAGAAAACGCCTTACAGCCTTACCTTTCGTGTCGATGTCCAGGCAAATGAACAAGAACCTTTCGTGTCGATGTCCAGGCAAATGAACAAGAATCACTGCTTAACCTTGATCTCCTGGAAGAAGCAAGGGACTCAGCAGCAATCCGTGAAGCTCAATACAAACAAAAGATGGAGTCCTACTACAACGCCAGAGTTAAGCACGAACGATTCAAGCCCGGCGACCTGGTTTTGAGAAACAACAAAGCAAGCAAGAAGGAAAGTCAAGGGAAGCTAGGACCCAAGTGGGAAGGTCCATACACTATCCTAGAATCCCACAAAGGGGGATCCTATAAACTGGCAAGCATGGAAGGCAAAAAACTCCCCCGTCACTGGAACGGCAAGAACCTCAAAAGGTTCTTTGTTTAAGTTGTAACAAAATGTTGTTCTTTTCCAAATGATGTAATGTTATCCTATCTAATGAATGAAAGGATCATTTGATCCTCTTTTAGAAACTTTGTCTTTCTATCCTAAGTTCAGGTTGAGAACCTTGCAAGAAACTCCATGGTAGAGACCATGTAAGGGGATGAGCTCCTAGGCCATATCGCTCAATAGGTTCGAGGGATAAACGGACCTATATAAGGGGTGAGTTCCTAAATCAATCCTACTCCATGAGATAAACAAAAAACACTTTTAAGAATCTCATAGACAGGTTTGAACAACCTACACCAATCGTTCCTTAAGTTTAGAAAACAAACTTACGAAAATATATCGAAAACACTTGATTAAGTGTTGTATATAGGATAGATGGTGACATGTTTGCCTAGACTACCTTAAGGATGAATGACTGCAGCATTCAACCTTTGAAGGTGCTACCGGATAAACATTCCCAAACAGCAAAGACAAACATAAATGCCAACAGAAAAACAACAATAAAACTTAAACACCAGCCACAAAGACTTAACATTTAAAGGCTTTTAACAAAGCCAACAAGTAGCATAATTGTTCAAAGGGCTACAGCCCATAACTACCAAGGAACCATTGAAGGTTCCAACAAAAGATAAAAAGTACTTAGAAACACAAACACAAAGTTAATTGTTTTAACAAACCAAGATGCTAAGAAAGCTACGAATGGGAAGTTCAGACATCACCACCAGACTCCGAAGGCTTAGAGGCTTCATCCTCATTCACTACCTTGACCACCTTCGCCTTCTTTGCCTTCTTCCCTTTCTTTGGAACCTTCTCCACAAGTCCAGCTTCAGAAGCTTCAACACTAGCATCCTTGGAAAATGTTTCAGCCACATCCAACGTCTCTTCACTATCACCAGAATGTGCCTTCTTCCTTGAAACAGATTGAAGCACCTTTGCAGAAACAACTTCGTTTAAACCAGCAGGCTTCAATTCTTTCAGCTCCTTCAAGGGTTTTCCATAGTAGGAAGAGACTTGTGCAACATAAGGATAGCTGGAGTGTTCCATCTTAAGGACAGTCTCCTTAAAAACATCCAAGGAGTCAGGCTGATAAAAGGGAGATTCTTCCAAAACTTGGCCAGACTCATGAGCTTTAAACCCTGCAACAAAACCAGCATGCTTACCATGGGTCAAAAGCTTGGTATATACCTCCCCAAGGGCAGAGTTGAATTCGGTGGAATGAAGAAGGTAGGTAACGACTTGCTGAAATCCTTCTTCAATCAGCCATTTGTTATCACTTTGGGCAGCAGCAAGGGTAGCCTCCAACCCCTTCTTCTCACTTTCAAAAGCCTTTTTCTCTGCTTCCAAAGCCAATTGATCTGCCTCCACCTTAAGAATAGCGGCTTCATGCCTTGCCATCTCAGCCTCATGCCCTTTCTTCAGTTCATCAATAAGGGAAATCAAAGTAACCTCCTTCTTAGCATACTCCTCAGCATCCTTCTTCATGTCAGCAATGGACTGTTTCATCTCCCTCTTCTTCTTGGCAAAGTCACTATACTTACCCATAACCTTTCTAAACCTACTAATCCCCTATGGAAGCATAGCAGCAAGGTTACAGGTACCCACCATCATCTTTGCCAGCAGAGCATCATCATCCAAACCCTCAAGACAAGCCTTGGCACCAGGAGTAGCAAAGTGTGCAAGAACCTCCTCACAAATAGCCGAAGACTTAAAGTTGTCACTAGACTTCACGTTCCACCCAGGAACATACAGACCTTCCTCATCAAAGCTAGCTGACACATCTGTTTCTTTCACCACTCCAACCTTCACCTTTTTACCCTTACCTTTCTTAACAACAGCATCCACAGGAACATCATCCATGGTCTGATCTTGCTCATCTTCAGAATCCTCAATATCATCACTAACCGTCACTGCTTCATAAGGATCAGCAGGCTTAGCAGCCTTCAAAAGCCGCCTGCTTGACCTCCTTGTTGAAGCCTTGGAAGAACTGGCTTTAGCAAAACCCTTCACATTAGGGACAACAACATAGTTGGTCCCATCATACCTCCCTTTCTGATATTTGGTCAGTGCATCTTCCCCATCTGCTGCTTCTGCATCAGAAAATACAACGCCCGAAGCATCATCACCTTTGATAAAGTCAAGAGCTGACATAACTGCAAAAAACAGAACGCATAAGGAAGAAACAAAGAAAGCAAAAGAAATCAACAATAAACAAAATTCATACCCTGACCATCCTTCATCACAACAGGATCTCTACCCGGCTTGTCCCAACGAGTGCTAACACCGGATAATACTAAGAAGGGTTCATCAAATGGACGAAGCCTTGAAGGACAGGTTCTAAGAGTCGTTAGGAAGGTATCATCTAGTTCAGACTCTGAGGGTTCCCCTTCATTAAGAACGGCCTCAGGATGCCTCCACACAGGCTTAAAAGGGAAAATAGAATCAGACACCCAAAAGAACCTATTCTTCCATTGACCAACCGTCGTAACATGGGAAGAAAGAAGGTTAGTCTCCACTAATGACCCCTCGAAGGTGAACCAGTCACCATTCTTGGCAAGGCGAAAAAATCGCCTGAACATCAATAGAGTGGGATCATACCCTAGGGCTCTACAAAGACATTCAAAGTGTAAAACACGTCCAACACCATGTGGGTGGATCTGACCAAGGGAAACCCTATAATACTCAAGAACATTCAACAAAAATACAGAAAAAGGATAACGAAGGTTTGCAAATTCAAAATGACGACAGTACAAAGCAATAGAACCAGACGGACACTCGGAAACAGAGAGTTTTTTACCAGGAGCCACAGGTTTGAATGACAAATCAATATCCCATTCGGCACAAAACGATTCTACCTCTTTCTGAGAAAGAGTTGAAAACGTAACGACCATGTCCTTTTTAGCGCCCATTATGCTCAAAAGGATGATCAGTAAACAAAGCAAGAAGAAGAAAAACTAACCTGCTGTGGTGAAAAATCACGAAACCCTAAGATGGATGAAGTGTTTGAGAGGATGAAGATGAAGAAAAGAAAAAGGTAAAGTAAAAAATGAAGTACAAAAGGTTTAAAAAAGAAAAAATCAACCGGTTATTTAATTCAAAAAACCGTAATAATAATGACATGCAGTAATTAGTCTGAGCGAACTGCCAGATGTCACATCAACAGTCCAATCAACATTGAAACTGCTGAGTAATAACCGCCTAAATCACAGCGAACCCTCGAACCTTTCAAGCAAAGGATAAACTAGGAAAACAGTCAGAAGCTTTCAAGCTACCTCATCAAACCTTCTGACTTGGGGGGCTGATGACGTGGGTAGCCTAAAGCAAACATAAATATACAACATTACTAAACAAATGCTTAAAGGGTTGAAGCCTACAAGGCTTCGGACAACCAGGAGCATCCTAAGTCAAAAAGATGACTTGTCCCGTCATCTTTTTCATCGATCAAGACAAATAAGCTGATGGAGTAACATCAGCCAACAGACCGCACGTCCATAGCAGCCACTTACCATTTGTGGGATGTCCTTTAGTTGCAACAAGGCTCAAGGCAAGATGCTTTCTCCTTAGGGAGATCTCCTTTCTCTATAAATCAGAGGCTGATTCCTCAGCTCTGGACACACCATCACAATCACTCTCACTTCACTCTTCTAATTCTTTTGGTCTTGCACATGGAAGAATATTTCTCTCCACTCGGATCTCTAGAACTTCTATTTCTGGTTTCGAGTACATCTCAAACCAGAACCTTAAAGCATCTAAAACAAGAAAAATAACCTTGAACCTCCTTCTACGTTTGCAACGTAGAAGGACACCACGACCTGCGTTAGGCAAAGTGGAACCCTTGAACCTCCCTTGTGACTCAGAACTATCGTTAGGCAGTTATTTGTTGTAGCAACAAGTGATAATTATGTTCTTTGTGATGTACAATCAGAAGTAAATATGTGTATTTTTGTTTATAAATCATTGTTTGGTAGGCAAGGGATAAAGCAAAAAAATAAAAGTATGTTTTGAATAAACTTAAGAACTTATCTAATACATACTATCATCAACATTCCGCCGCAACGCGCGGACTGACGTCAACTTGTTTACATACAAAATAAAACATGTTGTTCAAATAAAGAAACGATAATATTCAAAATACAAGATCCAAAATATACAAACTAAGGACCCGACCCGTCCGGCTGACCCGACCCGTCCGGCTGACTCGACCCGTCCAGCTGATCCGACCCGTCCGGCTGACCCGACCCACCCGGCTGACTGGTGGACGCCCCACCCTGCTGACTGGTGGACGCCCCATGCGGCTCCATACCCAATTGTGCTCTCCTATCATTCTCGCTCTGCACCAACCACCGTATATCCGCCCGCATCCCCGCCATATCAGCCCGCATCGACCCCATGTCAGCCCGAATCAACCCCATCTCAGCCCGAAGCGACCCAATCTGATCCAGAACCTGCTGAGGTAGCTGGCTCATGGTCTCAGGCAACCTAATAGCGTGATAAACGCGGCCAACATGATGTCGGGCATCAGGGGCGACCTCTGGCATCGGTACATCCTCCGGTGGATCACCGTCGCCAACGGTGGATCGCCGTCGCCAACGAGGCCTCCACGGCCCATCGTTTTCCATTTTTAAGGCCTCAACGGCCCATTGTGGCCTCCACGGCCCTTGAGAACCTTAATTTTTTTTTTGTTTTTAGCACGTTTTTTTGTATTCTAAGCTTAATATTTGTGTTTTTTTATAAGAAATAAAAAGTAATTTCTTCTTATAATCATAAATTACTGTACACAATAATTTTTTCCCGTTAAATATTTTAGTATACATGATGAAAACAGTAACATACGATAAGCTAGGTTAAGTCAAAGTGTTGAGGTGGTGGAACATCGTTTTCCATTTTTCAAGCTTTGTAAATATGACATCGTGAGACCGGGAAGTCGAGATGGGACGAGGGTTTCGGTGGTGGTGATTTTTAAGTTTTGGTTCAAATCTGAGATTATTACGGGCCGTCGAGGCCTCCACGGGCAGTCGAGGCATTAAATGTCTAAACCTAATCCATTTTTACGGGCCATCGAGGCCTCCACGGGCCGTGGTAAAACACCTTTTCAGACTGACACCTCGTACCTCGTATCACGACGGGCCGTGAAGGCCTCCACGGCCCATCGTTTTTCACTTTTTTGTATTATGACGGGTCGTGGAGGCCTCCACGGCCCGTCGTTTTTCCCTGATTTGTCCACAACGGCCCATCAAGGCCTCCACGGTCCGTAGAAAGGTTTTTTTTTTTTTTTTTTTTTTTTTTTTTTTTTTTTTTTTTA
The DNA here is from genome assembly GCA_030844895.1 of Ambrosia x helenae. NCBI lineage: Eukaryota > Viridiplantae > Streptophyta > Magnoliopsida > Asterales > Asteraceae > Ambrosia > Ambrosia x helenae. The sequence goes on from CM061232.1 coordinate 78,826,065, forward strand.
TTGGGTTGTGTAGATTTGAAATTTGAAGAAGACTTTATTTACCTATTCAGTTTCATATACTTTGAGCACTTCTCTATCGCAATCCACAAATTCGTCATATATATACTTTGTTTAAAGATGACCAGGAGGGTCGATAGAACTGCGATCGGCATTGATCTTGGAACAACATACTCTTGTGTTGCAGTTTGGCTAGATAAGCATAACCGTGTAGAGATCATTCCTAATCAACTAGGTAACAAAATCACTCCTTCATGTGTTGCTTGGGATGGTTTACAAATGCTAGTAGGTGAGGCTGCAAAAAATCAAATCACCAGAAACCCTAAAAACACTGTTTATGGTATATAAAACCCTAGTCATTCCCTTCATTTAATGTCCATTCTTATATTTGATGACAATTTGAAGCTTTTTTTCTATTTTTCTTCTAATTATAATGTGCAGATGTTAAACGTTTAATGGGAACAAGATTCAGTGATATTGTTGTCCAAAAAGATATTGAAACTAGACCTTTTAAGGTAATTGATGGGCCTGGGGAGAAACCGATAATTGTATTTGAACACGAGTCGATAGAAAAGAGGTTTTCACCTGAAGAAATATCTTCAATAATTCTATGGAATTTGAAAGAGGCTGCTGAAGCGTTTCTTGGAACCACTGTTACTGATGCCGTGATAACCGTTCCAGCGTATTTTAATGACAAGCAACGCCAAGCGACCATGGATGCTGGTGTGTTGGCGGGACTTAATATTATGCAGTTGGTTAATGAACCAACGTATGCAGCAATTGCATACGGTCTAGACAAGTGTGCTGAAGTAGACGTTCCTAAAGAGAAGAATGTGTTGGTATTTGATTTGGGTGGTGGAACCTTTGATGTGTCTCTTCTCAAGATCAACAAGGCTGGTATAATTACTGTTAAAGCAGTGGGTGGTGATACTCACTTGGGTGGGGAAAATTTTGACCAGTTAATGGTGAATCATTGCGTTGACCTCTTTAAAAAGAAAGAAATGAAGGATGTGAGTGAGAATGCAAGAGCAAAGATGAGGTTGAAAATTGCTTGTGAAAAGGCCAAGAGGGATTTGTCATCAACAAAACGAATGCCGATTGAAATTGATTGCTTGTACGAGGGTATTGATTTCACAACCAAGTTTAGCAGGGCAAAATTTGAAGAGATAAATGCTAGTTTCTTTAGGATATGCATTAAGCATGTGGAGAATTGCTTGAGAGATGGAAATATGCACAAGAGCAATGTGGATGACGTGGTTATTGTCGGTGGGTCGACAAGGATTCCCAAGATGCAACAAATGCTGACGGAGTTTTTTGATGGGAAACCACTCTTTAAGAGCATTAATGCGGATGAAGCTGTGGCTTACGGTGCTGCGGTTTTGGCTGCAAACTTAAGTGGTTATGGGAACCAAAAGGTGAAGGATTTTGTGCTATTAGATGTGAACCCTCTTTCTCTTGGCGTCAAGGCTAATGTTATAGGTGACACCCATGGATATGATATGGGTGTGGTGATCCCTAGGAACACACCCATACCGACCATCAAGGAGCGGGTTTATCAAACAAGTGGCGACAACCAAACAGCTGTGATCGAGGAAGTATATCAGGGTGAGAGCAAGTATACCAAAGAAAACATTTTCCTAGACAAGTTTAATCTTGATGGTATTCCACCAGCCCCTAATGGTGTTGAGAAGATCAAGGTTTGCTTTAACATAGACGCTAATGGTATTTTGAATGTGTCAGCAGAGGTAGTATCCACCGGTAATAAGATAAGTATCACAATTGATAAGAGTGGAGATTTGTCCAAGGAAGACTCAAGAAGATGGTGAAAAAGGCTAAGAAATGAAATGAATATGTGTTTCTTTTGTAAAGTGTTTCCTATCAAATGTTGCCTTTATTAATCTTTTCACTTGGTCACAAATGACAATCTTTTGCAAGGTTTTATTTTGCTGTGTCCCTATCCAATATTCATGCAAATGGTTTTGACCTGGTCACAGTGGCTTCTGACTTTATAATCTTAGATCTCATCAGTTCTATTTCATTGAACCGAAATTATTGACTACCGTATTGTTTATAAAAATAATATTTTTAAGCATAAAAATATTTGATTCTCTTAAATCATTTCGCAAATATGTATTGACATTCATGGTTAAGGTGTTCAATAACCCTTATCAACCACGACATACTCAGTACCCCCCTTTATGGTTAAGGTGTTCAATAACCCTTATCAACCATTTTTACCACTTCGTTATAACAAGGGAATTTAGAATTAAATAATCCTAAATTTGTCGGGTTGGAAGGCAATAATCTCAATTTGAAATCTGAAATTTAGCAGACCCAACTTGCATTGGTTTTTATTTTACTGAACCAAAACTAGCTGAGCATAACCCAGTTAGTTTTCTGCCTATGTGGCATGTCATAAAGTGCAAATGGGTCAATAGAATGCATAAAATGGCATGCCACGTAAGCATAAAACTAACTAGTATAACACAGTTAGTTTTGGTCCAGTGAAATAAAAACCAAGACAAGTTAAGTCTGTTAGATTCCAATTTTCAAGTTAGGATTATTGTCTTTCAACCCGACAAAATTGAGATTATTTAATTCAAATTCCCCTTAAAACAAACTATTCAAGTTATTTTATTTTTTAAAATCTTAAAAAACCCACTTTTTTCTTTTAGTTTTGTGTAACTAGTTTACTATCGTATTTCGGGTTAAGTATATGGATCCACTACAAGAAAACTGAGTAATAGTGGCGACTTTTGTCGTCTCTATTGGCTTTTTTTTACCATTTTTTGTCTATTTTTCCAGCTTTTTTCATGTTTCAAACCTGTTAAAAATATGTTATTTTCTAGTTACGGCAAACCATAATAACATATATCACATAATTAAACATAACTTTACAATGATCCTAGTTTTCAAACACAAATCATTTTACGAACCAACATAACGCTATAATCATCCTAACACAAATTGTTTTACAACATAACTATGCCAAATCAAGATCATCGCCGCGGTACCATAATCCTCGCTTCCATCATCGCCATTTTCTAGACAAGTTTACTCTAGACGGCATTCCAGCAGCCCCTAATGGTGTAGAGAAGATCAATGTATGCTTTAACATAGATGCTAAGGCTGTCTTCAATGCGCCTGCAAATCCGGCGCCCGAAGCCACTTTTCCGACGTGGACAGTGAGGTGGAAGAGAGAGGGACGGCAGCCGCCCATCGGTAAGGGCACACCCTTGGAGGAGAGAGACGAGAATTGTGAGAGGGAGAGGTGGGCCCTGGCTTCGGCGCCCGTTACAAATGAGCGGGAGGACGGACGGGCAGGTTGAGTTGGCACCAGGCAAGGGAGGACGGGCGGTGACTGCGTTGGAGACGGTCTAATGGTATTATGAATGTGTCAGCAGATGTAGTATCCACCGGTAATAAGAGAAGTATCACAATTGATAAGAGTGGTGATTTGTCAAGGAAGACATCAAGAAGATGGTGAAAAAGGCTAAGAAATGAGATGAATAAGTAGTGTTTCATATCAAATGTTGCCTCTATGAATCTTTTGACTTGATCACAAATTACAAACTTTTGCAAGGTTTTATTTTGCTTTGTTACTATCCAATATTCAAGCAAATCGTTTTGACCTGGTCACAGTGGCTTCTATTTTATAATCTTAAATCTTATCTAGTTCAATTTCATTATTCAACATTTTTGATTCAGTAATGTAAATTTTTCCAGTTTTGTATATTTTGAGTCCAGCCCCAATACACAATATCCCCCATTATAGTATGCATGTAGCGTGACGATTAAAAAACCCTTAACCGTTTTCACAACGTTGTTAAGGGGGGGAGGGGCACTTGTAGAAAAGTCTTTTCACTTCACTGATTTAACCAATTATACACTGCCACATCACTTCACTGATTTACTTAACTGAACCACTTTTTTGGAGGCAGAGCTCCACTGATTCTTTAATTTATATTTTCATTTAAATTAAAAAAAGTAACCATTTTTAATTGTCAGATGGTAATTAATTTTCTTACCGTTACTAAAAGTTAAACCGTTGGAACCTTCAAGAATTCTTACCGTTAGATTTTGGAATATAGAAACCCCATAACTTCAATACCAAAATCACACCAAAACCGGTTATACTTTCATCGTATCGTTGAAATGGTCTCGTGGAATGTAAATGAGGAGATCGCGTTAACGAGGGCATATTTTCATCGTATCGTTAATGTTTATTGTTTAATGTTATTATTTTTTTAATGAAAGTTAACCGTTAAAAAATAACACTCAAAGTACAACATAAATAATCTAGTTAAAACATTAATTAAATATAAACGTAAACCTAATTATAATACAACCTAAACATAGCTAAAAAAAGAAAGAATACGTAATTGACTCGGGCGAAAAAACCTCACGATCACTATCACGCCCGTCCAACCTCTCGTACTGATATTGATATCCCTCACTTTCAGGTGCGGGCAATACATTTCTTAATCGTGGGGGGTTTTGTACAGGGGATTTGTACCGGGACCGGTGGGTTCCGCACTAAAGGGGGACTGACACGCTCTGGCACTCGTACAGATTCTCCAAGTCGTATTGTTCCGAGTTGTACTAGAGCCATTACGTAATCATACGCGTAAACCAATTCTTCGGTGGTCAAATCCTCGGGATCTTGTGGCTCGTAAAATTCAAATGTGGGGGTGTGTAGTTGGTTGATGTGTTGTCCGTTGTGTTGTTGGTGTGTGTGTAGTCGGTTGTGTTATTGGTGTGTGTGGTTGGTTGATGTGTTGCGGGGCGGGTTGATCGTCGTCGTCAACGACGATACGTATTCGGAAACATACTACCACCACCCATATTAAAAGATGTAGTTGTGTAAAAACGGTCAAAATTTTATGTGAAGGTATAATTTATTTATATAGGGGTAAAAGATAAAAAACGGTCAAAATGTAAACGGTTAAAAAATAAAAATGGTAAAAAAAATAACGGTTAAAGGGAAAAAAACGTGGCAAGTTTTTATTGGTCAAGAAAAAAGACTGTTTCTTTGTACCAGAACGGTAACAAGAACCAGAAATTGGTTCACAGGAACCCTACCAGCACGGGTGGCGGCGGTGTTACCGTGCTGATAGTGGGGTACCCATGCCCAATTATGATGGTGCCCCATCCCCCCTAAAAGAAACTATTCAACTTGTTTTATTTTTTAAAAACCCACTTTCTTTCTTTTGGTTTTGTGTAACTAGTTTAATATGGTATTTCGGGCTTTCAAAACCTAAACGAGCTTGAGCTTGAATCCAGTAGAATTCGGGCTTAGCTTGGGTCGCTTGCACCCTTACACAATACAACATTGTATTGGAATATTATAAAACATTGTAACTTAAAGCTTATAAAGAAAATCAATATATCCTCCAACTGAATTCTTAAGATATAACAGGTAGTGTTTGGTATGCTTGTATGAAAAACGGAACATAATGGATCATTATGAAGGAATGAAAAAAATAAGGTATTTGGTTGATTAATGGTATGGAATCATTCATTCCATAAGACATTTCATTCCCTTAAAATCATTTCATCCATCCCTCTTACAGATTTCATTAGCACCACCACAACCCTGAACAATCGTAACTACCCACCACCACCGTTGACACCAACCACCATCACCCATCCACCGCTTTCGCCCCCGTCACCCACCACTGCCACCCATTATTATCTCTGCGACACACCGTCACCGCCCACCTTCAACACCACCATCCACCACTGCCGCCACTCCCCGCCACCCAAAATCGTCACGGCACTCACCTAGCACCGTCGCTACCCGTCACCGGCGCTGCCACAACCTACCGCTATCACCACCGACACCACTGTAGACGGATCGATTTTGCTAAAAACGTTTATGTGATCATACAAGTCTAACAATCCTGGTGCGGAAACCCTAGAATGTTTACAAAATGATACGAATCGAATCAAACACAATCAATTACCTTTTCAACTTCCATTCTCATTAAAAACTTGTTAAATTTGATTACAAATAATGTTTACAATGATATAAGTCATGTTCAGAAAGGTCAAAACCCTGATAGAGAAACTAGACCTGACACACAAACACAAATGGCAAAAGTTACAAAATAAAATAAAATTTCAGCTTATATAGAGGTCCACATTCGACCTACAACTGAGCTCGAATCAACATTATGTCTTTTGTCTTCTCCCTTCGACCTTCTGGTTCTTCCTTCGACCTAAACCAAACCTTCCTTTGACCCTACGATTATTCACAAAACACTTTATTTTGTTAATCCAAAGCAACTAGTCGCAATATGCATCTACAACCACCACTATCGTCGCTACCAACCACTGCCTCTACCACATATTACCACCCAACATCATCATCATCACCACCCTAACCATCACTCACCATCGATTTTATTCATCCGCCTTTCCTTATTACTAAACAACACAAAGTAATAATTTATTTCATTCCCACATGACAACTAAACAATATATGGAATGAAAATGATCCATTGCATTATCTTGTTCATTCCATTACCTCATTCATTCCATTCACTCATGCATCCCATTACCCTATACCAAACAGACCCATAATCTTGATAAAAATCTTGTTTTTAGTTTCTTTAACGGGAGATCAACTGGTATCCAGCTTACTCCAAAGAGTGATAACAAGCTCTTAAACCCTTCTTCTCAAGTTCAAATCCTTCCCGATGGTGCTCGATAAATATTTTTAGAATTTGTACTCATGGCCGTCTCTAAGAGTTCAAGTGCTCGGGCCAAGCTGCTAAAAATATTTCCCTTAACCTCAGGCCTTAACGAACTAAATAAAATAAACAAAATTACACTTTGTGTCATTTATGTATGATCAAGATGATGGAACCTGTCCTTTAATAAAAAATTTTATTTTGTGTCAAAGTTCTCTGCTTTTCTAACATATTGTGTCCTTTAATACAAACCCAGTTACTAAAATACAGGTTGGAGATCCTGACGATTTGACCACCGAAGAATTGGTTTACGCATATGATTATGTAATGGCTCTACTACAACTAGGAACAATACGGGTTGGAGATGTTGTACGAGTGTCAGAGCGTGTCAATCCTCCTATAGTGCGAAACCCACCGGTTACGGTACGAAACCCCTGGACGAAGGTTATGAAACTGATCCCGGGGCCGAATACGTAAATAATTCGGATGAAGAAATGTATTGCCTCACACCCGAAAGTGAGGGATATCAATATCACTACGAGAGGTCGGACGGGCGTGTTAGTAATCGTGACGTTTCTTAGCCCGAGTCAATTGCGTATTCTTTCTTTTTTTAGCTATGTTTAAGTAGTTTTTTAGCTATGTTTAAGTAGTATTTTAATTAGGTTTATGTTTATGTTTAATTAATGTTTTAATTAGGTTAATTATGTTTGTATTTTGAGTGTTAACTTTTTAATTTAATTTATTTTAACGGTTACTTTCATTAAAAATTAAACAACATTAAACATTAAACATTAAACAACATTAAACATTAAACAATAAACAACATTAAACATTAATCATTAAACCTATCGTGCAACAATCACCATGTCGCAACATGGTTGAAGTTACTCCCGTGTGCATGGTAATAGTCGCGGTGCGTGGCTTGGATTACAATGTCTTCTTGAATAATAGGGTGTCTCTGCATCGTGGCTTCATAGAGGGCGTTCCATCGGAACAGTTGGTGAAGAGAGCATGCCACTTACTAACGAGCGAATCCTTGGGGCGGTCATTTGTGCCGGTTATTCGATTAAATTCCACCGACACGTTGGTCCAAAACGAAGCTCTCTGTAAATCGGCAGGATCATTTGTGTTTCTCACTGTCAAGTACGCCATCGTTAACACGATCTCCTCATTTGCAGTCAACGGGGCCATTTTAACGATATGATTAAAATATATAACCGGTTTTGGTGTGATTTTGGTATTGAAGTTAAGGTGTTTTTATAGGTGTAAAATGTAGCCGTTAGGTGTAACGGTTAGAAAATTAATTACCGTTTGAAAATTAAAAAAAAAACGGTTACTTTTTGAATTTAAATGAAAAATTAAATGAAAGAATCAGTGGAGTGTTGCCTAAAAAAATGTTTTAGGGAAGTAAATCAGTGAAGTGATGTGATAATGTATAATTAGTTAAAATCAGTTAAGTGAAAACAAACTTCTATAGGTGCCCCTTCCCCCCTTAAAACCCGCTTAGTAATATAATTTGTTTTCAAGAAAAAAAACACTAACGAAAACTTCGGACAAATGGACGTGGAGGATTGGTGACATCTACAGCTTCACAGTGGGTGGTCTCAAGAAGGTTTTACATTCTAATAGATTCGAGCAGGCTCCTTTTATTATAGATTGGAATTCTTGGGTCCCAAAAAAGGCGGCAATATTAGCGTGGCGAGCAGAGTTGGATAGACTTCCGACAAGGAATTCCCTTTCAAAACGGAACATTAATATTGGATCAGATGTCTGCCCTTTTTGTGGAGATATTGCAGAAACGTCGGAGCATCTATTCATAGCATTCGGCTTTGTGCAGATTCTGTGGCAAGTCGTTTTTTAGTGGTGCAAGATTGGTGCTATTTTATTGTTTCATTTTAAGGATATTCTACTACTTCACAACCATGTGGGCGGCTCAAAGAATAAGAGGAAGGCTATTAACGTGATTTGCTTGACGACTATTTGGTGCATTTGAAAACATAGAAACGAAGCGATATTTAATCAAAAGCAAGTTAGTAAGTGCATGATGTCCCTAGGCTAGTATATATGTTGTTTGGACGTGTTTCGGGGTGTTTGGAGACGTTTATACGTGTTTTAGGGTTGTTTGGGCATGTCAGGCGATTAGAAGGATATAAATAGGCCCAATCGCTATTGTTATACTCACCAGTTTCTTATAGCTATTAGGGCCTAATCGCTATTGTTACACGTCTTATACGATCCTAATCGCCAATACTAGCCTGTACGAGTACGAGAGGTATAAATAGGCCCAATCATTGCCCTAATCATTAGTTCTTGTCACACACACTCTCCAAACACCCTCCCCTGGTCTGTAAGGTCTGATTTGATCATTGTAAACACTCGAGCTCTGTTTTAGTGATAAATCTTTAATCTTTTGACCCATTTGTGTGTGTTAGTTACTCGCATATCATTGTTTCATATTTGTTTCTGTTATTAAAACATATTTAGAGGATTCCGCACTCTGAATATCAAGCTCGTGATAATTGGGTGACTCGCTAGTCGATCCTACAAGTGGTATTAGAGCCGAGGCTCTTATCACGAGTGTTTTGATAGCAAAAACGAGTGAAAACAGGTAGGTTTTTGTGTGAAAGTTGTGATTTTTAAGCAAAAACCTGTTTTGAAGTTTGAAACTTTGAGTTTTTAATAAAAACCATTATTTTCAAATTCTTGGTGTGTGTTTTATGGATGAAAACATGTGTTTTTTATTAGGTTTTGTTCTAAAAGTGTTTTGGAAACTTTTCCAATCATTTGGGGTTTAAACACATCGTTTTCGATAAGATTTTGAGGCAAAAACGGTGGTTTTTAAGCAAAAGTGAGGTTACAGATCAGATCTAGCGAATACACAGACACATTCCTTACAATCGCCTACTGTATAGGCGATCAGAAGATATCATACACGAATAGCATTCTATTCGCCTATATATAGGCGAGTAGCAGAAGACTTCACACGATTAGCTTGTATTCGCCTGTTATACTAGCGATTAGGGCTCTAATCACCATTTTCTTATATGGTATAGAACCCTAATCGCCTGAAGGGTCCATACTCGCCTGAAATCTCTATTCGCTCAACTGTTCACTAGCAATTACACCCTAATCGCGTGTAATACTAGTGATTACAACTGTAGTTGCCCCAACAAAACCCTAATCGCTATTTTACACAAGAATAGAGTTCCTATTCGCCATTAAGGACCTGAAACTGAAAAATTGACTAAGTATCGGACTTTTAACGAACTTAAACATATGGCAAACCCGTGGGGACATCTGAACCAACCAAGGCAACAATATAATCAACAAATGAACAATCAAACGAACGTACCCACGAACCCTTGGCAATTCTCAGCCGAGCGTAACGCGCAACGGATGCAACAAGCGCAAATGCAAGCGAATGTTGACGGAATCAATCCGTGGGCGCTAGCGGCTCAACAACAGGCAATGAATGCAAATCCTTGGGCACTCACGGCTGCTGGAAACTCACAGACGAATCATCTGTCTTCCGTTCTCATGAGTGACTTAGAGACGGGTAGTTCGAATAGGGCGCCGAAACTGCAATACATATCCGACTACCATGGATGGAAGGGCAGATTTCAGACGTATGTTGAGGGCATCGATGGTCTCGTATGGTCAGTTATAGAGACAGGGTACAGTAGGCCAATGGTTGAGAATTCGAATACTCCGATCTCACTTGAAGATATGAACGAAGATCAGAGGAAGAAGTATAATTATGAAAAGAAGGCGATGGCAGCATTGAAGCAAGCTCTTCAGAAGGATATACTTCATCAATTCGCTCAGTGCACTACATCACAGATGCTTTGGTTAGCACTTGCTGAGCGAAATGAGGGAAATCTGAAGACTCGGAAGGTTAAAATGGATCAGCTCAAGAAGGAGTTCGAGAACTTCAATGCTATCGGGAACGAATCACTAAGAGACATGACTGCAAGATACTACCATCTGATGTCTGAAATGTATCAGTACGGGGTCTTATACTCATCTGCAGACCTTGTAGAAAGATTTGCTAAGGCGCTACCTCCTCATTGGCATCAATGGTTGGACATCTTGAAGTCTAGCAATGCTTATCAGACTCTCACCATCAACGAGTTCATTACAGAGCTGGAGAACAAGGTGATAGGGGAGATCAGGAGAGCGAACAAGGCGCTCATTCCACAGAATCCCAGTATCTATTATGGGAACCCTCTTCAGGACACCAGTGTGGGTGGAACCAAACCACAGACTGCTTTTGTGGTTAACCCGGACCCAGTTTATGCATTTGACAATTATGGTCCCCCAGCTGATGTTCCTCCTCCAACATATCCTTTTGGACCAAACCAGTATCCTTTGAACTTTAATACTAATCATTTTGGTGTTAACCCGTTTTCTCATCTTGCAGCACCAGCGCAGGCAACTGCAAACTTTGGTGGACCTACTCCTACAGATTTTTGTGGGGCTCCAACTACAAGTTATGGTGGATATGGAGGTGCATCGACTTCTAGTCAAGGTGGCTATCGGACCAACCCAGTCCCAGAGCAGCTGAACACCGCAGGATTAGAGAAGTTGACGGTAGAGCTAGCTCAAGAACACATGGCTCTGCTGTCGAATTTGGTAAACTCCTACAGTGGATTGGTTGCTGGACAGATCGGGAATCCTCATCTTACACAGGAGGATTACTCACAGATCGATAAAGACGACATGGATCTGATAGACATACAGTGGCACTTCGCAAGTGTGGTGAGAAGGGCAAAGGAGTATATGGACAGGACGGGAAGGTGAGATGTTCTGATAAACAACAACACCAAGTTTGGATTCGACAAAACAAAGGTCACATGCTACAACTGTGGCACAAAAGGGCACTTTGCAAGAGAATGTGACCGACCTAAGCAGCAAGGACATCAGAATCCCTTCAACAACAACAGAGCAAATCAGAATCAGAGGCAGCAAGCTCAGGCACAACCTAATACTGAGCGTGCTATTGTTCCAGTTAATAACCAGAACCAGAACCAGAGGCCACCTGCTAACAACAATCAAGGACAAGCCCTGGTTATACAAGCTGATGAAGGTTTCAACTGGAACCATCTGATCACTGGAGAAGAAGCTCCTCAAGGCGGTGCAACATGTTTTGCTCAACAAGCGTCTGAAGCACCAGCCGAAGTTGAAGAAACTTCAAGTCAGTCTGACATTATTACTTCTGAAACCGAAGCGTCTGACTGTGACTCGGAGTGCGATTCTGATATGGGAGAAGATTTGGAGGATCTTTAGCTGAAGCAGATGCGCTGATCGGTAAAAGATCGTTTCTTGTGGATGCTGACTGCACAGAGAAGAACTTTGGCAAATTCTTTGGAGCTCAGAAGACTGCAGCTCATTATGCATTCATGGCCATTACTGAATCGTCGAACAAGGTAAGTTCTTCTTCTGATTCTAAACTAGAATGTGTAGAGTGTAATCAGCTAAAATTCAGAATTAAAGAATTAACTGAAGAAAATCTAAATTTAAAAGCTGATGTTGGTCCATTGCAAAGGTCAATTGATTCCTTAAGACAAAAGGAGAAAAATTTTCTAAGTACAATTGAAAATTATAAGAAGGATGTTTCTGAACTGTCAAAAACCTTAGCTAACAAGCAAATTGCTATCAATAATTACATTAATGAGGTAAAAGACACTAAGAAACAATTGGCCATTGTCAACTGCGACTATGAAAAGATCAAGAAGAAACTTGAGAGTTACCTAAACTGCAAGTATGTTCTTGATCACATAGTTGAACACTCTGAAAAGGAAAGCTTCTCCACCAGTCCCAAATATTCTCAGTGTCCACCTCCGGTGAGATTTGAAAATCATAATTTTGATGTCTTACCGAAGGAGGAACTTGTGGACGTGGCAGCTGAAGCAGCAAAAGCTACAGAAGCGGCCAAAGTTACTGAAGCAGCTAAATCTGCTGAGGTTACTAAGGCTGCTACTCCTGCTAAAGCTATCAATCTTAGTGAGAAAGCTGATGACATTAGTGTGTATGACACTGACTCGTCGGATGATGAGCTTGATGAGCCTCCTAGGTATGCACCGGTCAAAACTCAAGATGTTCCTCTTGAAAATCATATTATTACTACTGGAACCTTGAGTGAACTTGTACCGAAAGTGCAAATCGAGGATGGCAGAAGGATTAAGGTGTTCTATAAACTAAAAGGGTCTGAAAAGGTATATGCTGATGAGGAAGTCCCTCTCAAATGTATCGCCCCTGGTCTAATTGCCAAAATTTGGCAAGAGTCTGTCATTACCGTGGAAAAGGAAACCTGGAATAAAAAGAAGGGTAAGGGTAAGGGTAGAAAAGACCAGGGTAATGAGCCAAATGAAAATAACAAGAAAAATCAAAAGACAAACACCGTTAATCCTCAAAATCATGCTCAGAGAAAAAGTCCGAAGAAGAATGTTACTGAGTTTGTTAGATCTAGCGGCAATGAGAGAAATGACGATCCTCAAGTCGATCAGCAGAGAAAATGCCTTGAGGATCTAAAACACAAAAACTCATTTGCCAGCTCATCTAGCAAAAAGAACAAAAAGGAGACCAAGTCAGAATCTCCTAGATTTGAAGAATACAAATCCTGTCACAAATGCAGGGAACGTGGGCATTTAGTTGCTGTGTGCCCTGAATTGAGATGAGAAAGGATCAAGGTAGATGATCCTCCCAGTTCTAGAAAACCTAAGCAACCCGTTTCCCCTAAACTCTCTGAGAAACAAAAGGGAAAGCAGGTTGTTTATGATAACCGCAACAAGATTGCTATGAACCAAAAGCCAGTTGATGGCAGGGGTCCACAGCTGAGTGGGACCACTGTTCCCACAAAGGTTGAAGCAGCGCCTAAGCCACCAACAAAGGCTGCAACTAAACCACAGGGCAACCACAAAGCTGTTCCACGTACAGTTAAATCTGAAGTGGATCCAAAATATATTCCTCCAAAGGAATCTAAGGCTGGATCTTCTAGCCCCAAAGCGAAGAAGAAGCCCAAGCCAAAGAAACCTGAACAGGTTTGGAGACCAAAGTCACCAACCAAAAGTGGAGAATCATCTGCAGGTGAGAACACTGCCGGACCATCGGAAACAACACCAACTCCAAATGGAAGATGGGTTGACTTTCCGACATTAGATGAAGATGGTAGACCCAAGACCGTGAAGGCTTGGGTCCCCCTTAACCACTGAACTTTGAATGTTTGTGCAGGGAGTTCCACAAGGCCTTATCAGCAGCCTCTGGATTGTTGATAGTGGAGCTTCAGGGCACATGATAGGCGACTTATCCCTGTTTTTTGACATAAAGAATATCAACGGGGGGTATGTTGCTTTTGCTGGTAATAAAGGGGGTTATATCACAAAAGAAGGCAGTATGAGTAACGGTATTGTAAGCTTTGAAAAGATAAGCTTTGTCAAACAAATAGACCACAACTTGCTGAGCGTCTCGCAGATATGTGACAAGAAGTTCATTGTGTTCTTTGATGACAATTCATGTTTCATTATGAAACCTGGATTCAAGATACCGAAAGAGTGGGTCATGATCTCAGCTCCTAGGGTCAACAACTTATACGTCCTGGATATGAGCCGAGCTATGACAGCGAAAGGTCAAGTCACTTGTTTTCTGTCTAAGGCGACAGAAAAGGAATCGATAATGTGGCCCAGACGAATGGGGCACATCCACTTGAGAAAAATGAACCATCTGGTTCAGAATCAACTGGTGGAAGGTGTTTCTGTCAAGAATTTTCACCTAAACGACGTCTGTGTCTCATGCAAGAAAGGGAAGCAGAAAAGGAAGTCTCACAAGCCTAAGAAGACAAACTCAGTTAGTCTACCTCTCGAACGACTGCACATGGACCTGTTTGGCCCGGTCAATCGGAAGAGCAAGAATGGTGACTTATACTGCTTAGTGGTTACAGATGACTATTCTAGGTTTTCTTGGGTCGTGTGTATGAAGCACAAAAGTGAAACTTTTGATTACTTGAAAAATCTGTTTACTAAATTGGAAAATCTATATCAGCTAAAGATCTGGAGGATCAGAAGCGATAACGGAACAGAGTTCAAGAATCATGCTATGGAGGCGTTATGTGCAGAAAAGGGTATTCATCATGAATTCACAGCACCGTACACTCCTCAGCAAAATGGGGTTGTAGAAAGAAAGAATCGGACTCTTATTGAGGCAGCCAGAACAATGCTCGCAGACTCAAACTTACCTGTGATCTTCTAGAACGAGGCAGTTCACTGCGCGTGTTACACTCTAAATAGGGTTCTAACGGTAAAGAAGCTTGGTAAGACTTCTTATGAGCTTCTGAACCGAAGGAAACCGAACTTAGAGTTTCTGGAACCTTTCGGAGCTCCATGCACCATGATACATCCCGATGGGAAGTTTGGTGCAAAGGCAGAAGAAGGTTTCTTTGTTGGTTACAGCACTCCCAATAAAAGTGTGTACAACAAAAGAACCAACAACGTTGAAGAGTGGCTAAATGTCGATGTTCAACGTTATACTGCCAATGCACCTGGTGTTGGACCTGATTGGTTGTTCGATTATAAGAGTCTATTTGATTCCTTCAACGTGGAGAATTTGGTGGATGATGTTGTAGCGCAAATGTATTACGAATGTGAAAACGCAGCTAGCTCTCCGCTAAGCGTCCGATCGTGGTGAATGCACCTGCGCCTGCACCATCTGATGCCTCTGCATCCTCGGGTCCCCCTGGTAAAACCGCAGCAGTAGAAGTTGAGGAAGTCTTTCAGGAAGCATCAGCAGAGGTTCTCGAATTTTCATCTTCAGACGACGATTTTGTAGAGTCCCATGAAACTCTTACTGAAGAACACGCTGGAAATGGTGAATCTACCACTACAGCTCCAGTTAATCCGACAGGAAACAATCAAGCTGGTCCTTCTTCTTCAGCAGCTCTAGGGATAGGTCTTCGGATCGATCTCTCCGGTTTTAATATGCAAACCGCCGCTCCCTCAAGCTCAAGCGCCGCAGAGACAAATCTATCTCAAGGTTTGGAAAACCTTAATTTGCATTCGGATGATCCAGTGCCGGCACATCCGGAATCTCGGATTCACGACACTCATCCGATGCAGAATGTGATTGGAGATCCGGCTAGCAGAGTCATGACGCGCAGTCAGCTAAGAAATGCTAGTCCAAGTGACAATACAGGTACCTTGGCACTTTATTCGGACATCAGGAAAGCAGGTCATTAGAACGATTGGTCCTTCACTCTATATGTTTCTCAAACTGAACCAAGAACTGTGCAAGAGGCACTGAGGGAAGAACCATGGATTGAAGCAATGCAAGCCGAGCTTCAGCAGTTCCAAAAGCTAGGGGTGTGGGACTTTGTTGACTTACCTCCAGGCTCGAAGAAAATTGGAACAAAGTGGGTCTACAAGTGTAAATGGGATGACCGCAGGGTGATTATTAAAAACAAGGCTCGGTTAGTTGTCCTCGGCTTCCGTCAAATCGAAGGAATAGATTACAACGAAGTATACGCTCCAGTTGCGCGCCTTGAAGCTATCCGGATGTTCTTAGCTTACTCTTCGTACAAACGGTTTAAGGTGTATCAAATGGACGTGAAAAGTGTTTTTCTGTATGGTGTCGTGAAGGAAGAGGTGTATGTTGCTCAGCCACCGGGTTTTGAGGATCCGCTTCATCGCGAAAAAGTTTACAAGTTGAACAAAGCGTTGTACGGACTCCATCAGGCTCCGCGTGAATGGTACCAAATGCTTAGCAACTATCTGATATCCAACGGGTTCAAACGTGGACTCGTGTATTGCACCTTATTCACCAAGGAAAAGAGTGGTGACCGTCTTCTGGTACAGGTTTATGTTGATGATATTATTTTTGGGTCTACTAATGATGTCATGTGTAGGGAATTTGAAAAGCTTATGCAAGATAAATTTGAGATGAGCTCGATGGGGGAGATGCAATTCTTCCTCGGTCTACAAGTAGAACAACAAGAGTTGGGGATCTTCATCCACCAGACAAAATATGTTGCTAACATCTTGAGCCGGTTCCAGATGGAAGACTCTACTCCAGTAGGCACACCGATCCAGATGGAAGACTTAAAATCCACATCGGCTGGATGCCAGTTTTTGGGACCAAGACTAGTCTCATGGCAGTGTAAGAAGCAAGCCTCAGTCGCCTTATCCACCTGCGAGTCGGAATATGTAGCAGCATCGAGCTGTTGCTCCCAGGTTCTTTGGATACAACAACAAATGAGAGACTACGGTTTGAAATTTCTTAATACTCCCATTCACTGTGACAATGAGTCCGCTATAGCTCATGCTAAAGACTCAGTTAACCACTCCAAGGCGAAACATATCTTGGTTAAGTATCATTTCATACGCGATTGCTATGAAAAGAAACTTATCGATATGGTCAAAATCCACACGGACTACCAACGTGCCGATTTATTCACCAAACCTTTTGACGGTCCTCGTTTTGAGTACTTGTTAATTTTAAACGACGTTAAAGTTAAGCAGGATTAGATCCTCATCGGTAATCGTTTTTGTAAATATTTTTCTTTAAAAAAATCAGAAAAATCCAAAAATATTGTCTTTTCGCAAATTTTTAGATTTTTAGGGGGAGAAAATTCAGAAAAATACAAAAACATCAGAAAATGCAAAAATTCAAAAAAAAATATATGAGAAAATCCCAAAATCAAAAAAAAATTGAAAAATGCAAAAATGAGTTTCTTTGGTGAAAATGGGAAGATGATATTAACCAATCAGTCGGACTGTCTGGACTCTTATCATCTTAAAAATATTAGAACTGATAGGTAGCCTCTACAATGATGTGTCGGTAGGCTCAAAATCATTTCCAAGTTCGGCACGGTGATATAAACCTAAATCAACTGAATCATGTGTGGATCAACGTGCGTTGGCATATGGTCTTGGTACCAAAATCTCGTTTGATAGCATGTCAAAATCCGAGGTTTCATGGTCTTTAAGAGGTTGGTACATCCGGGGTGAACTGGACGTCTCTCAGAATAAATAGGAGTGGCACACGTGTCGTACGTTGGGGTCGCAGCCTACGACTGAGACACCTCTATGTCGTTTCCTGAGAAAAAAAAAAAGAATAAATTCTGATCAGGGGACGTCCGGGAATCCTAAAAGAGCAAAAAGATTCATATATGCCAAAACCCTATTCTCAATGAGAATTCGCTCTAAGGTATCAAATCATATACCTAAAGCATCGTACCGTGAAAAATCAAATATACGGTATTTGACTTGAACCCTGGTTTGGATCTCACTGGTCTCTCTGTTGCAGCGTTTCTGCAGACCTGATCACCACTGAGTCCATTCCTTGTAAAATACGGATGACAACAGCTTACTCACCGGTTACGAGGAAGCTTTGTGCATGACTTGATATGGGAATGTGTCGCGTGGCGGGGAACACCTTGTACTTCAGTCTTAATATTACCTTAACGTATCTAAAGTGCCTAGCGATAAAACTTGATTTTGAGTTTAGGTGGACAACAATATCGGCAGTTGTTGTAGGATGCTTATTGGTAATTTAAACTAAAAACTGAAAATATAAGGGTTCTAGTAAAGTCCGTACACTGATATGATTCCCTAACCGTTGAAACTCGCAAAAATATGATAGTGTACAGTTAGCTGATCTCCCGTTTTGTTTTATTTTTTCTTAATTAATCATTCTTGATTGCCGATGATGGAATCCTAATCCATTGTAATCTTACTTCTTCAAAAATAAAACGCCGAAAATCAACTAGTTGAAAATTGTGTTTTTACCGGGTCAAAACCGTACTTTCTCTTAAGTACAGGGGTCGAAAATGAAATTTTTTCAAAGTCATGAGTCGTCATCTGTGTCATGTGTTGAAACGGGTGAAAACGCATGTTTTTGAACCTTAACGGGTCAAAAATGTGAGATTTGGTGCTGCAGGGGCATTTTGGTAATTTCTGTGAAAATTGGACACACTTAGAATCCAAATCGCGTGTACATAGGCGATTACCGTGTAATTGTGTGCTTGTATACTCGAGTACATCTCTACTCGTGTGTTCACTCATGCGAGTAAGGGGATTCTAGTTATTTTATTTTAGTAGTGGAAGGGACGATTACATTATCCTACTCGTGTACATTGTCCTACTCGCATATAACTTGAAGGCGAGTTGAAACATACTCGCTACACTGTAGACGCGAGTAGGAACTTACTTATAACCCACTTTTAGAACTTTTCACCATTATTTCAAAGTTCACCACTGTTCTCTCGTTTCCCTCTAAGCCGATTATAACAAAACTCCTGCCCGTCTCTGTTTGATCTTGGATACTTGTTTGTATTAATCAAGGTAACATTATCTTCAAATTTCAGATCTTAAGATCAAGATTCAAGGGTTTAAATCCGTCTATTATGTTGCGAAACCCTAGTATAAGAGGTTTTGATCGGGTAGCATAAATACATGGTTGTTGATCCAAAATGTTGATGAGGGTTTGTTAATCGGCACTACTAGGATCTTATCTAACCAAAATTTCAATCAAAAATATCCTGATTTGAAAAACCCCAATTTTAAACCTGATGAACCCTAATTTTCAAATCTTTCAATTAACCCCTGATTTGGTATTGTTTGTGAGATATTTGATAGGGGTTATGTTAGTTAGGTGTTCTAGGATTCATGGTGACAAAATCCGGACTCGAAACAAGACGTTTCAAAATTTTGACAAATTTGGTGATCATGAGTACTGTTCATGCGAGTAGAATCATACTCGCGTGAACAGTAAGCGACTATGGATCTTGTGGGCGTCTATTCGCGTATAGAGTAAGCGATTAGACACCATTCGCGTATCATATGGTCTGCTCGCCACTTGTATATGGCGATTACAACTTGTAATCGCCTGATACAAGCTGATCATCATGTGTTTGTCCGTTTATGTCTGTTTTTGTCCGTGTTTGTCCGTTTTATGCATATATGATCTGCGTAGTATACTTATTATGTGTTTTGATGTTTAGGATGGAGAATTGGAAAACATCGCCCAAGCACAACTGTTGTGCTTTTCTCGGACCGGTTACCATGGATAAATGCAAGATTTTCCAAGGCGTTATTGACTTCTTGAAGCGGTCAAGAATCCACTACGCGATAACCAAGCAGCACGCTGCATACAAGGATATCCTGCTGGAATTCTACCGAAATGCCAAAGTCGACTACAAGGCTGTTCCGATCGTGATCACCAGTTTGATTCAAGGAAAGGAGGTCATTATTACAGAACATATTATTCGAGAAGAATTATAGTTTGGCGCTACTGATGCTGATCCCATAGTATTTGACGCCATTTTGATTCGTGGCGGATTTCTAAGGATGAAGTATTTGGGAAAGGTCAACAAACAACAGATGCTCATGAAAGGGCTGCTTCCGCCTGAGATCAAGTATCTGACACATGTAGTTCTGAAGTGCATTGGTCCGAGAAAGGGTACTTTTGATGCTATTAGGGACACTTTGGCCTCTACGATTGTCGCTTTGACACTCAACAAGCCATTCAACTTCTCCAAGATGATCCTACATCACTTGAAAGAGATCATATTAACGAAGCCGACGAAGAAGTCTTTCATAGTTTATCCCCGGTTTCTACAGATGATCATTGACAGTCAAATACCTGATTTGATGAAGCATCCGGCTGAATATATAGTGATTGAAGATATAACTCAGAAAGAAATGAACCGGATGAGGAGTTACAAGAACCGATCAAAATCAGATTATCCTCCAAGTAGACGTTTATATGGGCATTTGAAGAAAGAAGATTATGTGTCACCACCAGACAACAGGTGGAGACATAAAGATAGTGATTCAGAGGATGACTTTCGTATTCACAGGTTGGTGTTTAAAGTGGGGGATGATATAGGGCGTGAGACTGACGAGTTGGGAGAGAACGCCCCAGGCAGGACCACTGATACAACTGAAGGTAATGAGGACGAGTTTGATCCAAATATTATAGACTTCTCAGAACCTTCTGGTGCTGCACAAGAGCCTGAAGCCTCACAGTCTGACAGAGGAAAGGCACATGTTGATGAAGACGCACCAGTTAACATAACTGATGCAGATGATGACTCAAGACACTCAATCCTCTCAAGCGGCAGCAGCAACAACATCATCAACAACAACAACAACAGCAATAGCAACAACAACAACAACAACAACAAACAGCGACATCTTCAGTTCCTATTACTGTTAGTGCAGCTATGCCTGCCAGAGTCACAATGTCGATGCCTACTTCTGTCACACCACGACAAAGGCGGAAACACGTGGCGCGACGGTTCAAAAGCATAAAGTCAAGGTTATTGCTAAACACAAGTAATTTAAGAAAATGGGTCATTTATTATGACGTCAAATCAGTTTCAAACATTACACAAAAGTTAATTGTTTTTGAAATAAACATAGAGGTTTCTCATATATATCCCAAATGCCTTGGGAAATAAAGGTGAAACCCCACAAACGTTCGACGTCGCATTGGAGATTCCCCGACCCTGCTTGCCTGATCTTTCATCTTCTAGTTACCTGAAAGATATGTTTTAAAAAGTTTCGTCAATATAAATATATTGGTGAGTTCACAGGTTTTCAGTTTCTAAAACTTGAATACTTGGGAATACCATGTTATGACAATATATAGGAGTTGCAAATTCCTATAAATCTACTTGAGACTATAATCAAACCAAGACATATAATAATTGTGCCCCGCTCCAAGTCGTTACTCGGTTTCCCACGACTTAAGTTCAGAATATTTGCACCCCAGGCATAACCTAATGCATAATCGACGCTATCGATTAGGGGTGGGCCTTGTCAGGCACCAATAGTACTATTCGAATATTCCTCCGGTTTCAATTTCCCTGAACAAATGATTATAGAGGCGAGGACTCAACCCCGAGTGGCGGTCACACCTCAAGTAATAAATCCGTCAAACATTATCCCTAACATATCTTTCCCCCGAAAAACGTAAAAATAGTTTAAAATGGGGCCGTGAAACTCACCTGAAACTGCGTCTGGCTCAATAGGGTGAATAGCAAAGGGGTGGTCTTGCACCTACAAACGTCCTAGACGTATAAGTCACTATACCTATAGTGCATGTGCCTTGGCAAGTTGTACACCCAACTCCCGACCCCAAGTTGTTCCAAATCCCGTTTAATTAAGCGTGTATCCTAGGTTTTGTTGGCGTTACATTACCCTTTGTGTTACAAGTTACATATTACTCTTGTTAATATTTCCATAACTTGTATCTTATTATCATCGACTCGACTTCACTTAACATATAATTATTTTCCCATTTAAATAATTATACTTAAGATCGCATCGCTCGATATAATATATATTTCAATCCTCGACCCGACTCACTTTGCCACACATTTGTTTTCCCATTTAAACAAATATGCTAAGATCTTGTCGTTCGATCGTATATTCTTAACGTCCGCTTCAACTCACCATACCGTATATTTATTTTTCCCATTCAAATAAATATACTAGGATTTCGTTGGTACGACCTACACATGTATATATCCTTGTCTTCTCGTCGCGGCTTTCCTTCCCGCATATCTACTTTCCCATTAAGTAGATATACTAGAATTTTGCCGAGACGAGCGTACAAATATATATAAATGTGTAATTTTTCTTGTTAAGTATATACGTTTGTTTTAACGTCTTATTCGTTTGTGTCATGTGTTTCTCCCACGAATTAATCCTCCAACACTTAGGAAAGTGTTTATTTGTTTTCACCCAAAGTATATATATATATTTTACCTCTTAAAATATATATTTTTCTTATCTTGCCGCAATGGCATTTTTCTCATATATTGTCCGGTTATGGTTCGTTAACGCGTTTTAGTTCGATATCTTAACTCGATTAGTTAATTTTTCCAAGGTTTTTCCCAACATGTATTTTATAGAAATATTTTCCATATTTCTTCCTATTTTCACATGTTACTTGGATGGTTAAAATACTTATGTATTTTTAACCCAACTTGTCAACTTAACTACAAAAATGTTTCCAACACTTTTATATTCCCATTTATATAAAAGTATTCATTTTTGTATAAGTTTCCCAAGTTTGTTTAATATTTTTATAAAATCTCTATTTTATAAAAATCCTTATGTTAAAACCCTTTATATTTTTTTAACTTTCAAAAATACACTTTTATACAAAATACCCAAGTATTTCTACTAGTATATACAAAAATCATCCTTAGACTTTATTACTTGCATTTTTGACACCAAACTTTCCATACTTGTATTTTTGGACTAATAGTTTTCTAAAATGTCCATTTTAGTCCCTTAACTTTCAAAGTTACAATATTAGTCCCTTAACTTACAAAAGTTGCATTTTTCTCTTCTAACTTTCAAAGTTAGCATTTTTCACTCAAAATAGTTAACTTTGAAGATTCAACTTTTTATTGGTAAGTTATTTTTGTATCAAAACACTTATGTTAGTCTTATATTCCATATGGAAGACTAATTATATGTGTGTTTTATGTATTTGTCCATTTTATCAAAATTTCATTCATCTAAGTGAGTTAACTTTAATTTTCCATCTTGTTTATTTATGAACTTCTAACATGTTTTACCACATATTATAACTTAAATGATCATAATAAGATGAATTAAAGTTAGTTTTAACATATTCAAGTTCATTTCAAAATCTTAACCAAAACATCATCCTACTTAGTCTTATATGTAAACTTCATATATTTTCAAGACTAATACATCATCATCATCAAATCCATGGTTTATTTTCATATCTTTAACCTTCCATTTTACACATGAAAACCTATTAAAGATTATGTTCAAAACCATTTTTAAACCCTTCATGTACAACTTGCTACTAGGAACACATACATGAAAAATAACAATCAAAAACAAGATTAAGAAGCTTACTACTAGCACAAGGCTAGGGAAGACAAAACCTTGGATTTGAGAGGGGTTTAGTGTGTTCTTCCTAGTGGTTTAGCTCCAAGCTCTTGAAACACACAAAAGGGGTTTGGATGATGGATGATTTTAAGTATTTTGGAGATGTAAAAACTTGAAAGAACAATGTGGTGTGGGCTTATGGAAACTTACGGCCAAGAAGGAGAGAAGAAAGAGATTTGTTTTGCTTGGTGATTCAATCTTCTAACATGTGTTACTATATAACCAACTCATGTAATGATGCTAAAGATTTAAGAGATCTTATGGAAGATTATGAGTGTACTTGGGAGATTTTGAAAAGATGATAAGTGTGGGTGTGTGCAAGAGCCGTATGTATGTATGTATAGATGGGAGGTTGCTTGCAATCTTTGGTAAATCCTCATGAACCATCATAATCTATATACAAGACTTAACCATGCATGTGCACACTTAGGTTATGATTAGCTAAGTGTTGTCTTGGCCTTTAGTGGCCTATGGCCGAAATATTACAAGGGGGGGACAAGGTTGAAGAGCTTTTTGTACAAATGTTTCACTTACAACTTTTCTTCCACTTTTGTCTTTTGCATAAAGCATGCTTTATCTAAGTTTATAGATTATTATTATCAACATAAAATGTGGGTAAAATAAGGCCTCTTAGGCCGGCCCTTGGATGGATTTGGTGGGGTCCACAACTTCAAATAATTACCCATTGTTTGTTATGTTAAATCCCCCGTCGTTCGGGTGTCGTTCGGGTATTTTTCGGGTTTTAACCATGCGTTATCCGGACATTAAATATACCTTTAATAACCCTTAAATATAGTCTATTTTAAGTGTTGATTGGTTATTTAGGCCTTTACCGGGTGAATTTATGAGTTATACGCGTATCGGGTGCGATACGCGCACTTTATTCGTTACCGGGAGATTTGTACAAGACGTTTCCATTTATGGTTTTGGGGTTCCAAAACTCATCATATCTTATGAAAATACCCTTTATTTTATATCCTGGGTGTCCGGGATCCGTTTCGTTTATTTAATTATTACCGGGTAATTGCCAACATCCGTACCGGATAGCTTATTCGCACATGATCCAATCATGCTTTACCATTAAACGTATGCATTCCTATGCATTATTTGGAAATTGCTATTCCCTAAGGCCTTGATAATTAAATCACACATAATTGCATTTAATTACGTAAGTCATATATTAATTAGTTGTACGGAATTACCTTATTTTTGCCGGTTGTTACATTCTCCCCCCGTTAAGAGAATTCCGTCCCGGAATTCACTTCGAGTTCTCCGGTACAGGTGTCTTCTCGAATAAGGCGGGGTATTTTTGCTTCATCCGGTCCAGCCTTTCCCACGTGAACTCCGGTCCACGCTTGGCATTCCAGCGCACTTTGACCAATCTGATCTTGCTGCGCCTTAATTTTTGGACCTTCCAATCAGTTACCTCGATTGGTTCTTCCACAAAATGTAACTTGTCGTCAATCTGGATTTCGTCAGCAGGAATAATGAGAGTTTCGTCGGATAGGCACTTTTTCAAGTTCGACACATGAAACGTGTCGTGTATTCCACTAAGCTCTTGAGGCAACTCGAGCTTGTATGCCACTGTGCCTACCTTCGACAAGACTTTGAACGGTCCAATATATCGTGGGTTCAGCTTTCCGCGCTTCCCAAAGCGCGCGACACCTTTCCAAGGTGACACCTTCAATAGGACCCTGTCTCCGACTTGAAACTCTAAAGGCTTGCGCCTCATATCAGCATAGCTTTTCTGGCGGTCCCGGGCCGCTTTGAGGCGTTCTTTTATCAAAAAGACCTTATCCGTAGTCTCTTGAACAATTTCGGGCCCGGTGAGTTGCTTTTCCCCAACTTCCGCCCAACATAATGGCGATCGGCACTTGCGTCCATATAAAGCTTCAAACGGTGCGGCTTGAATGCTCGTATGATAACTGTTGTTATAGGAAAATTCTACCAATGGCAAGTGCGTATCCCAATTACCTCCGAAATCAATCGCGCATGCCCGTAACATATCTTCCAAGGTCTGGATGGTTCGTTCACTTTGACCATCCGTTTGGGGGTGATATGCGGTACTCATGTCGAGGCGAGTACCGAGGGCTTCGTTCAAACTTTCCCAAAATCTTGACGTGAAACGACTATCTCGATCGGAGATGATAGAAACAGGTACACCGTGTTTAGATACCACCTCCTTAATGTACAAGCGGGTCAGTTTCTCCAACCTGTCCGTTTCGCGTATCGGGAGGAAGTGTGCAGATTTCGTCAATCGATCTACGATTACCCAGATCATGTCATGGCCGCTTGTTGTCTTAGGTAACTTGGTAATGAAATCCATGGTGATTCGTTCCCATTTCCATTCCGGTATTTCCGGTTGCTGGAGCAAACCGGAAGGTCTCTGGTGCTCAGCCTTGACCTTTGCGCAAGTCAAACATCGCGCAACATAGGCTGCTATATCCCTTTTGAAATTCGGCCACCAATAAAGCTCCTTCAAATCGTGGAACATCTTGTCTGCACCCGGGTGAACCGAATATCTAGAACTGTGAGCTTCGGCCAATACTAGCTCACGCAAACCACCATATACTGGAACCCAAATTCTATTCATGAAATACAATGTCTGGTCCGCTTTTGGTTCCAGTGAATCAACCATCTTTCGTAACCTTTCACCTTTGACATTCTCGGGTTTGAGGGCGTTCACTTGAGCTTCACGAATTCGTTCAGTCATATTCGTGTGGATAGTCAATCCCAAAGCTCGAACACGCAATGGTTTAACCCGTTCCTTGCGACTCAAGGCGTCGGCTACGACGTTCGCCTTACCGGGATGGTACTTTATCTCACAATCGTAATCGTTTAATAATTCAACCCATCGCCGTTGTCGCATATTCAGATCCTTCTGATCAAAGATGTGTTGCAAACTCTTGTGATCAGTGAAAATCGTGCACTTGGTTCCGTACAAGTAGTGCCTCCATATCTTGAGAGCGAACACCACTGCACCTAATTCCAAATCGTGTGTAGTGTAGTTCTTCTCATGGATTTTCAGTTGCCTGGAAGCATATGCTATTACTTTTTCTCGCTGCATCAGTACACAACCCAAACCTTGATGCGAGGCATCGCAGTAAACCACAAAATCTTCCGTACCGTCTGGAAGTGACAGTATCGGAGCGCCACATAACTTGTCTTTTAACAATTGGAATGCTGCCTCTTGCTTTTCCGTCCACTCAAATTTCTTGTCCTTCTGGGTTAGCATGGTTAAAGCTTGCGCTATCTTTGAAAAGTTCTCGATGAACCTTCTGTAATAACCCGCGAGGCCTAGAAATTGTCGTACTTCGGTAGGAGTTCGAGGTGCTTCCCAATTTTTAATCGCCTCGATCTTGGCTGGATCAACGTGTATGCCCTTCTCGTTTACCACGTGGCCTAAAAAGTGGACTTCCCGAATCCAAAAGTCACATTTCGAGAATTTAGCATAGAGCTTCTCTTTGCGTAATACTTCAAGAATTAACCGAAGGTGATTCTCGTGGTCTTCTTTCGTGCGTGAATAGATCAAAATATCGTCAATGAAGACAATGACGAATTTGTCCAGGTATGGCTTACATACGCGGTTCATTAGGTCCATGAAAACCGCTGGTGCGTTGGTCAAGCCGAACGGCATTACCAAAAATTCATAGTGTCCATACCGGGTTCTGAAGGCCGTTTTTGGTACATCTTCTTCTTGTATACGCAACTGGTGATAGCCTGACC
Organism: Ambrosia x helenae; assembly: GCA_030844895.1. Lineage (NCBI taxonomy): Eukaryota > Viridiplantae > Streptophyta > Magnoliopsida > Asterales > Asteraceae > Ambrosia > Ambrosia x helenae. Next base: position 78,853,408 of record CM061232.1, read on the forward strand.
TCAAGTCGATCTTGGAGTAATAGCTGGAACCTTGGAGCTGATCAAATAAATCGTCGATCCTGGGGAGAGGATAGCGATTCTTGATGGTTAGCTTGTTCAGCTCTCGATAGTCGATGCACATGCGAAATGTGCCATCCTTCTTCTTCACAAATAAGACGGGAGCTCCCCAAGGTGAGAAACTCGGTCTTATAAAACCTTTGTCCAATAATTCTTGTAGCTGGCTGGACAGTTCCTGCATCTCTGATGGAGCTAGGCGGTATGGCGATCGTGCCACAGGGGCTGCTCCGGGAACGAGGTCGATGCGGAACTCGACTTGTCGAGGTGGCGGCAACCCCGGCAAATCTTCTGGAAATACATCCGGAAAATCTCTGGCGACTGGAATGTCTTCCAACTTTCGCTCGTCGGCCTTCTTGTCCACTACGTGTGCCAAGAATGCGACAAGCCCTTTTCTCAGACACTTACGAGCCTTCATGCTTGAAATAATCCTTAGTGGCGTCCCGTGTCTTTCCCCTTGTATTGAGAGAGTTTCACCGCTTGCGAGGGGAACTTGAATAATCTTATCGTTGCAAACCACAATGGCACGGTGCGCGGACAACCAGTCCATGCCAACAACGATGTCAAAACTTCCCAATACAACCGGTAATAGATCAATCCCAAACTCGTGCCCACAGAGTTCTAACTTACAATCTTTTGCTACCTTTCTCGTTTCAATAGTTTTACCATTAGCCAGTTCTATAGAGTAGGGTGTATCTAGTTTGCTAGTTTTTAAACCAAGTAGTCTTTTAAACTCAATGGATACGAAGCTAAAGTCAGCACCGGTATCAAATAATACAGAGGCATAATGACCATTTAGAGGAAACGTACCAGTGACCACATTGGGGTCTTGCCGTGCGTCACCGGCTCCAATCACGAATGCCCGGCCGCGGGCCTGATTGTTGACTTTGGGGCAATCTTTCTTCCAATGGTCCAATGACCCGCATGCAAAACAGGGTCTGGCCCCTCCATTCTTTGGTGCTCCAGATCGGCACTCTTCAGTCTTGTGCCCGGTGCGGTGGCACTTCCCGCAAGTTAATCCATTGTTTCTCCCCTGGTTTCCCTGTTTGTTATTGTTACCACGTCCCGTGGCGGCATAACCCTTTCCTTTCTTGTTCGAGCTACCCGACGCTCGATCCTTTTTCCCTCATCTCTCTTTCTTTTCCCAAACCTCTGCCCGTTACCCTGATCATTAGTTACAACCGCTGAACTTGATCCCTGTTTCTTGGCCTCAACACTACTTGCTTCAGAAATTTTTAACCCTGAAACTTGGCGGATTAGGGTACCCATGCGGATAGCATCCTCAGTCAGACTTAGTGCCAGATCAATTGCCTCGCGCATGGTCGTGGGTTTGGAAGAGGTGACCATGCTGCGAATCTGTGGTGCTAGCCCGAATAGGTAACGTTCCACTTTGTTCTTCTCCGGTGTAACCAGACGAGGTACCAGTCGTGCGAGATCATGAAATCTTGACGTATACCCAGTGACGTCTGCTCCTACCATGGTGAGGTTCCAGAATTCGGTTTCCAACTTCTGAACTTCACTTGCCGGGCGGTATTCGGCAGTCATCAGTTCCTTCAGTGCCGCCCATGATAGAGAGTATGCCACATCATCTCCTAAAGACTGTACTTGGCCGTTCCACCAAGTTAGGGCTTGATCTAGGAACAGATTGGTGGCGTACATGACAGACTGTCGAGGGGTACACCCGCTGATGCGGATAACTGCCTCGGTCTTTTCGAACCATTTGACCAGGCCTATGGAACCCTCAGTGCCGCTGAAGTTTATTGGCTTACAGTCCAAGAAAGCCTTGAAAGTGCAGCCGCGTTCTCCCGAGGCTGTCCCTGTAATAGTAACATAGTATGTTATTATGGGATAGGAGTTTGTGAAATATCCTCCCATCACTTTTTCATTTATTTTTAAACCTCTTACCACTGGGGGAGGTCTCTCGTCGCTCGCTCCCTGTCCTGTCATGGGAGTGTTCCGAGCGTGCGGCTTCGTGTTCAGCGATGGCACGAGCTATGCGTTCAGATATCATGGTTTCGAGCTCGGCCGGTGTTGTGGGCAGTCCGTCTGCTCCACTATTGCTTCGGGTGGCAGGTGCCATTTTCTTCAATAATAATTATCAAAGGTTAATTTGGCAAACATTTATACAATACAAAGCATAAATAACAAACCAAAGCATGAATACAATAATCAACACCATGTCATCACACAACATACCAACACATCATACATAAATATAAATAGAAATCAACACAACATCACCACACAAATATACAAACCACAATACATGGAGTAAGCAATAATAATCATAGACAACAACATATTTCACCATAATAATAAGATTTTTCATTAATTTCAATAATATCAGTACAATGCTTGTTCATAATACAAAATGGAGAATACATTTCTCATACAATACATTGCTTTTGAAATAATAAAACATCATATCATATGCCGTAATACCCGTACGGCTAGGCAAAATGCAGACGAGTGTCATAACCCGTGCTGTACTACCATACTGCTGCTAAAATGTACATAGGCTGGTGTGTCTCCTGTGCATCCCCGACACATCCTACTGTGGCGGTGGCGGTGGATACTGGTACTGCGGCGCATACATGCTAATCGTCATGCTGATCTCTGAGATGCGCTCGTACAAAAACTGTCGATGTGCCCAGTGTGCATCCCCAGTAATCCCGCTCTGCGCATCCATGCGCAAGAGCTCCTCTGCGTAATGCGCCAAGGCATCACGAGTGTCAATCATCCTAGCCCACATCAACCTCGTCTGCTGTTCAACCTGATTCACGGTGCGCTGCACCGTGTTGACTAGAGTCTGAAAATCCTGCTCTAAAGTGATGGTCGAGGTCTGGGCTGGTCCAGAGGGGGGTGTCATCCTGGGAAGGTGGGATGGTCCGGGTACATCAGGGTGTGTGGATGGGAAGGGCCCGAAGGGGAATGGTACTGGTATGTGTGGCAGCAATGGAGTGAAACTGGGTGGCCTGATGGAAAAGTGGTGTGGCATCATATACGGATCCCCTGCACCTAGAGGGTATGGTGCAGGTGTCATGGTGGGGATGGGTATAGTCATGGCAATGGCGGGTGGTGGCATAGGCTCAGCTAGTGGGGCTACCAATGGCTCAGAGACAGTGGCCCACTCTGGGGTGGATACCACGACAGTGGGGGTAGGGGGCTCGCGGTGGCGTAGGCCGTCACGCCTGCCCGGTGCAGCTCCGAGCTGCGGGCAGAGCTCCCCTCTAGGATGCGTCCTGTGGAACTGGCCCATCCTGATGTACGGGCTCGGGTATGGTGGGTAGAGTGGCTGGTGCAGTAGTGGCATGCTCGATCATCGGAGCGACGTGCTCCTCCTGGTCTACTGGTGGGATCGGCACAGCAATGTGCTCCACCGATGCGGTCGACTCATCGTCGGAGTCATCAGAGATCCACCCATTGTGTCCACGGGGAACGGGCACGAGCATCATGCCCGGGGTACGGGGATAAGTGGGGTAGGTAAGGGCTCACGATCGATCGGTGCGTGTCGATCATAGGGAGACTCAACGGTCTCTGACTGCGCGGGGACAGGCCTCGATGGACCTGCACAGCCCTCTGGGAAGTCTCTGATGGCCTGGAGGGGTAGTACTGGCAGTGGCGCTGCTGGACTGGCACTATAGGCAAGTCTGCCTGTGGTGCCTCGGCCATAGGTAGGTCGACCACGTCGCCCTCAGCGGGGGCCCACGCTGGGTCCTCGCTCGGGTCAGTCTCGTCGAGCTATCTCCTCCTGCGCCCTCCACGGCGGCGTCAATCTCCATCTCGTCATCCTCCGGATCGAGTACCACAAGCTCGATCGGCCCTGCTGGCGGCGCTGGATAATCTGAATACTGCTATCGTAGCTCGGTGCTACGCTCCCTGCGTCTGTGTCTGACATCCCTGGCAAAAGAACCGTACTAACATATATGAATTATTTAAATCAGATAGTTATGGCTTACGTTATCAGTAACCTTCCTAACTTCTAATTTCACGCTAATGCATAACAATACCCATGGCTGGCTTGGTCGGAATCTCCTCATGCCCAATGCTTCTTGAAAATTACTTTTAAGACATCTTTATTTCTTTTGAAAACTTTATCTTTTAAACCAATTCCGGTTATAGTCTAGTTTTTAAAGAAAATACTCTAGTTCGCTATAACCTTGGCTCTGATACCACGTTCTGTCACACCACGACAAAGGCGGAAACACGTGGCGCGACGGTTCAAAAGCATAAAGTCAAGGTTATTGCTAAACACAAGTAATTTAAGAAAATGGGTCATTTATTATGACGTCAAATCAGTTTCAAACATTACACAAAAGTTAATTGTTTTTGAAATAAACATAGAGGTTTCTCATATATATCCCAAATGCCTTGGGAAATAAAGGTGAAACCCCACAAACGTTCGACGTCGCATTGGAGATTCCCCGACCCTGCTTGCCTGATCTTTCATCTTCTAGTTACCTGAAAGATATGTTTTAAAAAGTTTCGTCAATATAAATATATTGGTGAGTTCACAGGTTTTCAGTTTCTAAAACTTGAATACTTGGGAATACCATGTTATGACAATATATAGGAGTTGCAAATTCCTATAAATCTACTTGAGACTATAATCAAACCAAGACATATAATAATTGTGCCCCGCTCCAAGTCGTTACTCGGTTTCCCACGACTTAAGTTCAGAATATTTGCACCCCAGGCATAACCTAATGCATAATCGACGCTATCGATTAGGGGTGGGCCTTGTCAGGCACCAATAGTACTATTCGAATATTCCTCCGGTTTCAATTTCCCTGAACAAATGATTATAGAGGCGAGGACTCAACCCCGAGTGGCGGTCACACCTCAAGTAATAAATCCGTCAAACATTATCCCTAACATATCTTTCCCCCGGAAAAACGTAAAAATAGTTTAAAATGGGGCCGTGAAACTCACCTGAAACTGCGTCTGGCTCAATAGGGTGAATAGCAAAGGGGTGGTCTTGCACCTACAAACGTCCTAGACGTATAAGTCACTATACCTATAGTGCATGTGCCTTGGCAAGTTGTACACCCAACTCCCGACCCCAAGTTGTTCCAAATCCCGTTTAATTAAGCGTGTATCCTAGGTTTTGTTGGCGTTACATTACCCTTTGTGTTACAAGTTACATATTACTCTTGTTAATATTTCCATAACTTGTATCTTATTATCATCGACTCGACTTCACTTAACATATAATTATTTTCCCATTTAAATAATTATACTTAAGATCGCATCGCTCGATATAATATATATTTCAATCCTCGACCCGACTCACTTTGCCACACATTTGTTTTCCCATTTAAACAAATATGCTAAGATCTTGTCGTTCGATCGTATATTCTTAACGTCCGCTTCAACTCACCATACCGTATATTTATTTTCCCATTCAAATAAATATACTAGGATTTCGTTGGTACGACCTACACATGTATATATCCTTGTCTTCTCGTCGCGGCTTTCCTTCCCGCATATCTACTTTCCCATTAAGTAGATATACTAGAATTTTGCCGAGACGAGCGTACAAATATATATAAATGTGTAATTTTTCTTGTTAAGTATATACGTTTGTTTTAACGTCTTATTCGTTTGTGTCATGTGTTTCTCCCACGAATTAATCCTCCAACACTTAGGAAAGTGTTTATTTGTTTTCACCCAAAGTATATATATATATTTTACCTCTTAAAATATATTTTTTCTTATCTTGCCGCAATGGCATTTTTCTCATATTTTGTCCGGTTATGGTTCGTTAACGCGTTTTAGTTCGATATCTTAACTCGATTAGTTAATTTTTCCAAGGTTTTTCCCAACATGTATTTTATAGAAATATTTTCCATATTTCTTCCTATTTTCACATGTTACTTGGATGGTTAAAATACTTATGTATTTTTAACCCAACTTGTCAACTTAACTACAAAAATGTTTCCAACACTTTTATATTCCCATTTATATAAAAGTATTCATTTTTGTATAAGTTTCCCAAGTTTGTTTAATATTTTTATAAAATCTCTATTTTATAAAAATCCTTATGTTAAAACCCTTTATATTTTTATAACTTTCAAAAATACACTTTTATACAAAATACCCAAGTATTTCTACTAGTATTTACAAAAATCATCCTTAGACTTTATTACTTGCATTTTTGACACCAAACTTTCCATACTTGTATTTTTGGACTAATAGTTTTCTAAAATGTCCATTTTAGTCCCTTAACTTTCAAAGTTACAATATTAGTCCCTTAACTTACAAAAGTTGCATTTTTCTCTTCTAACTTTCAAAGTTAGCATTTTTCACTCAAAATAGTTAACTTTGAAGATTCAACTTTTTATTGGTAAGTTATTTTTGTATCAAAACACTTATGTTAGTCTTATATTCATATGGAAGACTAATTATATGTGTGTTTTATGTATTTGTCCATTTTATCAAAATTTCATTCATCTAAGTGAGTTAACTTTAATTTTCCATCTTTTATTTATGAACTTCTAACATGTTTTACCACATATTATAACTTAAATGATCATAATAAGATGAATTAAAGTTAGTTTTAACATATTCAAGTTCATTCTCAAAATCTTAACCAAAACATCATCCTACTTAGTCTTATATGTAAACTTCATATATTTTCAAGACTAATACATCATCATCATCAAATCCATGGTTTATTTTCATATCTTTAACCTTCCATTTTACACATGAAAACCTATTAAAGATTATGTTCAAAACCATTTTTAAACCCTTCATGTACAACTTGCTACTAGGAACACATACATGAAAAATAACAATCAAAAACAAGATTAAGAAGCTTACTACTAGCACAAGGCTAGGGAAGACAAAACCTTGGATTTGAGAGGGGTTTAGTGTGTTCTTCCTAGTGGTTTAGCTCCAAGCTCTTGAAACACACAAAAGGGGTTTGGATGATGGATGATTTTAAGTATTTTGGAGATGTAAAAACTTGAAAGAACAATGTGTGTGGGGTATGGAAACTTACGGCCAAGAAGGAGAGAAGAAAGAGATTTGTTTTGCTTGGTGATTCAATCTTCTAACATGTGTTATATATAACCAACTCATGTAATGATGCTAAAGATTTAAGAGATCTTATGGAAGATTATGAGTGTACTTGGGAGATTTTGAAAAGATGATAAGTGTGTGTGTGTGCAAGAGCCGTATGTATGTATGTATAGATGGGAGGTTGCTTGCAATCTTTGGTAAATCCTCATGAACCATCATAATCTTTATACAAGACTTAACCATGCATGTGCACACTTAGGTTATGATTAGCTAAGTGTTGTCTTGGCCTTTAGTGGCCTATGGCCGAAAATATTACAAGGGGGGACAAGGTTGAAGAGCTTTTGTACAAATGTTTCACTTACAACTTTTCTTCCACTTTTGTCTTTTGCATAAAGCATGCTTTATCTAAGTTTATAGATTATTATTATCAACATAAAATGTGGGTAAAATAAGGCCTCTTAGGCCGGCCCTTGGATGGATTTGGTGGGGTCCACAACTTCAAATAATTACCCATTGTTTGTTATGTTTAATCCCCCGTCGTTCGGGTGTCGTTCGGGTATTTTTCGGGTTTTAATCATGCGTTATCCGGACATTAAATATACCTTTAATAACCCTTAAATATAGTCTATTTTAAGCGTTGATTGGTTATTTAGGCCTTTACCGGGTGAATTTATGAGTTATACGCGTATCGGGTGCGATACGCGCACTTTATTCGTTACCGGGAGATTTGTACAAGACGTTTCCATTTATGGTTTTGGGTTCCAAAACTCATCATATCTTATGAAAATACCCTTTATTTTATATCCTGGGTGTCCGGGATCCGTTTCGTTTATTTAATTATTACCGGGTAATTGCCAACATCCGTACCGGATAGCTTATTCGCACATGATCCAATCATGCTTTACCATTAAACGTATGCATTCCTATGCATTATTTGGAAATTGCTATTCCCTAAGGCCTTGATAATTAAATCACACATAATTGCATTTAATTACGTAAGTCATATATTAATTAGTTGTACGGAATTACCTTATTTTTGCCGGTTGTTACAACTTCGGTAATCTTCACTGAGCCAGTCTCAGTTACCGAAGCAGCGACGAGCTCACAGATTGTTTCCAATCCATTGGTGACAGGATTAGGAGTATGAGACAGAAAGTCCGACCTGCGGCTGCCGGGTCAAACGATCAGACCTCTTCTTCAGCTTCAGCTACAAATGAACACTTCAACGAAAGATTAGCGAGTTAACTGCCATAGTTGCTACGCAGACGTGAGATAGCAAGTTGATAATGAAGAATGCAAGCATTGAAGAGAATGAGACAGCAATGCTTGAATTGATCGAGGAAACAATCCAGTCGAACACAGAGCTGCGATCGACAGTTATGCACTCACATTGTCTAACCAGCAGGTTATAGAATCGAACAGGCTGCTAATGGAATCTCATCAGCAGCTGATGCAGTCGAACCAAAACACTTTGGAAAGACTTGCAGGTGTAGAGGCCTCAAAATCGAGTTCGTCTGATTAATGTGAACAATGAACGAAGGATCACAAAGACTAAGAAAGAGAATACCGAGCTGAGGGCTAGGATAAATGAGTTGACTGGAACCCAACCTAGACTCACGGTGGTCCTAGTTCAGAAGTAGAGGCTGGTGCTGGTGATGATGATGATGAAGATAATGATGATGAAGAAGATGATGAGGAGACGATGATGATGCGTCAGATGATGGTGATGATGATGTTAGTAAGGGTGGTGGTGGTGATCCTGGAGCCGCAGTGGTGGCGGATCATCAGCTGGATCTGGATCACAGCGTACGAAGAAGACCATGACAAAGAAGGCAAGGATCCCGCAGCAGGTTCTTCTGCTCAGGGGGAGCTGATCCAAAGAAGAGCAAGATTCAGCAACTCCGAGATTCACTTAAGCGAGCAATGGTTGCTGTAGAGATTGTCGAGCCTCTAAAGAGCTATTTTGATTATGATGATGATGGTAACCTGTACGTGCCTCTGAGTCCTCTGATTATGATTTAGAAGAAGGTGAAATACCTTCTGAGGTTACACCTGAGGCTTTAGAAAAGATCTTTGGTTGGCACCAGGAGAATCTTCCGGTGCAAGTCACACTCCTCCAGAATGCATCCAGACAACCATGAAGTAGAAATAGAAGATGGAACCAGTGTCACTACTCCCGAGTAGTAGTTGGTGATTCTAGCACCGGGATACCTAAGATCTCGAGGAGATGCTTAATGAGTCTGAAGAAAAGCTCAAGTCTGATCCTACGCCTGTTCCGGACAAAGTAAAAGAGAGACATGACAAGATCAGACAGAAGTATCCGATTGGTTTCCATCTGGAGGTGAGTCTGAGAAGAAGAAAGATCCAGTACAAGCATCTATTTTCAAGAAGCAGTTGGTGAAGATGTCGGGAAGTGTGATCAGCTGGGCCTACATCAAGCATGCTAGGATGTTGGGAGTGAAAGGGCAGGACGGTTGCTTTATTTTCAGCCATACAAGAAGGTCCCCAGTCTGCCTTTCGGGATATTCATGATTAGTTAGATTACGTTATCCACTGTATCATGAGGCTATCGAAGATCTTAGAGGCTTTTTGTCACCCTCAAAATCCACTTGCGGAGTTTTACCGCGAGGCGCATGACAAACCAGGATCCAAACCAACGATCACAATAAACAAGTCTAAATGAACATAAATGCAATTTCAAAACATAGTTTAAAAATCCCCGTTTACAGCGGAAGCTTATTTAAAAACAATATCTCAATAATGAAACAATAGTTCAACGTTCAAAAGACCATGCAACCCTATTAAGACGCCGTGCAGACGCGTGCGCCCTAGTCCAGTCGTGCTACCTTAGCGACCTGAGAAAACATGTAAAAGTTTACGTCAGCACAAAAATGCTGGTGAGTTTACAGGTTTTGTATCCAAGTACCAAGTCCACCTGTCCATACTATAACAAATAGAAAACCAGTATACGCTAGCTAGGCGTACGTTTTGTTACTACCACGATTGGAAAACCATTACTAACGCGAATACCAAAAGTATGCCCGATGTAGTTCCTGTTGTTCCTGTTGTTCCTGTTTGAGACAATATGCACCCGCCGACCCTCCAAGTCGACGAGCGGGGTTGGTCACTCCCAAAAGCGCTATTCACATTTCCCCGTTGTGCAAACCCGCACATTCATGGTTCCCCCGGGACTTCCAAAGATCGTGTAGTACACAATAGAAACCCATAGTATGACAGTAGTTACCAAATAATCGTTTTAACACATGTTTTCTCCCCCGAAAGTATAAAACCAGTTTAAAAGAGGGGCCGTAAACTCACCTTAAGTTGCGTTACTCCTTAACCCGAGTAAACCCAGCTGCTATGCTAGTCCCGTAAGCGGCGACCTAACATACGACAGTTACAAATACTTAGACTAATAACCCGCAGGTTAATTAGTCCCTAGATGTCCAGACCATAACCAAGTTCGTTTGGAACACCGTGACTGTTTAACCGACCCAAAGTACAAGACTCGACATCCCATTGGTGACCCGAGACTCCCCGTGTTATGTTTACGCTCCAAAACGTACAATAACGCAAGTACACTTAACATACGTTAACGCACAACAAGTTATAGCACATAGTTCACGTATCACCGAAATACATCCAAATATATGTTACCAAGTTATTAGACATGTTACGGGGTTCCTAGCATGTTACTACATGTTAAATCGGGTCTCGGAATGCTAATTTACACTTACAGCAGCAGTACACGCGATTAGGAAAAGTCAACTAGCATTTAGGTTGGTCAACTAGCAATTAGGAGTCCTATTCGCCCCTATTATAGGCGATTAGGGGCTACTCCCCTCTATTATAGGCGATTAGGGGCTACTCCCCTGAACTTTCTAGTGATTAGGGCTAATCACCTGAACTTACTAGTGATTAGGGCTAATCACCTGATCTTACACAAGAGTAGACCTCTACTCGCCTATAATATGGGCGATTAGCACCCTACTCGCCTATAACATAGGCGATTAGGAATGCTACTCGCCTGTAACCTTGCTGTTCCGGTTTTTTCGCGCGTTTAACGCTCCAAATCAGATCCAGAACGTGTGTAACTACCCAATATCATCCCAAACACTATCCTAAACATGTTTAACCCAAAACCCTTCGTTCAACCTCGTATAATCAGTCCTGCATGCAACCAAAGTAATCCAAACACCATTCACATAGCATGCAACATCATACTAACACATGTAATCATAACACTATTATCCAATTACTGAGATTTCTATCATCATACTATCAATATCAATCCTGACCTAGCATGATAACCCATCAAATCATCATCAAGAATCATAAAAATCCTATCTTTCTAATCATACACACCCATAACGCACGTATATTAGTTATAATCCGATTAACAACCCTTATTGACGATTTTCAGAAAGCTTTTTCATTTATGAACAGGTCTGGACCATTAGGGATTGATTAAAAACGTTTACAAAGTGTTATGGATGAGAATCAAACCTTAGGATTATGAAAGAATGATGGTTAGACCTTGAAACCTTGTGTTTTTGATCAAAATCGCCTTCCAGAGGTTGTTTATGTGTTTGGGCGGTTATGGGACGACTAGGGTTGATATTAGGAAGTTTAGGAGGTTAAGCATTGTATTTATAGGCGTTTCTAGTCGTCCAGCACGTTATAGGCGAGTATGCAGCAGTTTCATGCGATTAGGGCTGCTAATCGCATGATTGTGCAGGTGATTGGGCCTAATCGCCCCTACATACACACGAGTAGGGTCCAATCGCCCCTAAGGTCCTCTACACGCCTCCCTACAGGTGATTAGGCTTCCTAATCGCCTGTAGGGGTTGGTTTGGTGCGTTTTGCGCGTTAAACCCCGTTTTAACATATGTTAATGCATATTCACGTACCGACAAGTCATATAATGATTGTAAACACATAACACAAGTAAATACACATATTTACACTCGTTCACCAATTCCCGGGACTCGAGACTCGTACGTTCCGTATGCCCTGACGATCCTACCGATCGTCACCGTTTGTACACTTGGTTAAGGACCGACATCTAATGAACCTCTAGACCAACATCCAATGATCCTCTAGACTAAACCAATAGTTCCCGAACTATAACCCGACTTAACTAACCCAGTTAAGTACAATATACGCGTGACTCGCTAAGGTAGACTTTCATCTAGACAACGTTGTTAACCAGAATTTGCGGGTGTCACATCATCCCCACGTTAAAAGAATTTTCGTCCCGAAAATTGCTCAAGTACCAAAAGAACAAGAAATAACGAAGGAACAAACAAAAGATAGAAACCAAAAGAGAGAGATTTACCGAGTTGTCACATTCCCCACGTTAAAAGGAATCTCGACCCGAGATTCATTCAGCTGCGAAGAGACATGTCTCGACTCGAACGCTTCCTTAGGAAAAAGATGAGGATACTTAGACTTCATCTGATCCTCCGTTCCCATGTTCCCATGTATATTCGGTCCCCGGTTCGAGTTCCACCGAACCTTAACGATACGAATCTTGCTGTGACGCAGGCTACGAATCTTGTAATCAAGGATCTCTACAGGTTCTTCCACAATCCGAAGACGATCATCAACCTTGATCTCTTCCAGTGGAACGATGAGAGACTCGTCAGCCAGACACTTCTTCAAGTTGGACACGTGAAAGACGTTATGTACGTTACCGAGCTCCGTCGGTAGATCAAGTCGATATGCCACCGGCCCAATCCGTTCCAGGATCGTAAATGGGCCGACATATCGCGGATTGAGTTTGCCACGCTTCCCAAAGCGTATGACGCCCTTCCACGGTGAGACTTTTAGAAGTACCTTGTCATTGACTTGGAATTCCAGTGGTTTGCGACGCTGATCAGCATAACTCTTTTGCCGGTCCCGTGCCGCGCCAACCGATTTCGAATCTGTACGATCTTTTCCGAAGTTTCGTACACTAGTTCAGGCCCAGTGAGTTGACTCTCACCCACTTCAGCCCAACAAAGAGGGGAACGGCATTTCCGTCCGTACAGTGCTTCGAACGGAGCAGCCTTGATGCTCGTGTGATAACTGTTATTGTACGAGAATTCTACTAACGGTAGATGAGCTTCCCAACCTTTGCCAAAATCGATCACACACGCCCGCAGCATGTCTTCTAAAGTTTGAATCGTACGCTCACTCTGACCGTCAGTCTGTGGATGGTAAGCCGTACTCATGTCTAGTTGGGTACCCAAAGCCTTGTGCAAAGACTTCCAGAAGTGAGAAGTAAAATGGGAGTCACGATCCGAGATAATAGAAACTGGTACCCCGTGCTTAGAAACAACTTCTTTCAAGTAAAGACGAGCCAAACGATCCATGGTGTCGGTCTCCTTAATAGCAAGAAAATGAGCTGATTTCGTCAACCGATCGACAATCACCCATATCTTGTCGTTCCCGCTTGGTGATTTAGGAAGTTGTGTGACAAAATCCATAGTAATCCGTTCCCATTTCCATTCCGGAATTTCAGGTTGTTGCAAGAGACCCGACGGTTTCTGGTATTCCACCTTGACCTTAGCACAGGTCAAGCATTTGCTCACGTATGAGGCTATGTCCGACCTCATGTTTGGCCACCAGTAAAGCACCTTCAGATCTTGGTACATCTTATCCGAACCAGGATGAATAGAATACCGGGACTTATGAGCCTCATCAAGGACAAGCTCCCGTAGTCCCCCGAACAAAGGAACCCATATACGTTCTGCGAAATAGTGCAGACCATCAGACCTTCGCTCTAGGTGCTTGTCGGCACGTGCATAGTTTCAGCTTTAAGGTTTTCCTCCTTCAAAGCTTCCAATTGGCAGAACGGAGTTGATCAGGTAACGATGAATGAATAGTGAGCTGCAACGCCCGAACGCGACGAGGTTTAGTAGATTCCTTCCTGCTCAAGGCGTCTGCTACAAACATTCGCCTTGCCAGGATGGTACTTAATAGCACAATCATAGTCGTTCAAAAGTTCGATCCAACAGCGTTGCCGTATGTTCAAGTGTTGTTGGTCGAAAATGTGTTGGAGACTCTTGTGATCGGTGTAGATGGTGCATTTGGTACCGTACAAGTAATGTCTCCAAATTTTCAACGCGAATACCACTGCACCCAACTCCAAGTCATGAGGTTGTGTAGTTCTTCTCGTGCACTTTGAGTTGACGAGAAGCATACGCAATCACTTTCTCGCGTTGCATCAACACGCAACGAAGTCCATGAATGGAAGCATCACAGTAAACAACAAAATCATCAGGACCCTCAGGTAAAGACAAAATAGGAGCAGAACACAGTTTAGACTTCAGTTCTTCAAACGCGGACTCTTGTGTTCCCCCAGTCGAACTTCCTATCCTTCTGAGTGAGAGTGGTGAGGGGTTGAGCAATCTTCGAGAACCCCTGAATGAAACGACGATTAGTAGCCCGCAAGGCCTAGGAATTGCCGCACCTCAGTTGGCGTCTTTGGTGCTCCCCAGTCCTTGATCGCTTCGATCTTAGCTGGATCGATATGAATTCCTAGTTCATTAACCACATGTCCTAGGAATTGAACTTCGCGTAACCAAAAGTCACACTTTGAGAACTTGGCGTAAAGTTGCTCCCGTCGCAAAAGTTCCAAAACTAACCGCAGATGTTCCCCGTGTTCGGTCTCGTTCTTGGAGTAGATCAGAATGTCATCAATAAATACAATGACGAATTTGTCCAGATATGGTTTACAGACGCGGTTCATCAAGTCCATGAAAACCGCCGGTGCGTTCGTGAGACCGAAAGGCATGACCAAGAATTCGAAATGGCCATAACGTGTTCGAAAAGCAGTCTTTGCAACGTCAGCCTCCCTGACGCGCAGCTGGTGATAACCGGACCTCAAGTCGATCTTGGAATAATAACTAGAACCCTGAAGCTGGTCGAATAGATCATCAATACGTGGAAGAGGATAACGGTTCTTGACGGTCAATTTGTTCAGTTCTCTGTAGTCTACACACAATCGGAAACTCCATCCTTCTTCTTAACAAATAAAATCGGGGCTCCCCAAGGGGAAGAACTTGGCCGGATGAAACCCTTGTCCAAGAGTTCCTGTAACTGGCTAGACAATTCCTGCATCTCGGGAGGTGCAAGACGGTAGGGGGCCCGAGCAATAGGAGCAGCCCCTGGTACAAGATCAATACCGAACTCGACTTGACGATGAGGAGGAAGACCAGATAAATCATCGGGAAAAACATCAGGAAACTCGCGTACCACCGGAATGTCGTCGATCTTCTTTTCATCACCAGAGGAAACAGATATAAAGCGCCAAACGGCTGGATAACCCTTTCGAAGACACTTAAGGGCTTTCATGCTAGAGATGATGTTTAGCGGAACACCACCCTTGATACCGTACACAGAAAGAAATTCTCCATCAGGGAGAGGAATCCGAATAACCTTATCGTAACAGACAATCTCCGCGCGATACAAAGATAACCAATCCATTCCTACCACAACGTCAAAACTACCCAATGGTACCGCATAAGGTCGATGGGGAACGATAAAACCGACAACTCTAATTGACACTCCCGAAGAACACTAGTAGCTTCAATCGTTTTTACCGTCAGCCAACTCAATAATATACTTGGTCTCTAATGGTACGGGTACTACATCTAGCAGTCGACTAACATCCATGGATACAAAACTCTTGTCGGCACCAGAATCAAATAACACGCTAACAGAACGATTATTGAGAAGAACGTACCGGTGACTGTGTCAGGGTCCCTGCCTAGCCTCAGCGGCTCCAATGACGAGGCACGTGCATTTCTGCCGCCGCCCCCGTTGTTCCCATTCCCGTTGTTCCCACCCTGCTTCAGTTTTGGGCAATCCTTCTTGTAATGCCCAGTGTCACCACAGTTGTAGCATCCTTGTTTCCCTGTAGTCCCCTGAGTAGTCGGAGCTGAATGTTAGTCGGAGCCTGAGTCGATGGAAGTGTAGCCCGACAATCCTTAGCATATGCCCTGTTCGCTGGCAGCCGGTGACAACGGTTACTGTCGCAGTTCCCTTGGTGATGGCGTCCACACTTGTTGCATTTGGGCAGTTTTCCCGCATAACCACCCTGCTTGTTACCCGAAGAAGATGAACCCCCATTATCAAACCTTTTCCCTGCTGTGCAGGCCCAGATCCTTTCCCGTCATTTTCCCACTTGCGCTTGTTGTTCTCTGGGCCTTTAACTGTTGAACCCTTCGCAGGCAAAATCCCTCATTCACTTTTAAGTTGGTCATCCTATGGGCCGATCGAACTACCTCCGCATAAGTAGGATGATTTCCAGCAGCCACTAACCCTGCAATTTCCGGTACTAACCCTGAGACATAGTGTTCAATCTTACGATATTCTGGCACGTGCAGATCGGGACACAGCACTGCCAACTCATTCCTCCTCACAGTATACTTCTCGATTTCCGACCCAGTCATCTTGAGGTTCCACACCTCATGCTCCAGCTTCTGTACCTCTTACCTCGGACAATACTCCCGCTTCAGCAACTGCACAAAGTTCTCCCATGGCATAGCATATGCCTCCCCAATACCATGTTCTGGGTGATACCATTCCACCAAGTCAATGCCACGTCCTGAAATAACGCAGCCGAATACTTTACCCGGTCTTCTGGAAGACAGTTACACATCAGAAATACCGACTCCACTTTCTCCAACCACCTAGCAAGCTAACCGCACCCTCAGTGCCAGAGAATTCCTGGGGCTTACAGTCCCGGAACATCTTGTAGGTGCACATGGGTGGGGGTGGGTCAACAGGACCACCTGAAATGAAACGTATGAGAAACCACGAATAACGAAACAAGGCTCACCAATGAGGCAAAGAAAATGGATAAAACAACTTACCACCACCGTTGTGCCCTAACTGGAAGGCAGCTTGGAGCAAGTTGTTCAGATCAGCCTGTGATAGGTTAATACCTCCCCCACGACCACCAGCACCACCGCGACCACCACCACGTCCACCATTGCGACCACCTCCACGTCCTCCACGCACTCCAGACATGATTCTGGCAGAAAGAACGAGAAAATTTGTTTCGCAGTTAAAGATAACCACTAATGTTCACAAGATCAAAGCCAGATCCAATCCAGGACTATCCCCTCAAACCCAGAGCTCACTAGGGCTTCCATGCATTTCGGTTTATGATTTTGTGTGCACCCCAAAATGATAACCGCTCTACATGGTCCTCCAAGTGTTCTCCTAGTTCAAAGTTCAAATCACCGAACATAGACTCTTAGCTACACACCGTAATACTACGGTAGTTTATGACAAGTGTTTCTATTGGGGTGCGAGAGGGAGATGTCCGAGCCTTGGACAAATCTCAAGAGCACACGAGTTACTCCAATAGACTACACTGCCTAGATAATAAGTAACCCAACCTAAGATAGAACGGATGATGTAACGTAAAAGACCAACGATTTAGAGACACCCCGACAAGACCATACGTAAACCACTATAACGTTTAGTACCATGTGATCGTCTAGTGTGTGCGACTCGGCTATAGACTAGACTCTACATGCAGTCCTAGTTCACTATAACCATTGGC